>CM072874.1:545000-920000 GCA_036937835.1 Pampus argenteus | reverse complement strand
TCTCTGCTCTCCGTACATAACCAGACAAACAGTCAGCAGCTGTTCAGACACACTGCAGCCACGTGGAGATCATATAGCAGAGAGATGCATGTCTGACCATATTTGGTTTCTGCAAACACATTAAAGTCACATAATTCACATCAAGTTTTATTAATTCACCATGATGACGTCTTTATATCTCGTTTTGTGCCTCAAACTGTCCAACAGCCAAAAGATATTCAGTTTATCATCATGTATGACACAGAACAGCTTCAACACATCCAAACGAATGATTTTCTGATTATCAAACTTGCTAATTAATCTTCTGTCTATTTATCAATTAAGATCTAAATCGATGAGATTAAAAATATGAACTGCACGGAAATTAAGGGGTGAGAGATGGAAGGAAAGAAAAAGTCAATTATCTAATTATTGATTATAACAGTAATGTAAACACCTGAAGCAAATGAGCAGAAAATGCATCAAAACTGTGACAATCAATTACAATAAATCGATTCTTCTTTAATCTAAATCCCTCTGGCAGAATATAATATAATAATATATAAATACATAATATACATCTCTAATGAATTATGGCTGCAGCTGATTATTATTTTCATTATCGATCAATCTCATGCTTATTTTGACCAATCGATTGATCATTTAGCCAATAAAACGGCAGGAAACTGTTTTTAAAAATGTCCAAGGTAATTTTTTTCTTGATAAAAGACTGAAACAATTCATTGATTATCAGAACTGACTCTCACTGTGTTGTACTACAGTACTACAGTACTCACAGCAGTTCTGTAGTACTGTAGTACTGTATGTATATTTCAGAGCCGTATTGCTACAACAGATTCTTTCTTTGTTTCTTTGTACGTCACCAGCACGGCTGGACGCTGCCGTGTAGTTTTACTAAGAATGTAAATCACATGCTGACATTGTTATTCTTTCTGTCTCGATCTGCATGTTTTATTATGTATATTAAATGTTGTGCACATCCTACAAATCAGTTTCCCTCTGAGATCATAAACAATAATCAATAAAACTAAAAGAAGCCAAAGTAGTTACATGAACTGAACAAGTTTTATGACATATAGTCAAACTTGTTTTTGTTTATTTGTGGTTTATTTCAGAGCTGGTTAATTAGGATGTGACCTCTTGTTTTTTATGGATAAATCTTTAATATATTCATTTAATGATTAGTCATTTAATCAATAAAATGCTGAATATTGTCTGGTGTCAGCTTCTACTGTATCTAGAAGCTGTTTTACATCATTGTAAACTGAATATGTTTGACGGACACGTTAATCAAAAATAAAACATGCCGAAGAATCAATAAAGAAAATATCGGTTAGTTAAATTAGTTGATGCATAGAATCACTAAGAAAAGAAAAAAGCATTCACCAAGTTTAACGATCAGAGTCGATCAATCAGAGTGACAAATATCTATCAACAACTGAGATTATCAGTTGTTTAAATCAAGATACCAATATATTAAAATAATCGTTAACTGGACAACAACTAGATGAATCAAAACAATAACTGATAGATAATCGATCAGCACAGGAATTCTTACTTCTTTGTGTCCCTAATCTACACACACACACACACACACACACACACACACACACACACACACACACACACACACACACACACACACACACACACACACACACACACACACACACACACACACACACACACACACACACGTACCAGCTCCTGTTGGTGAATCTAAACAGACGCAGCAGTAATGCAGCTGAACCTCGTTCTCTCTCTCTCTCTCTCTCTCTCTCCTGCTGCAGCAGCAGGAGAAGAAAAAAAATGTTTTCTTCTTCTGTGGTGAAAAAAATCCAAAGCACTAAATAACACACACACTGACACACGGATGCCTAGACACACACACACACAGTCAGCTGTGTTTGTCCATTCGAGGTGAGACACTCTGTCCCTCTGCTGCTGTGAACGTCTCTCTACCTCTTCTTCTTCTTCTTCTCTGATCAGCAGAAAAACATTCGTCCTCTAACCGACCGCGCAGCGCCGTCACTGAGACGCTGCAGCACACACACACAGAGTCACACACACACACGGTGGGGGCAGGGAGAAAAAAAAAAAAGAATAAATGGGGAGTATCGCTCAGCCAAGTGCGTTCCTCCTCCTCCTCCTAGCATCTGTCAACCCCCCCTCCCTACACATACACACACACACACACTTTGCTTTCATGTCCCTCTCTACTTTCATATGTTTATCATATGTTATACATGTATGTAAATGAGTGACAGCAGCTGTTCAGTTTTTTAAGGCACTCATATTCTTCACATGTGCAGCTCTGTATTTATATTCTGGGTCTCTTTCCAGTTAAAACCTCCTTATTGATCTCATCCTGGTCCTTTATGCAGCCCCTCAGTTCAGCCTCTGTCTCAAACAGGACGTTTTAGCTCCTGTCTCTTTAAGACCCGCCTCCTGATGAGCTCGCTCTGTTCTGATTGGTCACCTTCAGGAAGCTTCCTACGTAAACAAACTATAGTAGCAGGATTTCACTTTGTTTCTCCTTCTTTACTCCAAATGTCAACTTCTCACATCCATCCGTACATGTTGGAGCTGAATCACATCTGAAATATGAGAGTGAACAACGTGACAACACATGGAAACACCTTAGCAACCGCCTTAGCAACCAAGGCTACAGAACAGACGGCTGTGAACGATCTGACGTCATCACGAGGAGGAAGTGGAGGTAACGTCACAATAAAAGTTAGGACTTACAGGCAGCATTTCTACAAACTTTCAGCTCAAGTTTTGAAACTTTAAACACATTTAACATCCGACCGACATCAGAATTTAGATAACAGTAAAAAACAAAATAAAAAAACAGTCAACAATTGAAGTGGTGATCTGCGTCATGGTGACGACAAACAACCACAAACCTGATACTGAAGGAAGGGGACGGTTCAAAGAGCTGCATGAGGCAGAGACGGAGGACGAGGAGCAGCTCCTCCACTTTAATTCAATCACACACTGATGGAGGACGTAGTGAGCACTCAGGAGGAGCAGATTCATCCCATTAGTGACCTCAGAGGGTCATGATGGTAGTATGAGACTGAAATCATCATCATCATCATCATCATCATCATCATCACAGCAGTAACCTTCAGTGAAGAAACACTACAACCATGATGGCTTTAAATCTGTAATTATATTTACATATCCAGACTACAAACATGCCGTATATATGAGTCACAATTCACAGACACTACTTACATACAAATGTTCTTTATTATTATTTTACGTCTCGTTTATTTTTGTTTATGTCCATAAACTTCCTTGAAGGATCAAAGTAATGCTGGCAAAACGAAGATGGACTGAAATATATTTTCATGACTTCAGCGTTGATTCCTCTCATTTCTGTTTGTGATCATAACTCCTTACTCCTCCTCCTCCTGTTTCTGACAGCAGCTCTACTGTCAGATGGCAGATACACCACACACACACACACACACACACACACACACTATTGTCTAAACGATCATTGTGTTTTGTAGCATGAAGACTAAAGCAAACACGCATGTGCACACGTATGTGGCCTCTGAGCAGCTTGAAGCTGAAGCACATCCCAGATGTCAAACACACGTTGAGAGAACCTGCGCATCAAACAATCAGACTGGTTTGAAATAGAAAAAAAACAAACAACATTGATTTATTCTCATAATTATTTGCAGCATGTTGCTATGGTTGCAGATGGATGGCCGGACCGTGAAGCATCATCACATGCTCCACCAGGTCTGAGGTAACTTGTGAACCTTCACCTGCCGTCACAGGTCACGAGACACTTTGCTGTTGGACTCTGAACAGCAGCAGAAACAACAAGGATCATGTCCAACACGCTGTGATTTACCTGTTTTTACCTGTTCACCTAGCCTAGCAGACTGCAGCCTTCCACAGCACAGAATCAGTGATAACTACCTGTTCAGGTGTTTAACGTCAGTTTCTCACCCAGTAAAACTGTTGACAACACTTTGTTTCTGTGACGTCACACACCTGTCAGCATCACAGAAGGAGAAAGTTGTCTAAAAAGTGGACTGAAGTGAGCAGTTAGCTCGTGCTCTTGTCGGCCCTCTGGTAGCACGTGAACAGGTGTGTCTGCGGGGCTCCTACCTTGCAGGGGAACGGCAGCGTGGACGCCACCTTCTCCATGGCCAGGTTGCGGATACTCGGGGTGAGCGGGCCTCGGCACGTCGGGCAGCAGCTCAGCTTCTGGCGGCACTGGTTGCAGACCAGGTGACCCGCCTGACACTGCAGGATGGGCGGCAGCACGTAGTCGAAGCACACCGGGCACTCGAACAGCCCCGTGAGCTCCGAGGACTGCCCGGGCATGCCGGCCGTGGGCAGGGACACCGCGGAGGAAGCGGCGGCAGACCCCGACCCCGCCACGGAGCCCACACCGGCGGCAGCGGCTGCTGCTGCGGCGGAAGCTGCGCCTACCGGTACCCCGTGTTTTCCCCCGCCTGCCTTCCCTGCCCCGAGTCCTCCACCTCCGGCTCCAGCACCGGCTGAGGACGGTCGGCTCATGGCTTCCAGCTGCGGTCCGTTTCCTGCGAACTGCCGAGCGGCGCTACCGTCATCTACTGTTTACTACCGGACGTCGCTTCAGGCCCCCGGAGACTCAACATGGCGGCTGCCGGTTTGTATCGCCTGCCGCCTGCTGTCATTGGTTGTTACATCACTGACTGACAGGGCGCTTAGCCAATCAGAGAGTTGAATCGTGTCATTATGTAATGTTTGACAGTAAAATATAAAAGAGCTAAAGCACAGATTGTACTATTAGTATTGTTGTTATTATTATTTATATTATATATAAAATAGTGGAAAAGTCAATTATTTCTAAAACTATGAAATACATATAATTATTATAATTATAATTATTACATATTTGGTTTGATTTGCTTTTATTTATTCTGCAATTACTAGCAGTGGTTCAGAGTACATTTATTAAATATCATTCTGGAGTATTACTTTTCATGCTATTTCATACTTCAGTTCAATTTTATGTTTTTACTCCACTGCAGTTTTTTACAGCTAAACTTGTTACTATGGAGATTTATAGTCTACTGTACAGAAAGCATACAGTCATCTTATAGCATTATAGCATATATATATATTCTTATAGCCTATATATATATATATATATATATATATATATATATATATATATATGTTTATGTTTGTTGACTGAAGTCCTGCCGTCAACATAACTCGGTGGCGCCTCCTGGCGGAGCTCAGGGTGATATCACATCCTCTCTGGTCCTCATCTTCACCATCATTAAACATTACTACTTACTTTCATATGTATTGATCTGATTGATGAATTATTCATGGCCTCGTGCTAATTAGATATGAGATGTTACTTCTAGTAAGTAAAACTCATCAAGCCCTTAATTTACACACTCAGTGTGTGTGGAAAAAACATCCAGAAATAACAATGAATGTGTTAATAATTAGTTGATTAACTGATAACACACCTGATTAATAATCAATCTTAAAACATTTATCTGGCAGCAAAACACGAGTTTTAATGTTAAAACAAGATATTAGTTTGAGTTACATCAACAATAAATTTAAATAATAATAATAATTTACTGGAAACAAAGAGAAAAGGAGGAAAATAAAGTGTTGTGACCTGCATAGTATGTTACATACGTGTATAGTATGTTACATACGTGTATAGTATGTTACATACGTGTATAGTATGTTACATATCTGTATAGTATGTTACATAGCTGCATAGTATGTTACATACGTGTATAGTAAGTTACATACCTGCATAGTATGTTACATAGCTGTATAGTATGTTACATAGCTGCATAGTATGTTACATACCTGTATAGTATGTTACATAGCTGCATAGTATGTTACATAGCTGCATAGTATGTTACATAGCTGTATAGTATGTTACATACCTGTATAGTATGTTACATACGTGTATAGTATGTTACATATGTGTATAGTATGTTACATATCTGTATAGTATGTTACATACGTGTATAGTATGTTACATACCTGTATAGTATGTTACATATCTGTATAGTATGTTACATATCTGTATAGTATGTTACATACGTGTATAGTATGTTACATACCTGTATAGTATGTTACATAGCTGCATAGTATGTTACATACCTGTATAGTATGTTACATAGCTGCATAGTATGTTACATAGCTGTATAGTATGTTACATACCTGTATAGTATGTTACATACGTGTATAGTATGTTACATACGTGTATAGTATGTTACATATCTGTATAGTATGTTACATAGCTGTATAGTATGTTACATACCTGTATAGTATGTTACATAGCTGCATAGTATGTTACATAGCTGTATAGTATGTTACATACCTGTATAGTATGTTACATACGTGTATAGTATGTTACATACGTGTATAGTATGTTACATACCTGTATAGTATGTTACATACGTGTATAGTATGTTACATATCTGTATAGTATGTTACATACGTGTATAGTATGTTACATACCTGTATAGTATGTTACATACGTGTATAGTATGTTACATATCTGTATAGTATGTTACATACGTGTATAGTATGTTACATACCTGTATAGTATGTTACATACCTGTATAGTATGTTACATATCTGTATAGTATGTTACATACAGAACAGAATCACGTGATCTCAAACAACCTATTCAGAATAAACCGTCTGCATGTCATATCCAGTTTTTGGTCGATAACGTTGTCGTAGCAGATGGAGAGCAGCACCTCTGAAGCTTCAGGCTTTGTTGGCCGGTTCAGTCCAGGTTTGGACCTCAGCCCACCTGAGAGGCTCTTACTTTTATTTCCAGGAGGACTTAAAGAATTGGCTGACAGCGTCCCGCCTCAATTAACCTTCAGTCACCTTCAAGTTCACTCAACAAAACTGCTAGAAAGGCAAAAAAATGCACAAAGCTGATTCATTTCAGTGGATCGTATGTGTGCAGCTCTCAGGTCTCTGCAGTGGCTTCAGGACTGATAGTAAAACACTGCTGCTGGTTTATAACGTACTGATATATATCTATATATAATATTTAGGACTGAAATACATTTCTGATCTATTGTCCCGACCTCATGGAGGAGCAAACACAAATCAGCTGAAAAAAGACCAAAACCAGGTCGACCAATAAATCATCCAGGCTGATAATATTCAACATAAATATAAATTTTCAGAAATATCTTTTAAAACATGTTTATTTATTGCTTATGTTGAGAGCTGCCTGCTGAAATATTACATTCACGTTTCATATTCACAGTTTATAAAAAATAAAACCATGTAGGTCAAACAGGAAATTGAATAAATAAAAGAGGTTAGTAGTTTGACTCTTTGACTTCATCCTCACTGTGTCTGTCAGCCAATTTATTTTCTGCTAATCCGTTAATCTCCTCTTAATGTCCTCGCTTCACTTTTCAAACTATGAAAGCGAAGATTTATGTACAAACTGAGGAGGAAGATGAGTTAAAGTTCAACATTTTATTGAGAGTTGATAAAACTGTGATATTATCTTAGAGGAACAGTACAGGACACTATGTGATGACTTTGTTTGGAGATCTTGTAGCTTCGATGTTGATGTTGACAGATTTTAAGAGCTGGTTGAAACGTCTGAAACCTTTTAGGGAAAACCTGAGTGCCACATGCAGGTTTATTGAGCGTAGGTTGGAGAGGTGAGGGTGGAGGGGGGAGTGGGGAGGGGGAGAGGCGAGGGTGGAGGGGGGAGAGGCGAGGGGGGAGGGTGGAGAGGCGAGGGGGGAGGAGGGGGGGTGGAGAGGTGAGGGTGGAGGGGGAGAGGCGAGGGTGGAGGGGGGAGAGGCGAGGGGGGAGGGTGGAGAGGCGAGTGTGGAGGATGGAGGGTGGAGGGTGGAGAGGTGAGGGTGGAGGATGGAGGGGGGGAGAGGCGAGGGGGGAGGATGGAGGGTGGAGAGGCGAGGGGGGAGGGTGGAGGGGGGAGTGGTGTAGGTGGAGGGTGGGGGGGGAGGGTGGAGTGGGGAGGGGGAGAGGCGAGGGTGGAGGGGGGAGAGGTGAGGGTGGAGGATGGAGGGGGGGAGGCGAGGGGGGAGGGGGGAGGTGTGTTTTCAGGTGATGGGGGAGTTCAGTAGTCGTCACCTGATGTGTTCAAGGTACAAGCAGCTTTTGGTTCCCGTTTAATTATTAACTCACTGAACAACTTGCCTGATGTATTTTTAACTACGACCAACTCAACACTACAGCTGATGCTTTCTTTACATTTCTACTTTTCATCTCCATCATTATATTTCATTCTGGTGCTGTGGCTCCAAACCTTGAGCATTAAGTATTTTTATGTTTTATTATCTTAAGATCTCTAAATCTTAATTATCTCCTATGTTTTTATTTTGTCATTCTTTTCATTTATTTTTGTTTTCTCTCACATTTATCTGGTCATTGGTCACTCTTACACATACATGAACCCGAACCACAAATCATCAATACATACGATCAGTATCGACCTGTGTTTGTTATTGTCTTATTGTCTGTTGACAGAGATTTGCTGACTGGGAGTTTATCTCTCTTCCTGTAACACCCCCTCGCTGCAGCCTGTGTGGCACTGATGCCTCCTCATACAGCAGCATCACAGCTGCTCTCTGTCAGTGCGTCTCATCCTCTCGGCTCGGAGGTCGCTCCTACTCTGCAGATCTGTCACCACACTTATAATCGATCATTCTGATCGGGTTAATAACAGTTATCAGAAGTAGGATGAAGCTTCTCTGCAGCGGGTCGGTGACGTTGCTCTCGCTCCTCTTTTTTCTTCCAGGTAAGAACATTTTCTGTTTCACTTCAGACCCTTTTCAGGTTAAAAATATAATGTAATAATATATGAATTAAGTTAAATTATGGTACTTCAGGGTTATTCCTGCACATCTTCTCAGAAATGCTAAAATATATTTAAATATTTAGGCCTACTTATGATCAACAGTGTTTTTGCCTCCTGACTGATATAAACAAAGTTTAAACAGGAGATGATTGACAGCTGTCAGTGAAGATGAAAGTTATCAGTCTGTTGAGTTTATGAACTTTAATCAACATTTATCAACTGTTTCAACTGATTCTCTTTTATCTTTTTAATATAAATAGAAAATCTGCTGATTAATTTACTGCTCATTTTCTTGAATAATTTATTAATTAATTTGGTTTATAGAATGAAAAATATTCAATATGGGAAAATGCCATCATCACAATATCCTAAAATCCAGAGTGATGCCTTTAAATTCCTTGTTTTATTACAAACCGGAAAGTCATTCAGTTTATATGTTCACTTTTAGTAATGTTTCTTGAAAAATGACATTATTTCATTATTATTATTAAAATATTTCCTATTTTTCTGTGAATTGACTAATCATCATTTTAACTTTTAAAGCTCCAAACACTGTAAATCTCAACCAGCAGCCTTTATCAGTAACCTTCATGTGTTCATCCTTTTGGTGTATTCAGGGGACCCTGAAGTGAACGGGGGCGTTCAGGGTTCATTGTGCATCTGAGTGATAACGAGACGTTTACAGCTGCAAGGTGGAGGTCAGAGAAGAAGAATGGACATGAAGCAGATGCAGCTGTTTAGAGGCCACGGCCAAATGACATCTTCTAGAGTAAATGTTGTTTTGAGACTGTAGCTTGTAGTTTGTGTGTTTGATGAGTGGTGACAGCTGTCAATCACACCGTCCATCCAGATAAGAGGAGGGACTTGCTGAGGTCAAACAGATAATCCCAACTCACATATCCATAATGTGAAGGTCTGTTTATCCTCTGAGGCTCATAAATATAAATATATAAATATCTGTAACAACAATGATCATCCTGGAATTAAATCTAATATTTACCCAGTTGCCAACAAGGCCTTTTCCTCTGGGGATCATGAATATCAGCATCTGACCATTAGTTATTATATTTAATTGAGGTTTTTAATTTTGAAGCAATGAAGTTCAGGGATGTAAAAAAAGAAAACAAAGAAAAAAATCATGAAATATCGGATCAACATGGAATTTAAAAAAAAACCTAAATAATAATTTAAAAAAAACAAATTTCTAAAAAAACACAGTCAGACCAATAAAATGAATTAAAATAAATATTCCAGCATTAAGTGAGTCAGGATTTTTTCCACATTTTTATTGCAACAAGTCAGATATGTGGTTAAAGTCAGCTAGCTTTAAGGTAGCATCATGGTTTGGGTTCAAAAATTACCTTTGTTAAGGTCAGAGAAACATGTGCTGTGGGTTAAAGTCACTACTTCCTTAAAGTTAGACCATCCGTCGCCATGGCTACAATAATAACCTCAAGGTTGGAAACAGGAAACAAAGAGAAGTTCACTGTTGGCCTCCTCCTCTGAATGAGGACATCTGTCCACATATGTGTATGTATATGTCACCTGAGCTGCACCCTGCTGCGGATCACCGTTACCATGGCAGCTGGACGGCAGCTGTCACTCAAACTTTTGGGCGACTGACGTTACGATCAATCAACAACATGTTTTAAAGTGGAGGATGACACTGGGCTCTGAATGTGAATGGGATAATGTTTAGTGCTTAAGGATCAGTGTCAGCTGTACACACACAGACACACACACGCACACACACACACACACACACACACACACACACACACACAGAGCTTAGGTCATATTAACTTATCCTGCCTTCATCTGCTTTTTTCACTTAGCCGTGATGTGTGTGCTTCTGACCATCTGTGCACTTAGAATGTATGGGCTCACACGTTGCCATGACAACGATGATGGTGATGATGAAGGAGATGACGACGACGACGATGATGAATATGTGCTGCAGTGTGTGTGAGTGTACGTGCCAGCTGGCATGCTCTCAGCTTTTAGAGCAAACGCTTTAACTGCTGACTCGTCTGTTCAACTCAAGCTGCAGGTGGATCATAGACTGTAACATCACACCTGGAAATGAATCAGCATGGTGTATTCTCTTCTCATTATAGAGAGGTCATGACATCACTTCCTGTCATCAGTCTTGCATGTTTAGCATTTAGCCCACACAATAATAATAACAATAATAATAATGAATAAACAACGGTATTAGATGGATTTCCTTATCCAAACATATGAAGTGAAACACATGACAAAAGGTCCTTGAAGTCAATGATGAGGTTCTAGTTGACAGTGAGGAACATCAAGTGGTCCTTAGAGAGGTTCTAGTTGACAGTGAGGAACATCAAGTGGTCCTTAGAGAGGTTCTAGTTGACAGTGAGGAACATCAAGTGGTCCATAGAGAGGTTCTAGTTGACAGTGAGGAATATCAAGTGGTCCTTAGAGAGGTTCTAGTTGACAGTGAGGAACATCAAGTGGTCCTTAGAGAGGTTCTAGTTGACAGTGAGGAACATCAAGTGGTCCTTAGAGAAGTTCTAGTTGACAGTGAGGAACATCAAGTGGTCCTTAGAGAGGTTCTAGTTGACAGTGAGGAACATCAAGTGGTCCTTAGAGAAGTTCTAGTTGACAGTGAGGAACATCAAGTGGTCCTTAGAGAGGTTCTAGTTGACAGTGAGGAACACCAAGTGGTCCTTAGAGAGGTTCTAGTTGACAGTGAGGAACATCAAGTGGTCCTTAGAGAGGTTCTAGTTGACAGTGAGGAACATCAAGTGGTCCTTAGAGAGGTTCTAGTTGACAGTGAGGAACATCAAGTGGTCCTTAGAGAAGTTCTAGTTGACAGTGAGGAACATCAAGTGGTCCTTAGAGAGGTTCTAGTTGACAGTGAGGAACACCAAGTGGTCCTTAGAGAGGTTCTAGTTGACAGTGAGGAACATCAAGTGGTCCTTAGAGAGGTTCTAGTTGACAGTGAGGAACATCAAGTGGTCCTTAGAGAGGTTCTAGTTGACAGTGAGGAACATCAAGTGGTCCTTAGAGAGGTTCGAGTTGACAGTGAGGAACATCAAGTGGTCCTTAGAGAGGTTCTAGTTGACAGTGAGGAACATCAAGTGGTCCTTAGAGAGGTTCGAGTTGACAGTGAGGAACATCAAGTGGTCCTTAGAGAGGTTCTAGTTGACAGTGAGGAACATCAAGTGGTCCTTAGAGAGGTTCTAGTTGACAGGATGTTGTAGTGGTCACTGAAGAGTTTCTGGTCTTTAAAAGGGAACTAGGGGTGCTTTATATGGTTCTTGAAGCCAGTTAGGAGGTTCTTGTGGTCCCTAGAACACTAACGTTAAAATTAGTTAACACCAACACTCATGTCGGATTTATTTTACCTGATATAATATCCTGGATAAAATACAGTTTTCATCAATTTATGTAAAAGTACAATACTGCCAAATTGTAGCCCTCTTCCTTAATTTCCCAATATATAATATCACATGGCCAATGGGGGACCCTTTGGTCCACACATTCCTGGGACACGTTGAAGTCTGTGGGAGAGGAGAATAATGACCCGATGTTAGTGTTGAGGGTTTAGAAGATTTTAAGGCTTCTTATTGAAGAGGTTTTTTTAAGCAGCGCTCTCCTGCTGATGATGTTCATACCTACAGTAAAGTGGAGAATCTTACTGAGAAACTTTTTCTGGGTTTTACTTTTATTTGTCAGTCATCCATATACAGTTTCAGCTTTAATAGCATCTGGCCCGTAGTTGTTGTGGCAGGTATCATTTCAGCTCGCGTCTTTTCTATATTCGTCCTGATAAAAGACCTTGAACAGACAAACAGAGCGGAGGAGTCTCCGTCTCTCATTACAAGACGTCCTCTTGTTCATGTTTGACACATTCACAGTTTCACTTCCACATTTCCATGTTTGTACAAAAGATGTTAGGACTCCTTCCAGCTCTCTGTGTGTCTCCACCATCATGTTAGTAATATAATATTTTATTTTTTGCTTTCCGTTGGCCACTGAACTGACCGTTTTTGGACGATGCATGTTGTCTTTAATGTCTCCTCCCACAGTTCTGTTTGTCCTTGTTTCCTTGTTGACACTGAGTGTTCAGAGCTGCAAACCTCGACAAACAAATACAAAAAAAAAAAAGAAAAGAAAAAACTAAATTTGTAAAATACCAGCTATTTGTTATTTACATTCAGACATGACTCATTACTTAACTGATGAAGAGACTTCATCATATCTTCAGTAAAGACTGGATCACGGTACAGAAGACAACAATGTTTTCACCCTCCATAAGTGTCTACTTATACACTGTAGACATCAGATATGTGGATTGTATTAGTTTAGACTAGTCTCATTAATACATATACACTTTAGATTTGGCCTCTGGTGATGTGATGTCTGTCTTTCGAATACAAATATGCAAACACATAGTTTTTTTTCCAACTGCATACAATCTGAAGGAAATTTAATCGAACTCAACTGGACTTGGTTATTTGTCTTTGAAGACGTTTCACCTCTTATCCAAGAGGTTTCATCAGTTCAACTATGACCTGGATGAATGAAAATATTCACACGCTAACTGCATACAATATAAATAATGAAAGAAAGAAAAATGTTAATTTCTACTGACTTTTTTCTAATGTGTCCCATTTTCTTATGAAAATACTGGCTGACTCCAAAGATCTTGTTGTTGTTGTTGTTGTTTGCTTGTTGTTTATTGGCTGTCTGATGCTGCTGCTGCTGCAGCTGTGGATGCACAGCTGAGATGTGATAACACATCTGTCTGTATCTGCTTTGTTTTTCTGCTTCTAATGTGTCATCACCCTGAAGGTTTAATTTCTGTATTTTATCTTTTAAAATGCTTTTTTTAAAATATATTACAATAACACTGTTTCTTAAAGAGGAGTGCTCTTCAGCTTCCACACAAACAGCACTGTGACTACTTGGCGGCTGAACTTCATTCCTCGGCTGCTTGAAGATGACTGACTGCAGCTGGTCATGAAGTGTTTTTCCTTAACTACACAGTTTACGTGACTGGAGAGTGTTCGCTGTCCACCATTTACTTATATGGTTACTGGACTGAAGATGCAGCTTCAGACAAGATAAATCAGCTTAATCTGACTTTTGGAGCATGTATGCTATGATCACAGATTTTTATCCAAAGTTTTCCATTAATCCACTGATGATGAATCTCACCAGCAGCCTTTGTCTTATTAGCTGTTTGTGGAATATGATAACACTCGGTGTGTGTTTGTGTTTTGACTGTCAGGGTGTTCGTTAAGGTGGTTTCCTCATTGTGTCGTGTAGCTGGGTTTCATTCTGCTCTACTTTACTGTTCCTGCGGCAGTAGAAATTATTATTTTGTGTCTCCTCAAGGCTTTTCTCTTCTCCTTAACGTAGTTTAGGCCAGAACTGAAAAGTATTAGGAGACAATGAATATCCATAATAAATGTATTTATGGACATCCATCTATTAAGTGCATGAATGTGTGAGGAGGTTTCAGGTGATTTTCAGGTGTTTCATTTTGAAGCTTCTTTCTCTTTCTGATCTTTGGCACCATCATCATCATCATAATTAGTTTTCACAGGATTTGCTGGTCTGCAGGCGCTTTCTGATTCACGTGTACAACTGGAGGTGATTCCCGGGTTAATTGAAGTGGGAAATGTGGTTTGTATGTGTGTGAGTGTTTCTGCAGGACAGACTGCTGGTGATATGAGATAATTCAGGATTAAGAGAGAATCACTGCAGGGAAGAAAGTGAAAAGTGAAAATTACTTTATATACATGTCCAACCTTGTAACATCCAAAATAATATGCAAAAGAATCAGGTTATATAAATAGGTTTTATAATAGGCTTATAATAGTTGCATTTATGTAAAAGTGGTTTAAAAGAAAAATGAGGAAAAAAAACCAAAATAATGCATCAATAATACATTTTTTTCTGTAAATATTTTAGTTCATAATTTCCCAACAGCAGCAAACATTTTATTCCATCAAACACAACAGAAAGATAATCATTGATAAAAAGATGGTGGTATGATCCTATGAAAGATCATATGAATAAATTACATGTAAAAGAGTTGTATTTATATTTAAACGATCTCCTCAGTATATAGATCATAACTGGATAATGTATTGGCTCCATAGGTTTATATTGTGATCACCAGTTTCATTTATTTCAACTTTTCTTCTGAGAAATCCAATTTTGTCTGTTGTTATGGCTGACGGATAAAAGTACTACAGCACCCATGAGCCTCGGCTGCCGTTGCTATGGAGAAGTCCGAGGTGTCAATCAGAGTGGTTGTGATTTCGAAATGCTTCATCGTGGAAACTAAACGTGGTATCACAGTTGTTGAATTCACACGTGAATTTTAAGCTGCTTCTTGCTGAAATGCACCTTGGGAGTTGTAGTTCACTTCTATCCTAAAATGTTGAGCACAGTTTTGTATTTTTCTTTTACTTTTTTATCACAGAACCTTATCTATTCTATTCTATTTCTTTCTATATTTTCTGACACAGTTGTTCATCTTCTGTGCTCGTGCTTCGACTGGGAGAGTTATAGGTCACATAATGTTGTCTGTGGGGAAGAATGAAAAGGATTTTTACATCTAGAAACTTCACAACTCTACACGTCTCTTCCTCTCACTTCACCTCTCTCTCTTTATTCTCCAGTATGCTTGACCGCTCACGGCCGCTACGCTCAGAAGTTGCTGACTGACTTATTGTCCAACTACACCAATGCTTTGCGGCCGGTGGAGGACACCAACCACATTATCAACGTCACGCTGCAGATCACCCTCTCCCAGATCATCGACATGGTGACCGTATCCTACTGCTCATCTCTGTTTTTTTGGTCCCTCTTGCCTCAGATTTTATCACACTATAGTTTTGCATTATTATGTTTACTAGTTGCTACCTTAGTGGCTAATGGGGATCCAAAATAAAAATAAATGTCCTTTCTCCAGGATGAAAGGAACCAGATCTTGACTACCTACCTGTGGATCCGCCAGGTGTGGATGGACGCCTACCTCACCTGGAACAAGGAGGACTATGACGGCCTGGACACCATCCGCATACCCAGCAGCTACGTATGGAGACCTGACATTGTGCTGTATAACAGGTCTGTCATGCTGCAAGACATTGGCAGGGAAACACTGTGATTATGGCAGAATCTAAAGGAGACTGTGTCTCTCTACCTTTTCCACCACAGTGCAGATGATGAGTTTTCCAGCTCCATGGAGACCAACGTGGTTCTCCGTCATGACGGCCAGGTCATGTGGGACCAGCCGGCCATCACGAAGAGCTCTTGCTCTGTGGACGTGGCCTTCTTCCCTTTTGACCTGCAGCAGTGTCACCTCACCTTTGGCTCCTGGACTCACAACGGTAACCAGATGGACCTGTCCATCGCTTTGGACAGCGCTGACCTGTCCGACTTTGTCCCCAACGTGGAGTGGGAGGTGAATGCTTACCTTGTTCTTGCTTTCAGAACATGGCTTCATTCCTGAACTAAATTTTTCAAACTCAAACCCATTTTTTTAACCAGGTTCTAGGCATGCCAGCCAAGAAGAACGTCATCCTGTATGGCTGCTGTTCTGACCCGTACCCGGACATCACCTTCACTCTCCACCTGAAGAGACGTGCCTCCTTCTACATCTTCAACCTCCTCATCCCCTGCATGATGATCTCCTTCCTGGCTCCGCTGGGCTTCTACCTGCCGGCTGACTCGGGTGAAAAGGTTTCCCTGGGTGTCACGGTGCTGCTGGCCCTCACCGTGTTTCAGCTGCTGGTGGCTGAGAGCATGCCGCCGTCTGAGAGTGTCCCGCTGATAGGTGGGTTTCGTCAAGTGTCCACAAAGGTTTTGCTTTGCTTTCACAAAATACAATTTGTGTTATGCTCTATGTGTAAAGTGTCATGAGACAACGTTTGTTGATATTTTGGTGCTATATAAATAAAATTGATTTGACTTATTAGTTTTCAACGTATTTGAAACATCATCAACATATTTAGGGAACTGAAATGATTAAACGTTGGTCTCATAAATGAAACTTTCAGAAAAAAGATCCACAGATCACAGTAACTTCCTGTAAACAGAGATTGTTCTCACAAGAAAAGACAGTGTTGGATATTTGTTCAAAAGCTTATGTTTTTCTGTTCTTTGAATTCTCCACCAAATCTCCACCCGAGACATTTGTCTTTAATACTAAACATGGATCTTGACCTGTAAATGATTTTCCATCCCTTCTTTCAACAGGAAAGTACTACATTGCTACCATGACAATGGTTACTGCATCAACAGCGCTCACCATCTTCATCATGAACATTCACCACTGCGGTCCGGAGGCTCGTCCTGTACCAGAGTGGGCCGAGCGTTTCATCCTCAACCACCTCGCCCGCATCTGCTTCGTCTACGAGGTCGGTGAGAACTGCCTGAGTTCATCCAGAAAACAACCTCAGTCACAGGAGCAGTCTGAAGCCCGATTGGCCAATGGCGGCAACCCCAAAGGAACAAACTGGGATCTGAATGGGCAGGCGTGGGGAGGGCGGGTGGAGGAGGATGGGATGGGGGAGTCTCTAACCAACCAGGCGGGCTGGAAAGAGGATCTGTTTGTTACTATTGATCATTCGGAGGAGCAAGGAGCAGCTGGAGGAAGTGAATGGCAGGAGTCAAACAGTGTCTGTGCAGGAGGAGGAGGTTATGTTGAAGAAAAGAAAGGTGTTGGAGGTGAAGGAGCAGGAGGAGCTGGCAAGAGCAGAAGGGAGATCTTTGTGAGAACCCGGTGTGTTTGCCGGCACCAGGGACTGCGCAGTGATGTTGAGTACATTGCCAACTCATACAAGGACCAGCGATCCGCGCAGCTGCGCATCGGCGAGTGGAGGAAGGTCGCCAAGGTCATGGATCGCTTCTTCATGTGGCTCTTCTTCATCATGGTCTTCTTCATGAGCATCCTCATCTTGGGAAAAGCCATCTGATGGAGGCTTTCAAAAATTATGAGAGGGTGAAGGAAGTTTGTTCACCGATAAAATGATTTGTTTAACATATCACTGCATTTTTCAAAGATGAATAAGCGCCAAATATGACATTAATGCAATGAGACATTTCATCCAGAGAGGCTTCCGTCTGTTTATCATGAGATGAATGACCTCACAGCATGTCTGAACACACACACAACTCACACTGTCACAGTTTCTTTACTTCACGTTTGTATTTATATATGTTTTAATTTAAAAAAGCATGCAGGATTTTTTCGAATTGAAACACACAAGAGTTTACGTTGGTGTAACTCACTGCATGGATGAATATTACACCATAACTGCACATTGGGTGATAATCATGAAGATAAATTCATCATGGTGTAGAGTTATTGAGGATTCACAGCAGGAAGTTATCTTTAGTATTTTTACAAGCCTGTTTAAAGTCTGTATTTACTGAAATAAATCAGAAAGGATAAAACTTACAGTTTATCTCTTTTCACATGTGATCTTTATAAAAAGAAGAAAGAACCTGAACAACAGTGTGACTTTTCATTTTTTGCAGTGTTTGTACTTTTCACAATGTAAAACAAAAAGTGTCAAACGTATCAGTGTAAAACTATTTGTTCCTGTTTGTGTGATGAAAAAGATGTACTTACACACTGTTAATGCCATGAAATTAAAGGTTTCTTATAAAAACATCTTTGTTTACTGAGTTTTATGGACACATTTTCTTTCAGAAGATGAACAAACTATCTACCTGCAAAATATTATTATTATTATTGTGATTGTCATCATTACTTTAGTTAGTGAGAACGAGGCCTTGAGAGGGCAGAGAAGTGAACCTGGGGCTTTGGATAGATGAGACTCTATATGTAATTTTCCAATAAAAAACTGAAAACTGTCACCACAGCACGTAGACACAACTTCTGTGACCTGAAGAAATAATATCTAGTGACAGTGCCCTGTGATATCTGCACTAGAACCAAACTGAAGGCCTTGAAGTCTTGCCTACTTTTCAATATAATTTAAAGATAATTGAGATAATATCCTTCATGGATATCATGCTAATCTGCATCTGTTTCAATGCTTTTACCAACTCAAACAACTCAATGGGCAGACATGATTATCACTGCTGCTGATTGTTTGCAGACAGTTCAGTCTAAGAAATGAGATTAAAATATAGCAGGAATACTGCAGTAACAGAAAAATGACCAGCAGATGGAGCTAAAGATCTTTAAACAGCAGCCTTGGATCCCTTGAATTACATACAGTATACACACACACACACACACACACACACACACACACACACTGATAATGGACATAATGTTTCAGTGGTCAAGAAGGTCTGCGGGCCTTAACGGTGACATGTTGTCCTTATAGGTGCTCTGGTTTCATCCCACAGTCCAAAGTCAAGTTATGTAAATTCAAGAGCTGAAATTGGACAGAATAAACAGGTAGAGATAACTGAATGGATTGATGGGTAGGTGTATGCTTTATGATACTGAAGTGTATGAGACAAGGAAGTGGCTTAAGACTCAAACCACCAAACACAATAACATAACCAACAAAGGGAGTGCTCCAGGAATGAATATTACAGCTGCCTTTTTAGTACCGCAGTCTCTTTCTCCAAATCATGATTTGTAAGCAGCTGACATTAATCCGTCTGAACCACACTAGCCTATATGAGTTAGACAGATCAGGGTCAGAAGTCAGTTTGCATGCACATCCATCACAGCACCAAACAGATCAAATCAGATTTTATTTGTATACCAAAATACATTTGTGTCGGAGGGCTTTTCAATCTGTACAGGGAGTGACACCCTCTGTCCTGAGACCCTCAAACAGGACATGAAAATGCTGCAACTTCAGGCCCGAGACCTGTAAGAGCTTCATAACAGTTATCACCTAATCTTGTGTCAAGATCTAGTTTTAAGACATTCGTTATTTTACTTATATTGTTCCTCCCATGCTGAATTTTCTAAACTCTTACAAACTGTTCATATTATGACCAGATATTGTCAGTCGTTAATAAAGGGTGGATTAATCCTTCATTAATCTTTCAGAGAGCTGAAGATAAAAGCAGGGCTGCCACAACTCTATAAACCATCAGACACATAATAGTTATAAGATATCTGAATATCTTTGAACTTTGAATATCAAACTTTTGTTTTTTAAAACTTTGTTGTGAACAGTTACTATGAACTATAAACTGTTGCATGATGGGAGCTCTGGGGACTACACTGCCCTCTAATGGTCCCCAGTTTCATCACTGCGTGTTGCTGTTGCCACAGCAGCCAGTAATAAGTGTTAATGTGATCATTAATGAGCTCCACTGTGAGCTGCTCCCTAACAAAACACTTATCAACAGTTTCTGATGGTAATTAACCCTCCGGGAGCAAAGAGTAATAGATGTTTATCAGTGATGACGGGAGGCGGTAATGAAAGCTCCTGAGATCAACAAACTCACTTCACTGTCTCTGAATGATTCATGCTGTACTTTGGTCCTAGAAAACCCCAAAACTACTGGACACATATGGAGGACATCTGGTGTGGATATTCATGGTACCTAAAGAATTTAGGTGATATTTCCTCTGGTGCTGTCATAACACACAAAACACATCATAATTTAACAACAATCTGCAATAAACCTTCACCAAGTACAATAATGGTTTTATTTTAATAACTCCATGACATTTACTCTACAAAGCATTTCCATCTGGATTCTGTAAACGTGTTTTAGACCATCAATGTTGGACTTCACTAATGCAAATCTCTGCAACCAGGTTCCAACATCGAGTGGAAATCCTTTCCAGAACATACTTCTGCAGGTTCAGAGACAGCAGAGATATTAACAGACAGGCCGCTTGTCAGTGTGGAGTCTCTCCAGAGAGGGAGAGCGGCTTCCTGTCCGTCGCCCCCTGAATGCCTCACTGCAGCTTTTAATCTAATTAACCTGCTGGTCATTGAGAGGACACCTGAGAGCTCTGAGGCCACCAGGACGCTAATAGCAACAGTGCTGTCATGCCTTAATTCGCTAAAACAACATGCTGAAATGGATGCATGTGAATGTGCAGATAAATAACCTCACTTAGAGAATGTCATACGCTCCCATATAATCACTCAGGTGGTAAAGGGATATTCTGCAAAACAGAGATCAAATGATTCTGTATTGTGTTTCAAATCAAACCCTCTGTTTTCAGTGGAAATAAATATTTCCAGGAAGTATTCATTTAAAATCAATGAGCTGCAGACGAAACTTTAGCTGAAGCTCCGGTGAGGGTTCAGTATTAATCATATAATTCATGTTATAGGCCCCATAATAATAAATTGGGGTGTACTTCGTAGAATATAGTTCCTACATGAAATTGCTCACATGGCCTATGACTTATCTTGAGTAACCGGATCATTTCTGTAGCGTTCAGCTCTATTTTATGGAATCATAGCAGATATCTCACTGAAAAGATCTGAACGGAGATATAGGACTTTTGGAATTTTGGGTGAACTTTCCCTTTAAAACACAGGTTGATAAAGATTATCTTAATATTACAGGCTGATTTTTAAAGTCCGGCCCTCTGTGTAAAATTATTTAAAGCTCAACACACTTCCCTCAACACGTCAGATCATCAGCTCTCTGCCGAGAGGATCGGAGGGCGGCGCAGAAAACACTTCGGCTCTTTTCTTCTCATCTGTTTCATGAAATATTGTTTCTGTTTCATGAAATATTGAGTGTGTTCATTAAGTGTCATTAAGTTTTACTTCAGGTAACGCTGTGTGATATATTTAAAATCACAACGTATTAGTACTTTTCCTGATGCCTGCATAGATACGTATTGAAATAGTGTTGCTATACATATCTTTTCCAGAAGTGTACAGCTTTGGATGGAGAATGTAACGATGGTAATGCCTCTGAAACAGCCTATTGTGTTCGAGCTGGAGGGCTTCTATGTACCACCAGGCTACAGCTTGCTGCTGTTCTTCCTGGCTCTGTTTAACTACATGGTGGTGCTGTTGGGGAATGGTGTGGTGTTGTGGGTCATTGTCATAGATAGAAGCCTGCACAGACCCATGTTTGTACTGGTCTGTAACCTGGTTGTCTGTGACCTGCTGGGGGCCACGGCGGTGCTGCCTCGCCTTATGATGCACTTCCTGACGGGGCAGAAGAGGATAGCCTACATCCTCGCCATCGCCCAGGCCTTCTGTGTTCACACATATGGCGTAGCAGTGCAGACCATTCTGGGTGCGATGGCCTATGACAGGTACAGAAATGTACAGCACATTGAACATGGAAACAAGTTAAGCTTTCTTTAATCTTTCCTGCTGTTCATACTGCTCATTAAAATATGCCTTCCTTCCCCACTTTGAGTGCAAGTAATGCAAAATATATTATTTTTATTTAATATTATATGAGGTATATATGAGGCTTTTTCAAAGTTACAGTCATTCTGTGCAAAAGTCTCATATATGCCACAGATAAAGATGTGAATACAGTTTTACTCAAACAAATTAGAAAGCAAGAAAAACCTTGTTCAGCGTACATATGGGCACCTGACAGAGCTGAAAAAGGTGAAACTGTCCTTTAAGAGAGCTAGTCACTGATTAAAGTTATTCTTTTACTGTCGGGCGTAAATGTTGGTATAGTTTGTTTCTAAATGCTAGATATTTGTGGTGCTGTTGTTGTGAAAGGTTTTTATCGTGCAGCTCAAAGAGACTCTAGACTCTTTATTTCCTGCACCAGTCTGGCCACCTTCTTTATTGATTTTGCATCCATTATTTTATAAATTGATTTTTATATTGTATAAATTGTAATTAGGTTTATGCGTGTGACAGAAGACTAAAATAACAGAATTACTCGTGGAAAACGTTTGAGACACTGGGATTGTGTAAAACCTCTCCTCTGCAGGTACATTGCTGTGTGTGAACCGCTCAGGTATCACACCATCATGACATCAGCTCGGCTCTGCCTCTGCTGCACCCTGGCCTGGCTCGTTGCTCTGTTGTGTATCGCTGTACTTTTCGGCCTCCACATGAACACGCCGCTGTGTGGCAACATCATCCGACATGTCTACTGCAGCAACCGCACAATCCTGAACCTGGCCTGCAGTCCCACCCCCTCAAATAACATCTATGGTCAGTATGAAGCTGCAGATCTACAGCGTGTTGCATGGCTGTGGCTTGACTGCACTTAATCTCATTTTACTCATTTTCTTTTCTTCCTCCACAAACAATACTAGTGCAAAGCAAAGTAAGACTTCACAGAACAACATGAGATGAGAAATAAACTGATTCATAGTATAGATTTGGTTCATGTTCAAAGGTAGTTTTTAACAGACAAGTTGCTGTTTATCAGTCGTAGATCTGTGAGTGTGTCAGGGTATGTTAACCAGACTAGATAATAAAATACATTATTACAATACAATTAACATTTAACTTTTTAAATAAGTGGTCCTTACAGCAAAATGAGTTAAATAAATGATGTTTTTCTAGGTCTGTCCATGTCCTGGTCCGTGAGTACAGGCATCTTCCTCATCATTGCTTTTTCCTACATCAGAATCCTGCACGCCTCCGTTAAACGAGGCCGATCTGACAGCAGCATCCGGAGCAAGGCCTTCCAGACATGCACGTCGCACCTTGTTGTGTATCTGCTCTTTGAAATTGCTTCAGTGATCATAATTGTGAGTCTGCGATTCCCCTCAGTCCCCCAAAACATGAAGAAGTTCCTTAGCATCCTGGTCGTCATCATTCCACCAGCGATCAACCCCATCATCTACGGACTGGTCAGTAAAGAGTTACGAGGCAGCATCATCAAGCATTTTACTTTTCAAGTGTGTCGCAAGAGATGAGAAGATTCGACTTCTGTGGATCATCACATTCATGACTTTTTCCTCAACGGTTTTAAATTCATTCACATTTCTCAGCCTAATATTAAATACAAATAATGTGGGATGGAAAGACAACAGAATAAAGAATAAAAGACAAATATTTCTCTTTCCAGTTGTCCAACAGTTTGCATTGTACTTGAATGATTGATTGAATACTTTGATAAAATAATATGAAAAGTTTTAGTCAGTTGAGTAGACAGGTTCAATCATTTTAAAGTAAATAATATGATCAAAAGTCTAAAAACCAGTATGTAACATGAATGTCACTACTAAATACCAAATGTGTACAATTGTTCCTGTGCCAGGTAACCGTGTGACTCGCATCTTTGTCTGAAACATGGCGATGTTTTTGTTTTGGTAGTTACACTGTCAAGTTATGATCTGATAGCCCAGTTAGAGTGAATGATTTAATTATTCTTTCTGGTCTATTGCTGAATAATAAATAAATCTGGATTTGAGATGATGAGATGATTCTCGTAGGGCCTAAATTAAAATTATTTGGCTGAGGTCAAATTGACTTTTGTCCTTAAGCTTTTTCCTATTTAGATTCCCAACCTTTATTTCTGTCAACTTCTTTCAGGATGTTACTTATATGTTCATAAAAAAAGCTATTTGATAAGGGAGATGTGTACAGTCTTCTTCTTCTTCTCCTTGCGGCTGTTCCCTTCAGGTGTCTCCACAGTGAATCAGTTGCCTCCATCTAACCCATGTCCTCATCATGTTCTCTTTCACTACATCCATATCTCTCTTCTTTGGTCTTCCTCTAGACCTCCTGCCTGACAGTTCAAACTCAGCATCCTTCTACCAATATATTCACTATCTCTCCTCTGGACATGTCTGAACCATCTCAGTCTGGCCTCTCTGACTTTATCTCCAAACCCTCTAACATGTGCTGTCCCTCTGATGTACTCATTCCTGATCCTGTCCATCCTGGTCACTCCCAAAGAGAACCTCAGCATCTTCATCTTGGCCTCTCCTCTCCAACCAGCCAAAACTGGAAGCAGCTGGAGCGGCACGGGACAGCTAGCATGCATTGCTGGAGGTGTGCTAGAGCCAAAAAGCAAGGCAGTCGAGCTGGTATTACACACAGACTGAGAAGAAACCCCCACATAACTGCACTCCCATCTATCCTGTTATCAAACGTCCGCTCACTGGAAAACAAAATGGACTACCTCAAGCTGGATCTAACCACGCAAAAAACCATTAGAGACTGCAACGGCATCATCCTCACCGAGACGTGGCTAAACAACAACGTTCCTTATAGCGCCATTCAACTGGATGGCTTAACAACTTTCCGCGCGGACAGGAACCACGAAAGCACCAGTAAATTTCAGGGAGGAGGTGTGTGCATTTATATCGATAACAACTGGTGCACAAACGCTGCAGTTATTACAAGCCACTGCTCAGAAGACATTGAGTTCTTAACTCTCAAATGCCGCCCGTTCTACCTGCCCAGAGAGTTCACTGCTGTTTATGCTGTTTACAACAAGAGGGGAAAACACACTTGACCAGGTCTACACCAACATCAGGCACGCCTTCAGAGCAGTCCCCCACCTCCACCTCGGATCATCCGACCTTCTCTGTTATGCTAATTCCAGCCTACAGACCTTTTGACAAGGAGCAAGCCAGGTGTGTAAGAGATCAGGGTCTGGCCAGAGAGAGCCACATCAGCGCTCTAGGACTGCTTTAAGAACATAGACTGGTCAGTTTTCAGGGAAGCTGCCACCACCAACCAGCACGTCAACCTTACCGAATACACGGAATCTGTCACTGGATACATAACAAAATGCATGGAAGATGTCACCAAAAGCATCACAGTAAGAGCAAACGAAAAACCCTGGTTCACCACAGAGGTACGTGAGCTCCTGAGAGCGTGCAACGCTGCTTTTAAATCAGGGGACAAGGAGGCCCTCAGGTCAGCCAGGGCCAACCTGCACCAGGGCGTGAGAGCAGCCAAGCGGGCCTATGGACAGAAACACAGAATTCCTCAACTCACTAAACAACTTCTTCAGCCGGTTTGAAGAAAATAACACAACAACACCAACAAAGGCCACCACCAACCCAGACAACACAACACTCTAACTGGATCCAGTGGACGTGAGGAGGACCTTACTCAAGGTAAATCCCAGGAAAGCTGCAGGTCCAGACAACAAACCCGGGTGTGTGCTCAGAGACTGCGTAGACTCACTCATCGACGTCCTCACTAACATCTACAACGTCTCTCTGAACCAAGCCACCGTTCCAGCAAGCTTCAAAACCACCACCATCGTATGACTACCAAAGAAGTCACCAGCATCATCACTAAATGACTACAGACCCATAGTACTGAAGTGCTTTGAAAGACTGGTAAAGGCCTAGAAGATAGTCAATCAGGGGTTCCCAAATATTATAAAAGAAGTTGTTAGGCTTTAATGAAGCACTGAGATGTTCCACAGAAAAACCTTAAATGTTTTTCGCTCTTTAAAATCAGCAGATAAAGAGAACTTGGTAATATTTTTCCAGTAGCAGGATATCAAAGGGCTTTGCCAGATACACTGATGGTCAGTCCCAACTTCTTTTTTACACTTCACACAGAGGGCTGAGATCTTTGAGTTAATTACTGTAAATATCTTCATCTCACAACACCTTGGAATAAAATTCACAGCACCACACATCCACTCTCCTTGATGTAGAAAATACTGGATCCAGCCTTATGGCAAAGCCAGGTATAACACAGAAAGTTGGAAATGGCTTGGCCCTGCTGGTGAGGGTGGTGGAATTGTCTTCATCATTTCAATATCTAGAAAGGCTGTTCTATTGATCCTAAGTGGTAGCATTTGCATTGGCTATAATAATCTGGGGAGCACATCATCTTAACCAAGCTAATTCTACATAGACAGAAAGAGATCAGACCACCTGTTCAGGTCACTTTGAGCTGGTGTGAAACTGAGTTCATATAACTGCAGTGTCAACTGATACTTTGATGTCCTGGTTAGTAAAACCTGAAGTTGATCACCTGAAAGGGAAATTAACAAGAGCTGCCAAGTCCCCAAAGTCACACAGTGGCAGTGTCCATTTAAAAACACAGGTTGATAAAGATTATCTTAATATTACAGGTTGATTTTTAAAGTCCGGCCCTCTGTGTAAAATGATTTAAAGCTCAACACACTTCCCTCAACACGTCAGATCATCAGCTCTCTGCCGAGAGGATCGGAGGGCGGCGCAGAAAACACTTTTCTCTTTTCTTTTCATCTGTTTCATGAAATATTGAGTGTGTTCATTAAGCGTCATTAAGTTTTACTTCAGGTATCGCTGTGTGATATATTTAAAATCACAACGTATTAGTACTTTTCCTGATGCCTGCATAGATACGTATTGAAATAGTGTTGCTATACATATCTTTTCCAGAAGTGTACAGCTTTGGATGGAGAATGTAACGATGGTAATGCCTCTGAAACAGCCTATTGTGTTCGAGCTGGAGGGCTTCTATGTACCACCAGGCTACAGCTTGCTGCTGTTCTTCCTGGCTCTGTTTAACTACATGGTGGTGCTGTTGGGGAATGGTGTGGTGTTGTGGGTCATTGTCATAGATAGAAGCCTGCACAGACCCATGTTTGTACTGGTCTGTAACCTGGTTGTCTGTGACCTGCTGGGGGCCACGGCGGTGCTGCCTCGCCTTATGATGCACTTCCTGACGGGGCAGAAGAGGATAGCCTACATCCTTGCCATCGCCCAGGCCTTCTGTGTTCACACATATGGCGTAGCAGTGCAGACCATTCTGGGTGCGATGGCCTATGACAGGTACAGAAATGTACAGCACATTGAACATGGAAACAAGTTAAGCTTTCTTTAATCTTTCCTGCTGTTCATACTGCTCATTAAAATATGCCTTCCTTCCCCACTTTGAGTGCAAGTAATGCAAAATATATTATTTTTATTTAATATTATATGAGGTATATATGAGGCTTTTTCAAAGTTACAGTCATTTTGTGCTCAAAGAGACTCTAGACTCTTTATTTCCTGCACCAGTCTGGCCACCTTCTTTATTGATTTTGCATCCATTATTTTATAAATTAATTTTTATATTGTATAAATTGTAATTAGGTTTATGCGTGTGACAGAAGACTAAAATAACTGAATTACTCATGGAAAACGTTTGAGACACTGGGATTGTGTAAAACCTCTCCTCTGCAGGTACATTGCTGTGTGTGAACCGCTCAGGTATCACACCATCATGACATCAGCTCGGCTCTGCCTCTGCTGCACTCTGGCCTGGCTCATTGCTCTGTTGTGTATCGCTGTACTTTTCGGTCTCCACATGAACACGCCGCTGTGTGGCAACATCATCCGACATGTCTACTGCAGCAACCGCACAATCCTGAACCTGGCCTGCAGTCCCACCCCCTCAAATAACATCTATGGTCAGTATGAAGCTGCAGATCTACAGCGTGTTGTTGACCATCTGTGGCCTGTGAACTGTGGACAGATGGTTAAGATTTAAAGGGGAGAACAGGAAATGAGACATGAAAAGGGGCAAGACACTAAAATGTGTGGACTGGATGATTAGTGTTTTTCATCTATCATGTTTTACCGAATTGACATACAGAGTTTTAGATATTCTATTATGTCAAATATAGCTGCTGTATTGATGGAGGTTTACATAATACCTTGTGATTTTTTTTTTAAATGTTTTTCTAGGTCTGTCCATGTCCTGGTCCGTGAGTACAGGCATCTTCCTCATCATTGCTTTTTCCTACATCAGAATCCTGCACGCCTCCGTTAAACGAGGCCGATCTGACAGCAGCGTCCGGAGCAAGGCCTTCCAGACATGCACGTCGCACCTTGTTGTGTATCTGCTCTTTGAAATTGCTTCAGTGATCATAATTGTGAGTCATCGATTCCCCTCAGTCCCCCAAAACATCAAGAAGTTCTTTAGCATCTTGTTTATCATCGTTCCACCAGCGATCAACCCCATCATCTACGGACTGGTCAGTAAAGAGTTACAAGGCAGCATCATCAAGCATTTTACTTTTCAAGTGTGTCGCAAGAGATGAGAAGAGTCGACTTCTTCTTCTTCTGAACTGTTTTAAATGAATATAGAATTTGTTTAAACCTATTTTCAGTGTAGCACAGCTTATTGAGATCTGAGGTGTGTGTCACGTAACCGATGCTGCACGTCATCCCTCTTTCTCTCTGCTCCTCTCTCTTGTCTGCATCTACTTTCAACTAAATAAAAAATAAATTTGACAATAATTACAATTACAATAATTATAATATCTTTTTTTATTTCTCAGTTTGATATTAAAAAGAGAACAACTACTGCAGAATAAAAAAGAAAGAATAGAAGACATATATTTCTCTTTCCAGTTGATACTTATGAACTTTACTTATGAATTTATCAACTTTTTTGAAGATGAACTAAGATGATGAGAAATGAAAATACAGCTACTTTACTGGAACATAAAAGCAGATGTTCAGAATTAGTTTGGGTTATCCTGGTTATTATTATTAGAATTAGCATCATTATGTTAAATACAACCTTCAATATATAAAACAATAAATGTCCCTTTACACGACAGCTAAATTGTGTCTGTTGTTCTTTTATTATGTATCAGGATGTTTAGCTGCTTTTGTTTTCAGCAGTCAGAAAAGCTACCCACAATGCACTGCACCAGCCACGGTTCACATCAATGTACAGCATGTTAAACTTGTTTCTTCAGATTCACAACATGCTGGTCAGATGTCACATGGATAGAAGAGCATGTGTTGCTCTGGACAAGATGAGCAGCTCCATGTTGAAAGTGTTTTGGTCGGAGTTAATGTTACGTCATATCGTATCTGTGGCTCAGTGATTCCCCTGATATTAAACTCACATCTATATAAAACAAATCAACGCGTCTTCATAGCTGCTGGTAGATACTACCTGAATGTGGTGATCACTAAAGACACAAAGCAGGTATTATTATACTGTACTGCAAGTATCGCTGTTTCGAAAAATGTAGCTTCTTAACACACACACACACACACACACACACACACATATATATATATATATATTTGTATGTATATAAATACAGCTAGTATTGCCATTTAATATTTCAAGTGTCTGTGATTTGACTTTTTGTTGTTCAGGTGGATGGAAAACTACACATATAACAGCTTCACACTCCAGATGGAAGGGTTAAAGGTCGCAAAGGATTATACCTACCTTGTCTTTTTCTTGTTCTTAGTTTCCTACATTGTTATACTAATTATGAATATAGGAATTTCAGTTGTGATTTGCATTGATAAAAACCTTCACCAGCCCATGTATCTCCTGTTTTGTAACTTGACTGTCAGTGACATAATTGGAAGCACTCATGTGGTGCCTCGTTTGCTTGCAGATATCTTGCTGCCTCCATCTGAACGCATCATCAGTTATTATGAGTGTGTGGTTCAAGCTTTCACCACACAGTTGTTCGGCACCACTGCCCACACTGTGCTCATGATTATGGCCTTTGACAGATATGTGGCCATCTGCAATCCTCTACGCTATGCTGCCATAATGACCAACAAGATGGTGATCAAGCTGACAGTTTCTGCCTGGGGAGTGGCCTTTGTTTTGGTTGGGATTCTGCTGGGTTTGACCATACGGCTGAACCGATGCAGGACTCTGATCACGAACCCGTTCTGTGACAATGCCTCCTTGTTTAAACTCTCCTGTGAGAGTGTGTTCATTAATAATGTCTATGGCCTCACTTTCACTGTGGTCCTCCTCTCCTCCTCTATAGGCAGCATGGTTCTCACCTATACTAAGATCACAGTAGTCTGTCTGACTAGTAAGAACAAGTCTTTAAACAGTAAAGCCTTGAAGACCTGCAGCACTCACCTGGTTGTGTATTTTATCATGCTGCTCAGTGGGATGATAATCATTATTATGCATCGGTTTCCTCAGTACTCAGACTACAGAAAACTCTCTGCCATTTTGTTCGTCATTGTCCCCGGTACCCTAAACCCAATTATTTACGGGGTGCAGTCCAAAGAGATACAGAAATTCTTATTTGATATATTTCGGTTCAGAAAATGAGGAAAAAATAAATGTTTGCTTTTTCTGTTTGGTGTTTTTATTGATTTTTTAATTCTTAAAATAAATAACAAGGAACTGCATTGAATGAATGCTGTTTTTCTATGAGACATTCATGTAAGAGCCTTTGATTTCCATTTATGTTTATTCATTTGGAGACATATGTCTAGAGCAATGTACAAATTATAATGATATTTCAGCTTGATTAAACTGTGCATATCTGTAAATTGACTCCTCCTCCTCAAATGGTTTGAAATTTCATGTAGTGAGAATGTTAGTTATGACCCAGCTTCAGGTTAATTTGTCAGGAATAAAACATTTTTTTATATATTTTTTTAAACAAAACTTGAAACAGAGTTGACAAACCATGCATACAACATTAAAACGTTTTAAATGTAAAAATAGTTCATAGAACATGTGAAAATCAATAAATTCATCAATTTGAGCAATAACAACACAACAACATAACAATCACACCCCTCACTGATTCTAAAAGAAATATTCACTGAATGAACAGAATGCTATGACGACATTACATTTCTGCTGCCGACACCTTCATCTTCGCCTACCCAGAAAATATCATATTTTTAAACTGGAAAGTGATATCAGAAATCTTGCCTTTATAATAAAATTATCCAGAAAGCACAATAAATGCATAAACTAAAGCAAAATGCTTAGAAGTGATTGGGAACATCTGACTGTTAGTCACTGTCAACTCTGTTATCATTAAAATCTTTCCACATGTAACAGAGTTGACATTTTCCACCATGTTGTGCTTTAACTCCACATGCTAGCTTGAAACCAGATACCACATGTCATGAATAAAACCATCATTTTATTGTAATGACGGACAGACTCAGAATAATATCATAGTAACAGAGTTGACATATAATTAATCTACTGTTGGTGTATTCTCATTATTTGTACATATAAATGAGAGAGAAAGTTAGACATACCATAGTTCCCTCCAAGAGGAAGTGACATCACTGGGTGCAGGTCACATGTTTTTATTTGAATGCTGTAGGGGTTTTATGTGGTTTTATAACAGAGATAACAGAGTTGACAAGAGGGGACAGATAAAAAATATATATTTTAATGTTAAAATCCCATGTATTACAGAAAATAAATACTCTGTGCAACTGATTGTAAGAGTATTTATAGAATTAGCACAAGAAACTGGAAATAATACTGAATTATTTCATGTTCATTCAGTAAGAACATGTGAATCACAAGATGAAGACAGTCAATAATCGGGGGGAAGGAATCATTTAGTGAATATTTTACATATAAATTCAATATAATTAGCAATATTATTTAAAATAGATCCAGTAAAGACTTTTGTAGGGGGAAATAACCAAAGGTTTTTCTGACGCAAAATGTACCCGCAATTCTGGAATGACCCATGTAGTGTGTAGTGGTTTTGGACTCGACACCTTAACCTAAAGCTGAAAAGCTGAAAGCAGAATAATTTAGGCTGCTAAAAAGCGCTTTGGTTGAAGGGAGGGTGAACTTTTTCTTTTTGTTTGAGGTTGTTGACGATAGTGTTAGCGAGCACGTGTTATTTGACGTAATGATAACTGAATCCCTTAATGATAAAATCAAGCCAATAAATGTTAGAGCTCTTGGTTGATGCTGGTGGCCAAATCATTAATGACAACCAAAGCTAAAAGAAGTTATTGTGCAACATATGTCATACTTTGGTCACAATTTATTACAATAAGACATGCAAACTGAGGAAACATGCAGAACAGTAATACCTACTTTAACTGACTGCTTTCAATCTCTTGTCTTCTCTTTCATTTGTCTCTCCACTCATTGCTGGTAATAATAATAATAATATATATATATATATATGTGTGTGTGTGTGTATGTATGTGTGTATATGACCTCTTAAGCTTTCAGTATTGCCATAATGATTTGAAATACTACTTTAATGTGATATATAATGTAATACTTATAGTTTCTATGTGTACATGGTTGTACACTTATTACTGTGACTATCTCTATTACCTTGATTAACTGTCACATTAACAGTGTTGGTTTGTTCTTTCAGGTTGATGGAAAACTACACCTACAACAGCCCCACGTTACAGCTGGAAGGGTTAAATGTCTCCAAGGATTCTACGTACCCTGTGTTTCTCTTTCTCTTTTTCTCCTACCTGTTTATAATTGTTGCAAATGTTGGCATTGCTTTTATAGTTTTCATTGACAAAACCCTTCATCAGCCCATGTATCTCCTTTTTTGGAACCTGTCAGTCAATGACATACTTGGAAATTCAATCATGGTTCCCCGTTTGCTTACAGACATGTTGAGGCCTCCATCTGAACGCATCATCACTTATTATGAGTGTGTGGTTCAAGCTTTCACCACACATATGTTCAGCACCACTGCCCACACAGTGCTCATGATTATGGCCTTTGACAGATATGTGGCCATCTGCAATCCTCTACGCTATGCTGCCATAATGACCAACAAGATGTTGATCAAGCTGACAGTTTCTGCCTGGGGAGTGGCCTTTGTTTTGGTTGGGATTCTGCTGGGTTTGACCATACGGCTGAACCGATGCAGGACTCTGATCAGGAGCCCTTATTGTGATAATGCTGCATTATTTAAACTCTCCTGTGAAAGTGTGTTCATTAATAATGTCTATGGCCTCACTTTCACTGTGGTCCTCCTCTCCTCCTCTATAGGCAGCATGGTTCTCACTTATACTAAAATCACAGTAGTCTGTCTGACTAGTAAGAACAAGTCTTTAAACAGTAAAGCGTTGAAAACCTGCAGCACTCATCTGGTCATATATCTGATTTTTCTGCTCAGTGGAATGTCTATCATTACGCTGCATCGCTTTCCCCAGTTGGCAGAAAGCAGAAAATTTGTAGCCATCTTGTATCATATCATCCCTGGCAGCCTCAACCCTATTATCTATGGCATGCAGTCCAAAGAGATACGAAGATTTTTGTCAAAGTTGTTTGATTCCAAGAAAATTTTGTCATTATTTTAAGGAGAATTTTCCATATTTCTTTGTACATTTATCTACACAAATAAACTAAAATGTGAACCATGAGTACCCTAATGTTTTTGACACTGACAAACGCACACAGGTGTGTATAAACAAACATTAGGTTGCCCCCAGAAGACCCTCATGGGCGCATTTGCAGCTCAGGAGTTTTCCCCATATTCTGTATAAAAAACCCATAGTTGGTCCATTAAAGTTAAAGTTAAACGTGCGTATGTTTCCCTCTTTGAAATCTGTCATTTCTTATTGACATTTGTAAAAAACACTGAAAATGCATATCCACTTATTTCTACTTGTTTTTCAATCAGTTTTATGTTATTTTGTGATGTGGTAAGTAATACAAATACCAATATTCATATTTGAGAGTGTTACATCAACCATGTAACATATATATATATATATATATACATAGAAAAATAAAGTCCTGGACTTACTTTCTTAAGTGTTACTGGTGTTTTTACAGTGCATCAATCTTTATTAGGCATGCCATGCCTGACATTCAGAAATATTAAACAGACATGGGCAGTGTCTACAGCCTCACTTTCAACTACTGTTAAACACGGAGTGACTGAGGTACTGGGTGGCCATATCTCTTGGTTCTCTCATATTTATCAGAGATGTCTGGTGTCTCTGCTAATAACTTCTTGTCGTCATTTTCCCATATCAAGTATGGTGTGCCTCAATAGTTAATTCTAGTTGATATTTTAAAAAATGAATGTTGCAATTATTTTTCAGCTCAAATCTAACAGGATTTTTTGTTATCGTATCCCAGCATAATATAAAACAAATACTGTCATCTTCTGGTTACCTGTTTCAAGCCTTTCGCAAAATGTCAGAAAAATGAATAATGTCCCTGACATCAAAATAGTCAATGTAGAGCACAGATATGTCGGTATCAGCCATTCTTCCTGTCCTCTGTTGCTGGTCAAGAAGACAGTGTGGTTGAGCCAGTAGCTAAGTTAACAAGTCTTTGTTAAATTTAATATATGTTACAAACTAAACTAAACATGAACACCGACAAACAGAGCAGAGGAGAGGACAGAGAAGCTCATGTGACTGTTAGTCACAGTGTTAGACAGGTACAGTCTTAGAAATAAAAGGCAGTTTAGAAATGCGGCAATAGAAATCTAGGAGGTTAGGTTCAAGCTCAGTTTTTTTTTAGGACAGGTTTAAAACAAGCAGTTTTGAAGTAATCTGGGAAGAGAAAGTAAATACGGCCCAATACATTCCATTACTTCAAATAAAAAGTTTGAATTATGTCAAGAAGTTCAGAAGGTACTTTCATATTTGACATGATTTCTATACATTCAGGCAGAGTAATATAGGAAAATAGCCCAAAGCTCAATTGTATCATAATTTAAACAAGACTAGCTCCATCAAAAAGTAGCTAGCTAGTTCAGGGGTGCGATAAATGACAGCAAAAATGACCCAGTGTGAGACACGGCGTTTAAACATGAGCCAATTCCCTTGAACAAAATGGTCTATGAGTTAGGGCAGGGTGCGGTGGCTGTAGGGGTGCATCTTCCCCCCGTCCGTCTAACTCTGACTCTGACCAAAGATCCAGTGAGCTGAGTGGGTCACCTGACAGACAAGAGGGCAACAACACGGATACAGAGGGACCATCAGTACCTGATTTTCCCATTAGTTTCACATAGTCACTTGTTGCATATCTTATGTTTAAACGCGGTGACTCACACTGGGTCATTCTTGCTGTAAGTGAACCATTTGAAAATCTCTTTGTGGATTGTGTGAGACTGTTGCTGTGCTCCAAATCTGGTTTTAAACATCTTACTGTGATGTGTGAGAGCGCTAGGTATCTTGCTGCTTACGCTTTGTGGTCAATACCAACTAAAACTGTTGTTAAGGCATTGTTGCAATTTATTTCAATATATGGCATCCCAATAGATATCAAAAGCAAACAGGATCCAATTTTAATCACATAAGTTTGTGTTAAGTGTCAAAGCTTTTGTGGATGAAACGTAAGCAGTCGTCAGCCTATGTGCAAAGCCAAGGAACTTTGGAAAGTTTCCATCAGACTGTTCAGTCTCTACTGCATGCGTAATGCTTTGAGCTGGATAGGGGCTGGTTGTTGACATTCGCACACAGAGTGGGTGGATGTCAGAGACCTTGATGTTGGAGACATGCAGCAGACTAAACAATAGTTATATCACACGTCAATGGAGAGACCTAAAAATCTAGACTAACGTTGGAGTCCTCATGTAGTTGAGCCTCTTCTTGGAGTTTGGTATCAAAGACTGAAAAACCACATTGGCATTGAATTCTGTTACAAAGCCTGACTCATTTCTGTTGCTGTGGTGATTGTGTTGATCAGAAAGGCTTTGCCAAATTTGCTTGTAAATTATATTTACTTAAAGTTATTGGCAGGTCTCTCAATCTCAGTGTACAAAGGAAATATCTACCTTTATGATTTAAAGCAACACTTTCTCATTTCTCGCATCCAGCACATCTGTGCACGGTTTGAGTATCTTGGTGAGTCACATCTTATAATAAAGAGGCAACATGAGTTTGCCATGGAAATAATCCTTGGTTGTGTGGTAGGGCAGGGCCAAGGTAAGGTAGCTGCTGTGTATGTAACGAGTCTCCAAATCAAATGGTTCAGTTCATACCTCGGTTTTATTGTTGTTGTGTTATTTGTGGGCGGAGGGTTAAAAAATTTGGGGTTTTATTAAATCAACTACAATTTAAAATGACACTAAAGAACTCTATGAAGGTGGATTAACTTAATATAGTAGTACGTAAGCAAAAAAAATTAAATTAATAAATGAATAATACAATTTAGGATTTAGAGTTCATAATTTAGTATTTAATAGTGTATTACTGTTTGTGGATTTGTTGTATGATTTCCACCAGCAGGATCATTTTAACTGCCCATGAAGGTGAGTGAAACATAGTGATAGAAGGGAGGGTAAACAGGGTGATGGACATTACTGATGTAATAATAACTGATTACCCTAAAGACATAATCAAGTCTACAAAACATTGCAACAGACGAGATTTACCAGCAATGAGCAGGCAGACAGACGTAAAAGAAGACAAGATTGATACCAGAGACACTCAAAGTGGGTATTACTCCAATCCACTCATATTACTGCTAGTTTCCTCACAGTTTATCATATTTTAATCAATAGTATTCAAACATGCACACAGCTTTCAGTGTCAATAATGATTTGTGGAACTACAACGTAAACGTCTTAAGCTCATAGTGGTACTATAATGTAATACTTATAGTTTCTATGTGTACATGGTTGTACACTTATTACTGTGACTATCTCTATTACCTTGATTAACTGTCACATTAACAGTGTTGGTTTGTTCTTTCAGGTTGATGGAAAACTACACCTACAACAGCCCCACGTTACAGCTGGAAGGGTTAAATGTCTCCAAGGATTCTACGTACCCTGTGTTTCTCTTTCTCTTTTTCTCCTACCTGTTTATAATTGTTGCAAATGTTGGCATTGCTTTTATAGTTTTCATTGACAAAACCCTTCATCAGCCCATGTATCTCCTTTTTTGGAACCTGTCAGTCAATGACATACTTGGAAATTCAATCATGGTTCCCCGTTTGCTTACAGACATGTTGAGGCCTCCATCTGAACGCATCATCAGTTATTATGAGTGTGTATTCCAAGCTTTCACCACACACATGTTCAGCACCACTTCCCACACTGTGCTCATGATTATGGCCTTTGACAGATATGTGGCCATCTGCAATCCTCTACGCTATGCTGCCATAATGACCAACAAGATGGTGATCAAGCTGACAGTTTCTGCCTGGGGAGTGGCCTTTGTTTTGGTTGGGATTCTGCTGGGTTTGACCATACGGCTGAACCGATGCAGGACTCTGATCAGGAGCCTATATTGTAATAATGCTGGATTATTTAAACTCTCCTGTGAAAGTGTGTTCATTAATAATGTCTATGGACTCACTTTCACTGTAGTCCTGTTCTCAGGTTCTATAGGCAGCATGGTCCTCACCTATACTAAGATCACAGTAGTCTGTCTGACTAGTAAGAACAAGTCTTTAAACAGTAAAGCGTTAAAAACTTGTAGCACTCATCTGGTTGTGTATCTGATTATGCTGCTCAGTGGAATGTCTATCATTACTCTGCATCGCTTTCCCCAGTTGGCAGAAAGCAGAAAATTTGCTACCATTTTGTATCATATCATCCCTGGCAGCCTCAACCCTATTATCTATGGCATGCAGTCCAAAGAGATACGAAGATTTTTGTCAAAGTTGTTTGATTCCAAGAAGGTGTTGTCATCATTTTAAGGAGAATATTCTTTGTCTTTTGTACATTAATTAACACAAATAACATAAAATGTGAAACAAAGGGGAGCATATTGTATTCCATGTTCTTGAGACAATGTGCACAGGTGTATAAGCAAACAATAAGGTTGCCCACAGAAAACCCTCACTAGACTCCACTGCAAGTTTGGCCATTTGTAGCTCAGGAGTTGTCCTGTTTGGGTTATAGAAAACTCATCTTGGCCCACATTTAACTGTTAACTGTAAAACAGAGGAAGAGGATAAGATAATTTACCTGCAACTTCAAGTGATACATGCATATATTTTTCTCTTTGAACTATGTCATTTCTCACCTGGAAACCTACATTGTAATTAGTGTGTAAAAACTACAAATTAGGCCACAAGAATAAATATTCACTTATTATTACTTACGTATTCACTTACTAGTTATTAGAATCATTTATAGTTATATTGTGATGTGGTACATTTCTGAGAGAGAGTATGAGCCCTTTAGTTGATCTAACATATACATATATCATTTTCCTATGAATCTCTTGAATGAGGTTTTTATAAACTTCTAACCAAGACAGTAATTCATTAATAAATTACATGTTCTCTCTGGTGGACAAACATATATATATATATATATATATATATATATATATATATATATTACTATTTACTATATTATTGTCAATATACAATATACAAGAGTTTGTCAGGGTTACAGGTGTTGTTTCAGACACACGGATTACCTTTTGAGCAACAAAAATAAGGTTCTTCTATTGGAACACAACAATAAAAACATGAATTGGAAGTTAAAAAGCAGAATGAAGCAGAAATGATTCAACGAGAGAAAGAAAAAAGCCAAATTGGTTTTTGGAGGGATAGGACATCTTTAGGTAAAGAGGGCAAGGTGTTCAGTGAGGCTCAGGGTGAAAGTGAGTCTTTTGTGAGTCCTTTTGATATGAATAACCTGCCGTTTAAGGTGCTCTTAGTGAACTTGTGCCAGAGGCTTATCGTCCGTGTCAATCATATGTTGAATTTGCCAGAGATCTGGGAGCCCATTTTTAGGCCTTTTGGCTTTTCCCTTCAGGGGTCTCCACAGTGAATCAGTTGTCTCCATCTAACCCTGTCCTCTGGATCCTCTTCTCTCACACCAACTACCTTCATGTCCTCTTTCACTACATCCATATGTCTCCTCTTTCAGATTTATCACTCTATTTGACACTCTTTTTACCTTCCAGACACTTGTAACAAACTCCTCCTTCAAGATAACTCCTACTCCATTTCTCTTACTATCTACACCATGATAGAAAAACTTGAACCCTGCTCCTAAGCTTCTAGCCTTGCTACCTTTCCACTTGGTCTCCTGGAAACACAGTGTGTCTACCTTCCTTCTCTGCATCATGTCAACCAACTCTCTACCTTTTCCTGTCATAGTTCCAACATTCAAAGTCCCTACTCTCAGTCCTAGACTCTTGGCTTTCATTTTCTCTCTCTTCCTACGAACACACTTTCCTCCTCTTCGTCTTCGACCAACAGTACTCCAATTTGCACCGGCACCCTGTAGGTAAACATCAACATCAACAGCACGATGGCAGTCTTGTTCAGGTCTCAACAGATCTGGTATGGAAGTCATATGTTTGATTCGCATGTTTGATTTGGCCAAAGTTTTACGTCAGATGCCCTTCCTGACACAACCCTCTGTATCTATCCAGGATTGGGACCGGCACAACACTTGTGCCTCCTTGTGGCTACATTATAAAATATTATTTAAATGATTTAGATTAATTAAGCCTTGTGTTGGCCAAAGTTAGCACGTGTTGGCATATAGTGTTGATTAATGCCAGCCTTGTATTAGCCAAGATTAAGAACCAATGTTACTGATATGATATATGCAGGTTAATGTTAGCTGTGTGATTGTAAGCAGGTCATGTACTGACATTATGTAATGTACCTCGACATTATTGATATTTTATCATTATACCTTAATGTTTGCCTTCTTCTTGTTAGTATTGTCACTGACATTGTATAATGTACCTTAATGTTAACCTTGTGATGTTTAGCATCTAATGTTAGCATATGCTAAAAAGTAAAACTAGCTTAATGCTAGCAATTTGATGGCTGAAGTAAAAACTCTTATATCTAATTTTCAGTTTAATTTTAGCATAAAACATGCTGAACATGGCCCAAAGTTAGTCACTTATGTTACTTATATTAGTTTTTATTGATTCATTTTTTTACATGAAGATTTGATGTAAGACACCATTGACATTTTTACCTTATTATTATATACACTGCTCACAAAAATTAAAAGGAGCACTTTAAAGAAACACATTAGATACATCAGACCTCAATATGAAGTTGGATATCTATACAAATAACGACAGGGCAGTGTCTTATCAGACAGGTTTAATTCAATTAATGCCAGGCCCAATAAAAAAGTGTTCCTTTAATTTTTGTGAGCAGTGTATAATGTGATTGCAAAGACCATGATCATCCAGCTGATGGACCTACAGAGCAGATAAAAACAGATAGTGTGTGATATTTAAAGCCCTGACTCATGGTTGGTCAAACAGGTATCTTGTGTTTACAGTTAAAAATCACTTGATTTGCAGTTGAATATTGATGGTATTACCTTAAAAAAGCAGGAATCTGTTGAATACTCCTGTACAAGAAATGTATGCCATATTTTTTGGTAATTACGGATGGAAATGTATTGGCGTCTTGCAACTGTGATGGTTTTATACTGATATTATCCCATAAGTACCATGAAAACATGAAAGTAATATTACTTCATTATTTTTGAACATTACCCATTTATTTCCCTCATTTACATCAATGTCATTTAAGCCATTGTAATTGCAAATATTATACACTGCTGGTCACTGAAAATTACTTTCTGATTGGCTGGGAGGTGTGGATTAACTTTTAAAGACTGAACAGTATAATTGAACACCTATGGGGTTGGTTTTTCATTTGAATTGTATGTGCCTGTATTAAACTGTAGATATAGATAGGAACAGTGAGACTAAGCTAAATAACTGGAAGCTAGGGATATTTATGTAACTCAGTCAGAAACATATAAATTCATTGTAATAGAGCTGTCATTACAGCTGTCAAAGAGTTGATATCGACAGAAAAGCCTAAAATAATATATATAGATATCAGTGGTAGTTACAACTCTGCTTACAAATTCTCTTTATACTGATGGAAAAATCTTCTTGGACTTAAACAACTTTGACAAAAATTTCTGAATTTCTTTGGACTGCACCCCATAAATAATAGGGTTCAGGCTGCCAGGTATGATGTGAAACAAAATGGTACAAAGTTTTCTGTAGTCTGAGTACTGGGGGAAGCGATGAAGAGCAATGGCAGACATTCCATTGAAGACCATGACCAGATAAATAACCAGATGAGTGCTGCAGGTCGTCAAGGCTTTACTGTTCAAAGACTTGTTTTTACTAGTCAGACAGACTACTGTGATCTTAGTATAGGTGAGAATAATGCTGCCTATAGAAGCTGTGAACAGCACTACAGTGAAAGTGAGGCCATAGAAGTTATTAATGAACACACTCTCACAGGAGAGTTTAAACAAGGAGGCATTGTCACAGTAAGGATTCGTGATCAGAGTCCTGCATGTATTCAGCCGTATGGTCAAACCCAGCAGAATCCCAACCAAAACAAAGGCCACTCCCCAGGCAGAAACTGTCAGCTTGATCACCATCTTGTTGGTCATTATGGTAGCATAGCGTAGAGGATTGCAGATGGCCACATATCTGTCAAAGGCCATAATCATGAGCACTGTGTGGGAAGTAGTGCCAAACATGTGTGTGGTGAAAGCTTGAACCACACACTCATAATAAGTGATGAATCGTTCAGACTGAGGCCTCAACATGTCTATCAGCAAACGGGGCACTAAGATAGAGTTTCCAAGGATGTCATTAAATGGCAGATTGCAAAAAAGCAAATACATCGGCTGGTGAAGGCTCTTGTCTGTAAAAATAATTACAGCAATGCCTAAATTGGCGACCATTATAAACAGGTAGGAGAAAAAGAAGAAGAGAAAGAGAGGGTAGATAGAGTCCTTTGAAACATTTAACCCTTCCAGCTGGAGCATGAAGCTGTTGTAGGTGTAGTTTTCCATTAACCTGAAAGAACAAAACAATGCTCTTATTGTCACTTATAATGTCTAGGCAATCTACCTATGAGCGATAGAGACAGTACTAAACACAACAGAAACTTTTCTCAGATATTAACACATACAATAATCTAGGATATTGCTTTGGAACAATCCATGTCCTCCAATTAGTGTTGTAACAATGACAACTCGATGAATAAATGTAATTTACACAAGTTTTATCTTCGATCAGAAAGTATGTAAAAAAGTTGTAGAAAAGTGTTGTAGACCTATAAGACCTATTTTTGTGTCGCTGGTTTCAGTCTGTCTTCTCTTTCTTGTGTCTGATAATACCCACCAGTACCAAACAACATGCTCGCTGTTGCACTGTTTTAAAGACCTATTTTAACCTCTCAGGGAATCATTGTTACCTTGGATAATTGGTGATGCAACATGAAGGATTATTGCACTGTCAACAAGTTGAAACAGACAACATGTAGATCTAACACTACCACCTTATTTTTATTTAGACTTTCATTATGTTCACAAATTGGTGGCTAGTTTCCTATGGCCATCTTTTTAACTTATGTAAAGCTTGTTTTGAATACAGACAATATTCTTTTTATATTTTTTTTATAATTTTATAATAACTAGACTGCTCACACACACACACTCTCTCTCTCTCTCTCTCTCTCTCTCTCTCTCTCTCTCTCTCTCTCTCTCTATCTATCTATCTATCTATCTATCTATCTATCTATCTATCTATCTATCTATCTATCCTGCTGCCTGCTGCTGTGGTTCTACTGCATGTGTTGTCACCGTCATCATTGTTACCATATCTCCCTTACAGTCTGCCTCCCGAACACAGAGTGGTAGTTTATTCCACAGAAGAGGAGCTTGATAGCTGCAAGCTCTGGCTCCCAATCTACTTTTAGACACTATAGGAACCACAAGGAACCCAGCATCCTGGGGGCGCAGTGTTCTAGTGGGGTAGTAAGGTACTATGAGCTCTTTTAGATATGATGGTGCCTGACCATGAAGAGCTTTGTATGTTAGGAGAAGAATTTTAAATTCTATTCTAGATTTAACGGGTAGCCAGTGCAAGGAAGCCAAAATGGGAGAGATGTGATCTCTGATCTTGGTTCCTGTCAGAACAAGTGCAGCAGCATTCTGAATCAGCTGTAAACTCTTAAGAGACTTATTAGAGCAGCCTGATAGCAAAGAGTTACAATAGTCCAGCCTAGAAGTAACAAATGCATGGACTAGTTTTTCTGCATCTGCTTGAGATATGACGCGTCTGATTTTGGCAATGTTACGTAGGTGGAAGAACACAGTCCTCGAAATTTGTTTTGATTTGGTCATTAAAGGACAAATCCTGATCAAAGACAGCTCCAAGATTCTTTACAGTGGAGGTGGAGGCCAGGGTGATCCCATCTAAGGCAACTAAATCTCTGGAATGACAGTTTCTGAGGTGTTTGGGTCCAATTACGAGAACTTTAGCATCAGAAAATTGTGGGTCATTCAATTTTTTATATCCTTAATGCATGCTTGGAGTTTAGTTAAGTGATTGGTTTCATCAGGCTTGATCGATAAATATAATTGGGTGTCGTCGGCATAACAGTGAGAGTTAATTGAATGATTCCTAATAATGTTCCCTAGAGGAAGCATATATAAACTAAATAGAAGTGGTCCTAATACAAAACCCTGTGGGACTTCAAAAGAAACTTTGGTTTGCATGGAGGATTCATCATTAACATGAACAAACTGAGATCGGTCTAAGAAATATGACTTAAACCAGCCTAGGGCGGTTCCTTTAATGCCAATTTGACATTCCAGTCTCTGTAAATAATCTGATGGTCAATGGTGTCAAATGCGGCACTAAGATCTAATAGGACAAGTACAGAGATGAGTCCTTTGTCTGATGCCATTAGGAGGTTCATTTGTAACTTTCACTAGTGAGGTCTCTGTGCTATGATTTACTCTAAATCCTGACTGAAAATCCTCAAATAAACTGTTTGTATGGAGAAAGTCACACAGCTGATTAGCTACGGCTTTCTCAAGTACCTTTGAGAGGAATGAAATGTTTGATATCGGTCTGTAATTGGCTAAAACCTCTTGATCTAGAGGCTTTTTAAGAAGAGGTTTAAATAGACAAAACTAGACTAAACTAGACAAACTTCCCTCATATCTTTACATCCTTATTTCTTAGAGCTCATTTTCCAATTATAGCTGTATATACACAACACACATACTGTATCTGCTGTCTGTCTGTAGGATGAATGAAAGCATTCATATTTTTTTGTTTGCATATGGAAAATAATTTAAAGAACAAATCAGATGACCAAGGTACAAGAACAGAGAAAATTACAATTATTAGTATTACAAAAGCTAAAATAAACTAAAAACAGACAACTAGTGAAGGGATAACACATAATATTATAGTATTATATGACAATAGAGTTTAGAATAGCCTTGAATTCAGTCTGGGATACCAATTAATACTGCCACACCATGTATGTCAACTGACACGCAAGAGACGTCTGAGTCTTGAACTGATCTTTCAGTTACAAACAGACAAACACGAACTAATTATAATAATTATATATAAAAATAAGGGTATAATTCCTCTTTAAAGAAAAAAATAGAATATAGATATGTGGAAATACTAGCCTTGATTCTAGATCTAGAACATGACTACACTGTAAGAGATAGGGGACAAAATCAACATCCACATCCACATTAATAATGATTGAGTCAGTCTTCCAAAATTACATGAAATTACCTCCAGGTAGTGTTAGGACAGACTTTAAATAACCTAAACCTATTCTTTTACAGAAATCTGTGTTCACAGTAAGGAAACAGTTATAATAAAACTAATTTGAATACTTATGATGCTTTTAGAATGCAGACTTGAGAACGTGGGTGTGTATTTCTGACGTGTATCATTTTTATCACTACATTTAACCACATGGAATATTATTTGCCATTTGGAGTGATTAAATACTGCTACATATTACTACTTATTACCAGATGCAAAGTAAATATGGGAAAATGGGTTGCCCATACACTTATTTACAAGGGACAAACACTAACACAAAATACAGTAGGACACTCTTTATTATCTGTGTTGTGAAATGTACAAATGAACCTTTGAAATGGTCCCTATTTTGATGGCAAAATTTTTTTGGGCTTGAACAACTTTGACAAAACTTTTCGCATCTCGTTGGACTGTACACCATAAATAATAGGGTTCAGACTGCCGGGTATGATATGAAACAGGATGCTACAAAGTTTTCTGTAGTCTGAGTACTGGGGGAAGCGATGAAGAGTAATGATAGACATTCCATTGAAGACCATGACCAGATAAATAACCAGATGAGTGCTGCAGGTCGTCAAGGCTTTACTGTTCAAAGACTTGTTCTTACTAGTCAGACAGACTACTGTGATCTTAGTATAGGTGAGAACAATGCTGCCTATAGAAGCTGTGAATAGGACTACAGTGAAAGTGAGGCCATAGACATTATTAATGAACACACTCTCACAGGAGAGTTTAAACAAGGAGGCATTGTCACAGTAAGGATTCATGATCAGAGTCCTGCATCGGTTCAGCCGTATGGTCAAACCCAGCAGAATCCCAACCAAAACAAAGGCCACTCCCCAGGCAGAAACTGTCAGCTTGATCACCATCTTGTTGGTCATTATGGCAGCATAGCGTAGAGGATTGCAGATGGCCACATATCTGTCAAAGGCCATAATCATGAGCACTGTGTGGGAAGTAGTGCCAAACATGTGTGTGGTGAAAGCTTGAACCACACACTCATAATAAGTGATGAATCGATCAGGCTGAGACCTCAACATGTCTATCAGCAAACGAGGCACCATGATTGAATTTCCAAGGATGTCATTAAATGACAGATTGCAAAAAAGCAAATACATCGGCTGGTGAAGGCTCTTGTCAGTGAAAATAATTACAGCAATGCCTAAATTAGTGACCATTATAAACAGGTAGGAAAAAAAGAAGAAGAGAAAGAGAGGGTAGATAGAGTCCTTTGAAACATTTAACCCTTCCAGCTGGAGCATGAAGCTGTTGTAGGTGTAGTTTTCCATCAATCTGAAAGAACAAAACAATGCTCTTATTGTCACATGTAATGTACCTTTGAGAGCTGATTTTCTAGAGACATTACTGATGTACAACTAATAGAAACAGATATGATCGGAGTCTGGTCCTGCTTATTCTATTCTACAAGGTTTTTTCTAATCAGTTTTAATCCGTTTCTGATGCTTCTCTTATTAGCAAGTTCCATTGTCTATTGCATAATTATATGTATGTTTTTTATTTCATCAGAAATTATGAACAAATGTTCTAGAAATGTGAAGAAATAGTTGCTTGTAGATTAGTAATACCTACCTTGAGTGTGTGGCTTCAGTCTCCTCTCTTTCTGGTGTCTGTTGGTACACTGATGGTCATACCCACCAGCATCATATGAAATGTTCTCTCCTGCAGTGTTTTATAGACACGATTTTAACCCTCAGGAATCAATCATAGTTACCTTGGATATTGTCTGATTCAATATTGAGGATTTTAATGTTGGCCATCGCAACTATCAAGAAGTTGAAACATTCATGACTTTATTTTTGCTAATTTCAAAACAATGATAAACATAAATTATTCAAAATGACATACTATCATTGGATAAAGAAAAGGAATCACAAACCAAACATTATTATTAGAAAATAAGTTACATTGTTTGACATATGGCAATATACAAGTTATAAAAAAACAATAATAGTCGTAATAAAGATATATGAAATGTTATTATTAATTGTCCAGGAAAATCTTGTGTTTCTATGTTAAGCCTGTGAATATTCTCATTCATCCAGGTCATAGTTATCTCAAGGAAATTAAATCAAACGCAACTGGACTTGGTTATTTGTCTTTGAAGACGTTTCACCTCTCATCCAAGAGGCTTCATCAGTTCATGCTAGCTTGACTAGGCTGGGACTAGTCCCTGGAGGAGGAACGAGTGAGCAGTCAGGCAGCGAAGCTTTGTACATATTGCATTTTAGTACAGTGGATGGGAGGCCATACAGGATGCTATTGAAGTAGTTAAGTCATGGCTATGCATGCAAGTGTTTTTGGAGCAGAGGAGGAGAGAGTGGTTGATGTGAGGCTTGAGGGTGAGTGCAGGGTCCATAAAGATTCCCAGGTTTATGACCAGAGGGTAGGGAGTGACAGAGTGACCATCGATGCAAAGTGAGAGGTGGGGAGGATGGATTTTGGACCAAAGATAATGATTTCAGTTTTATTGATGGTTTTGGTAGTGATGTAGAGCTGGGTATTATCGCTGTAGCAGTGGAAATGAAGTCCATAGAGGCAGATGATGTGTCCAAGTGGGAGCATGTACAGAATTGACAGGATGGGACCGAGAACTGAGCCTTGAGGAACTCCATGTGAGATGGGTGGTGTGGGATTTGTGGTGATTGATGGAGATGTAATAAAATCTTTCAGATAGGTGTGATATGAACCAGGAGAGGGCAGAGTCAGTGATGCCAGTGGTCTGTAGATGGTTGAGGAGAATCGAGATTTTGTGTTGTGTTGCAATCGCTCTTTCCAGACATTTTAAGAATTTTAAGAAATTTAAGGTTGGAGATGTGTCTGAAGTTGTTGGGGTCGTCAGGGTCAAGGCCAGGTTTTGTAGGGGGTGATGTCAGGTGTGAAGGCAGAAAGCTTAAGTGGTGAAGGGACAGTGCCAGAGGTGAGGAGGAGTTGGAGATGTTGACTGGGGCGAGAGAGATGGAACAGGCTTTGACAAGTCCAGAGGGCAAGGGGACCCGGGAAGAGGTGGATGTCTTCATGGTGGAGAGTATTTTAGAGAGGTTTGCTGTGGATATGGGTGAGAAAGTAGAGAGTTTGTGGTCAAAGCATGAGGGAAGAGTGGGTTCTAAGTGCGGGGATGTGGTGAAGTGTGATGATGAGAGGTTTAGGACTAGAGAGTTTAAAAACCAGGTGTTCAAATGATGGGGCAGCAGGGATCGACAGGGTTGAAAACAGGGTTGGAGTGGATGGCAGCAAAGCTTCCTCCCCTGCCCTCTGAGCAAGGGATAGTCTAGGTAGGAATATCCGGGGGGAAGGGGGGGTGGGTGAGAACAGCAATCTTTGCACTTTTGTTTTGAAATTACTGCAGCGGAAGTGGGGATTGACCAGAGGTTGAAAGAGTTCACGCATGAAGTGTATTGTTGTGGTGATATGATGCAAGGCGTGGGAGCCGGTGTATGAGATGCGGACAGACCATAGGACTGGGATGGAATTTGTAGCAGTGGAACTGCATCAAAACCTACGCCAGAAGCCTTAGTGGATGTAGTGAGGACGGAGAGGAAGTCCAGAGTTTTTCAGGGTGGCGTTGAGTTTAGTGAAGCTGCGTGGGTGAGTAGCAGAGAGCCATGGCCGGGATATAGATTCTGTGACCGGTGAACAGACAGGTGGAACAGGATCGGGATCAGCAACCATGTTCGGGTAGAGAAGAGAAGAGACCAGCCCGCATTTGGCCCACCAGGACCAGGCTGGGTATTCAGTGCATGCAGCAGGGCTAGGTAGAGACCTAGGGGCACCGACCCTCTTTTCATCAAGAGGGTTGGTGTATGGGAGGTGACAGAGTATGAGGTTCTCTTTTGGTTGTTTGTATCACAATATATCTGATGTCCACCTCTATTTTTTTCCTTAGCATATTGTTGGACAGACTCCCCTTTTTTTCTTGCCACCGTCAACAAGTGCTTGCTCATGGAGACATTGTTGGGTCTCTGTAAATAAAGGAGTCCAGCCTACATCTACTTTATATGTAAAGTGTCATGAGACAACTTAGTAATTACTTAGTAAATACATTAATTACAAAAATAAAACATAATGGTCACAAAATGAATGTGCTTAATCGCTCCAAGAAGGACACATTCAGACTGGATGATGACTGGATCAGGTGGGACGGCTCTGTCATCGGCATGAAGCTGGACTCTCTGGTGACAGTTGCAGAGATGAGGACACTGGACAACCTGCTGGATATTATGGACAATGCCAGCAACCTTCTTTTGTGTGCAACAACCTCATCCACATTGCAATAATTTAATTTAACTTAATAATGTATTTGAACCATATTCTACATGGAGCCATATTTATTTATTCACTCTATTTTGAGTTTACAGTTTATGCATCTAGAGGTAATTGTCCTAATTATCCTAATTTAAAAATAAAAAAAAATAAAAATTGAAAATTATCATGATGGCAAGATTTTCTTGGGCCCAAAGAACTTTGCTAAAAATCGTATTTCTTTGGACTGCATGCCATAAATAATAGGGTTCAGGCTGGCAGGGATTATATGAAACAGGATGCTACTGAGTTTTCTATAGTCAGAGAACTGGGGGAAGCGATGCAGAGTAATGATAGACATTCCACTGATGAGCATTATCAGGTACACAACCAGATGAGTGCTGCAGGTCGTCAAGGCTTTACTGTTCAAAGACTTGTTTTTACTAGTCAGACAGACTACTGTGATCTTAGTATAGGTGAGAACAATGCTGCCTATAGAAGCTGTGAACAGGACTACAGTGAAAGTGAGGCCATAGAAGTTATTAATGAACACACTCTCACAGGAGAGTTTAAACAAGGAGGCATTGTCACAATAAGGATTCATAATTAGAGTCCTGCATCGGTTCAGCCGTATGGTCAAACCCAGCAGAATCCCAACCAAAACAAAGGCCACTCCCCAGGCAGAAACTGTCAGCTTGACCACCATCTTGTTGGTCATTATGGCAGCATAGCGTAGAGGATTGCAGATGGCCACATATCTGTCAAAGGCCATAATCATTAGCACTGTGTGGGAAGTGGTGCCAAACATATGTGAGGTAAAAGCTTGAACCACACACTCATAATAAGTGATGAATCGTTCAGACTGAGGCCTCAACATGTCTATCAGCAAACGGGGCACTAAGATAGAGTTTCCAAGGATGTCATTAAATGGCAGGTTGCAAAAAAGCAAATACATCGGCAGGTGGAGGTTCTTGTTAGAGAAAACCAGAATAGCAATGCCAATATTTGCGACCAATATAAACAGGTAGGAGAAAAAGAAGAAGAGAAAGAGAGGGTAGATAGAGTCCTTTGAAACATGTAATCCTTCCATTTGGAGCATGAAGCTGTTGTAGGTGTAGTTTTCCATCAACCTGAAAGAACAAAACAATGCTCTTATTGTCACATGTAATGTTGAGGCAATCTACCTATGATCTATTGTTTAATAATACAGTTACACACAATAGAAACTTTAAGCTTTTCCCAGATATTAATCAATATTATGGTATTACTTGGTACAATACTTTTACTATTACTGTAACAATTGAAGCTGGATGAGTGAATATTGTTAACATTACACACACATAACAACAAGTTTTCTCTTTCATCAGAATTTGACAAAAAGTTATAAAAATTGTAAAGGAAGACTTTCTTGTGAGACCTATTTGAATGTCTCTCGTTTCAGTCAGTCGTCTCTCTTTCTTGTATCAACCAATGTCTAACAAGACGTTCTGTCGCAGTGTTTTATAGACATGTTTAACAGGGGTCACCACCACAGTGCCCGTTGGCACCAGGTTGCCCCCAAGGACCACATACGTCACCCACAGGCCTGTTCTAAAAATAGCCCATGGACAGCAGCAGTACAGCGCAGCTGTTGGTTTTTATCCGGATGATGTTTGAAGATTTCTCCACGAGAGAAGAACTGACACTACTGCCATTAAAGACAACTACGAGGGTTGACATTTATAACACGGTGAAGGAGTTTTTCGTGCAGAAAAAGGTACCATTGGAAAGTTGTTAGCTGTGACTTACAGACCGGGCTCCTGCTATGATTGGCTGACAAACAGGTTTCATCGCTCACTGTAAAGCTGACCCAGACTTCCCAAAATGTCTGCACTACCACTGCATCATTCACCAGCAGGTGTTATGTGCAGAATTGATTGACTTTGGACACGTGATGACTTGTGTTGTGAAAATCATAAACAACATCCACTCCAAAGTAAAACAGCACAGGATTTTCAACGTGCTATTGGAGCTATTTCTGTGAATCAGTGTTTTCTGACATGAACTTCATCAAGAACAACCACAGAACATGCCTCACTGATGCACATCTGAAAGACTCACTCACAGTTACAGTATCAAGTTATGCACCAGATTACAATACACTGGTGAACAGCATGCAATGTCAGTCTTCTCACTAACAAAGAAACAGATACCAGATGTTGTCAGTGGCAAAGTGCCATGGTAAAGTTGCAGTTATAATTTTTTTTGCTAAAAATGTTGCAGATTCTGTTACTAGTTCAAAATGTGACGAGATTTATTTAAAAATATGTAAGTTGATTTTTCTTTAACATTACATAATTGATAAACATTTTTCCTATGAAATGTAGTGATGTAAGTGATCATCTGAAAATTTAACAATCACTGAGATTAATAAAGTGCTGAATTTTGATATTTGTTTCCCACCTTGTTGTCATTGTTGATAATTATTGTGAGAAATTGATGTGATCAGTGTCTTCACATAGATGAGTAGCATTAATTTAAAAAAAATTAAAATGTTGTTATTTCAGGAGAGCCTATCAAACTGCTAATCATCAGAATTATTAATATCAGTCATATTCTTATTCTGCATAACTTGCAGCACATAGCACCTGGCAACACCAGAAATACAGTGAAATTCCTTCTTCAATTCTTGTGAAATAGGCAGTGCTAGGAGGTTGGTGGGGTAGTGACTGTCACACCGGTGTGTCAAGTTTGAGTTTTTTGTCCTATCTCCATGTTTGTATTGTGACTTCCTGTTTTATTTTGGGAATTAACTCTCCTCTCGTTTCAGGTCACTTGCCCTTCCTCATGTGTCATCAGTCTGATTGTCTTCCCTGATTCCTGATTGTGTCCACCTGTTCCCCATTACCCCTATGTGTTCATATAGTCTGCGTTTCCCTTTGTCCTGTTCCAGTGTGTCATGTCATGTCGTGTATGGTCTCGCTTAGATCTATCTATAGCAAAGTCTCAGTCGTAGTTTTTCAGTGTTCGCCTCGTTATTGAGAGTTTGTTGTTGACCTTTTGTCATTTAAGTTTTCATAGCCTTAGTTTAGTTTAGACCTTTTTCCCTCTTTGGAGGCGTTTTTTGTTCCCTTTGATTTGTAATTTATCATATGCTAGAAGATAGGTTTTTGTTAATAACTTTCCTAGCTATCCCTCCTGTGTGAGGCGTTTTCTGTTTACGTTTTTTATCATAAATAAAAAGCCTTCGTTCACTCTGCATCCGAGTCCCATCTCTGTGTCCTGAGCCTTGTCAGTACACACTGGACAGCATGGACTCGGCAGAGCAGGACCAGCTGACTGCGGCGCTGCGCTCCCAGGCACACCGCCTCGCGCATCAAGAGGAGCAGGCGGCCGCACTCGGCCAAAGCATCAGAGGGCTCGCCTACAGTCAGGAGGAGTTTAAAGCCTCCCTGACCGCCCAGGTGGGTCTCCTCAGCGCCCAGATGGAGCAACTTGGCGCTCTCCTGACAAAGGGCGCAGTCGCAGGACCTGACCAGGCCACCGCTACACCGGACCCCCCCGCCACGCCTCCTGTAACCACACATGCACGCGCGTGGCCCAGGTTGGCTTCCCCAGAGCGGTATTCCGGGGATCCTGGGCAGAGCAGGTCATTCATCGTGGAGTGTGAGATCCACTTCGAGCACTCACCCCAGGATTTCCCCACCGAGCGATCTAAAGTCGCCTTTATGATGTCTTACCTCACAGGGAGAGCCCGGGCGTGGGCCACCGCAGAGTGGGTCAGGGACTCAAAAGTGTGTGGTTCGGTCAAGGAGTTCACCGGGGCTCTCAGGACAGTCTTCGACCCCGTATCGACCGATCGAGAGAAGGCTCGGGAGTTAAGCGGACTGAAGCAGGGCGGAGGCTCCGTTTGTGAATACGCCATTCGTTTCCGCACTCTGGCGACGGAGAGCGGGTGGAACTCTACGGCCTTGTTCGACATCTTCCTGAAAGGACTGTCGGATCCCATTCAGGACCTGTTGGTGCCGCTGGACCTCCCCCCAGACCTCGACTCCTTAATCGCCCTCGCCATCCGCACGGATAACCGTCTGCAGGAACGGAGGAAGCGGCGTGGTCCCGGGGCGGTTCCAGCTATCGCGCACGGTCCTCCCCCTACGCGCAGTTCCCCACAGAAACCTTCCGAGCAGGAGGAGGAGCCCATGCAGCTGGGTAGGACCCGGCTCTCTCGGGAGGAGCGGATACGGCGTTCCCAGGAAGGGAGGTGTTTCTACTGCGGCGGACAGGGGCACCTCGTCGCCGTCTGCCCCGTGAAAATGGGCCCGACTGTGAGTCGCATCACAGCCGTCACCCCCACCTCACGCAAACTGACCACTGTTAAGATCATGCACCTAGGCAAAGACTATGAACTCGATGTGTTAATTGACTCAGGGGCTGACGAGAGTCTTATTGACAGGGGGTTGGTTCGGAGATTGGGGCTCCAGGTTGTGCCCTTGACTAAGCCTATTACGGCGAGGGCATTGAACGGGAGCGCGCTTTTTGACATCTCTCACATCTCCGAGCCGGTAAACCTTCAAATAGCTGATCATTGGGAACACATTAGGCTATACATAATAGACTCACCTCGACACGCCCTCATCCTAGGATTCCCATGGCTAGAGCACCACAACCCCAGCATTGATTGGCGCACCGGGTATATTACTGGGTGGGGGGAGGATTGTAAAGGCCGCTGTCGAAAACTAGAGACCCAAGATGCTTTAAAGACTGTCTCTACTAACTCTGTTACAGACTCTGAGATCTCTGACCTGACCAAGGTGCCAAGCTGCTATCATCATTTAGCAGAGGTTTTTAGCAAGAGTAAGGCCACAGCTCTTCCTCCTCATCGCCCCTATGACTGCCAGATCGAGCTCTTGCCAGGCTCCACCATCCCCAAGGGTAGATTATACTCTGTGTCTGGTCCTGAAAGACAGGCCATGAAAGATTATTTAGAAGCCTCCCTGAAGGCTGGATTAATTCGGCCTTCCTCGTCCCCAGCTGGGGCGGGGTTCTTTTTTGTGGGGAAAAAGGATGGTACCCTTCGACCCTGCATAGACTATAGCCCTCTCAACGAAATTACAGTTAAAAATAGATATCCCCTTCCTCTCATGAATTCAGTGTTTGACCAACTCCAACAAGCACAGATATTTACCAAACTCGACCTGCGAAATGCCTACCACCTCATCCGCATCCGGGAAGGGGATGAGTGGAAAACGGGATTCAACACCCCAAGCGGCCATTACGAGTATCTGGTCATGCCTTTTGGCCTCACGAACGCCCCAGCAGTGTTCCAAGGTATGATAAACGATGTGTTAAGAGACTTCTTGGATCACTTTGTCTGTTTATCTTGATGACATTCTTATTTACTCTCCTGACCTTGAGACCCACCAGAAACATGTCAAGCTCGTGTTACAACGTCTCCTGGAAAATAAACTGTTCGTTAAGGCAGAAAAGAGTGAATTTCATGCCGAAACCATCTCCTTCCTAGGCTTTATTGTAGCCCCTGGAAGGGTTCAGATGGACCCGGCTAAAGTTAGCGCTGTAGCGGAGTGGCCAACACCAGATAGCCGCAGGAAGGTACAGCAATTCCTAGGATTTGCAAACTTCTACAGGCGGTTTATCAGAGGCTTCAGCGCAATAGCAGCTCCGCTCCACGCTCTCACCTCTCCACAGGTGCCATTCCACTGGTCTACTGATGCAGCTGCAGCCTTCAAAGAGCTCAAACAGCGTTTCACCACAGCGCCTATCCTCACGCTTCCCGATCCCTCTCGCCAATTCGTGGTGGAGGTCGATGCGTCCGGTGAGGGGATCGGGGCTATTCTGTCTCAGCGAGCAGAGGCAGATAACAAGCTTCACCCCTGTGCCTTTCTATCCCGACGTCTGACGGCAGCAGAGCGCAATTATGATGTGGGAAATCGTGAGCTGTTGGCTGTGAAGGTCGCTCTTGAGGAGTGGCGGCACTGGCTCGAGGGGGCACAACAACCATTCTTGGTTTGGACCGACCACAAGAACTTACAATACATAAAAGGGGCTAAACGGTTAAATTCTCGGCAAGCCCGCTGGTCATTGTTTTTTAACCGTTTTCACTTTTCTTTGTCCTACAGACCAGGGTCCAAGAACACTAAGCCCGATGCCCTGTCCCGTCTCTTCAGCCCCGAGCCCGTGGCCACGGAACCAGAGCCCATCCTTCCACTTAGCCGTGTGGTTGGAGCGGTCACCTGGCCCATAGAAACTGAGGTGAAGCAGGCTAATGGTGAGACCCCGCCACCTAGTGGGTGCCCCGATAATCGTCTGTTTGTCCCCGTTAATCTGCGCCCACAGGTGATACACTGGGCTCACTCGTCCCTGCTCACCTGTCATCCGGGTGTACGTCGGACCATGTTCGCCATATCACAGCGCTTCTGGTGGCCATCCATGGAGCCGGAGGTCCGTGAGTACGTCGAGGCGTGTCCAGTCTGTGCCCGAAATAAGAACTCCTCCAGAGCCCGCGCAGGCTTGCTGCAGCCTCTCCCCATTCCTTCCCGGCCATGGGCGGAGATCTCCATGGACTTTGTTACGGGCCTCCCAGTCTCCAGAGGTAACACGGCGGTTCTTACCGTGGTGGATAGGTTCTCTAAGATGACCCATTTCATAGCCTTACCCAAATTGCCGTCAGCTAAAGAAACTGCTGAAATAATGATGAACAATGTATTCAGGATTCACGGATTCCCACGGGACATTGTGTCGGATCGGGGGCCCCAATTTATCTCGCGGTTCTGGAGGGAGTTCTGCAAGCTGATCGGAGCCACTGCAAGCCTCACGTCGGGTTACCACCCCGAGGCTAACGGCCAGACTGAGCGCCTTAATCAGCAGCTGGAGACCGGCCTCCGGTGTCTGGTGGCACAGAACCCTGCGTCATGGAGCAGCCATCTAACTTGGGTCGAGTACGCCCATAACTCCCTTCCCACCTCGGCTACTGGTATGTCCCCTTTTAATTGTGTTTTTGGTTACCAACCCCCAGTTTTTTCTGAGTCCGAACCCGAGGTGTCTGTTCCCTCCGCCCATGCCCTAGTCCGTCGCTGCCGCCGCATCTGGGCCGCTGCACGCCAGATGCTGATACGTCAAGGGGACAGAGTTAAAAGAGCAGCAGACCGAAAGAGGAGACCGGCTCCTGTCTACCAGCCCGGCCAGCGAGTGTGGCTCGCAGCCAAAGAACTGCCTCTTCAGGTAGAGTCACGGAAGTTGGCTCCGCGCTTCGTCGGTCCATTCCCCATCACCAGAGTCATCAACCCTGCAGCTGTGCGTCTCCGTCTGCCCCGGTCCCTCAGAGTACATCCCACCTTTCATGTCAGTAAGATCAAGCCAGCCAAAGACAGCACCATGATACCAGCAACCAAGCCACCCCCGCCACCCCGAATGGTCGAAGGGGGGCCAGTCTATACAGTTAAGAAATTGTTAGCAGTGCGCAACCGGGGCCGGGGCAGGCAGTTCCTAGTCGACTGGGAGGGGTACGGACCTGAAGAGCGTCAGTGGGTCCCAGCCAGCCGCATCATGGATCCTGGACTCATTAAGGACTTTTATATAGAACACCCAAATATCTCAGGGCCGTCTGGTATTCGGCCTTAGGGAGGGGGTAATGTCACACCGGTGTGTCAAGTTTGAGTTTTTTGTCCTATCTCCATGTTTGTATTGTGACTTCCTGTTTTATTTTGGGAATTAACTCTCCTCTCGTTTCAGGTCACTTGCCCTTCCTCATGTGTCATCAGTCTGATTGTCTTCCCTGATTCCTGATTGTGTCCACCTGTTCCCCATTACCCCTATGTGTTCATATAGTCTGCGTTTCCCTTTGTCCTGTTCCAGTGTGTCATGTCATGTCGTGTATGGTCTCGCTTAGATCTATCTATAGCAAAGTCTCAGTCGTAGTTTTTCAGTGTTCGCCTCGTTATTGAGAGTTTGTTGTTGACCTTTTGTCATTTAAGTTTTCATAGCCTTAGTTTAGTTTAGACCTTTTTCCCTCTTTGGAGGCGTTTTTTGTTCCCTTTGATTTGTAATTTATCATATGCTAGAAGATAGGTTTTTGTTAATAACTTTCCTAGCTATCCCTCCTGTGTGAGGCGTTTTCTGTTTACGTTTTTTATCATAAATAAAAAGCCTTCGTTCACTCTGCATCCGAGTCCCATCTCTGTGTCCTGAGCCTTGTCAGTGACTATTTGACTGTTTGGAGTGCAATTGTGGCTGATGAGCAAATTAGTAAAATGATTATCAGCAACTATCAAAACAGCTCTCTCACAAACTGTCACTTACTCTCCTTTTCTCAGCTAGTACTGTCAAGAAGGTTTGAAATTGGTCAGTAGCACACATTTGAATGATCATGATCACCAAAGATAGTTCAAATGCAGACTCACTCATCAAATTTACTAAAATAGTCTTAGGTCCATCATCATTTGCACTTTTTGTTATTCTGCAGCAGATAGCTGGTTGGGAACTGGAGTTACAGAGTATGTAGCAGAAACATGTTTTTATGCTTTAGAGACGAAAATGTGCTATTAAAGATTTCACTACCAATTTTCTATTTTTTGCAGTGGAAGCCTGCCACTCTTAATGTAGGCTTATGCACTGTGAAAACACCACAGACAAACCTCTGAAAAATCTAGGACTTTATTGTTATAAAACATTGTTTGTCCACAGGTTACCTGGTCAAAATTCAGCCAAAACCTGATTTATACATGTGAAAATGCTATGTATGATATATCAACTAGATTTTCACCTTTCAAATATGGATATTGGTACTGGAATCAACTTAATAGCTGTTACCACATTACAACATGGCATTAAATTGATCTAATAACGAGTAGAAAAGTAGGATTAAGTAGGAAGTAAGATTTGTGATTTTTACAAATGTCAATAAAAAATTACAAAATTTAAATATATATACATATGTATGTTTCGTTTTAAGTTGCAGGTAAATTAACTTATCCTTCGCTCAATTGTAGCGTGAACTGTAGAATGTGGCCCTATTTGAGTTTTCTGTGGAAAAGGCCAATTGTGGAATTTCTGAACAAAATATACGGTAGAATCCAAACAGGAAAATGAACGAGTGTGAAAATGAGGGTTTTCTGTGGGCAATGTTACTGTTTGCTCATACACCTGTGTACATGGAACAGTCTCAAGAACATTAAGCTACTCTTGGTGTATGTTATTTGTCTTGATAACTTTACAAAACATGATAGAATATTCTCCTTAAAATGATGACAACACCTTCTTGGAATCAAACGACTGTGACAAAAATCTTCGTATCTCTTTGGACTGCATGCCATAGATAATAGGGTTGAGGCTGCCAGGGATGATATGATACAAAATGGCTACAAATTTTCTGCTTTCTGCCAACTGGGGAAAGCGATGCAGAATAATGATAGACATTCCACTGAGCAGAAAAATCAGATATATGACCAGATGAGTGCTGCAGGTTTTCAACGCTTTACTGTTTAAAGACTTGTTCTTACTAGTCAGACAGACTACTGTGATTTTAGTATAAGTGAGAACCATGCTGCCTATAGAGGAGGAGAGGAGGACCACAGTGAAAGTGAGGCCATAGACATTATTGATGAACACACTCTCACAGGAGAGTTTAAACAGTGAGGCATTGTTACAATAAAGGCCCCTGATAAAAGTCCTGCATCGGTTCAGCCGTATGGTCAAACCCAGCAGAATCCCAACCAAAACAAAGGCCACTCCCCAGGCAGAAACTGTCAGCTTGATCAACATCTTGTTGGTCATTATGGCAGCATAGCGTAGAGGATTGCAGATGGCCACATATCTGTCAAAGGCCATAATCATGAGCACTGTGTGGGCAGTGGTACTATACATATGTGTGGTAAAAGCTTGAACCACACACTCATAATAACTGATGATGCGTTCAGATGGAGGCCTCAACATGTCTATAAGCAAACGAGGCACTATGGAGATTCCAACAATGTCATTGACTGACAGGTTCCAAAAAAGGAGATACATGGGCTGATGAAGGGTTTTGTCAATGAAAACTATAAAAGCAATGCCAACATTTGCAACAATTATAAACAGGTAGGAGAAAAAGAGAAAGAGAAACACAGGGTACGTAGAATCCTTGGAGACATTTAACCCTTCCAGCTGTAACGTGGGGCTGTTGTAGGTGTAGTTTTCCATCAACCTGAAAGAACAAACCAACACTGTTAATGTGACAGTTAATCAAGGTAATAGAGATAGTCACAGTAATAAGTGTACAACCATGTACACATAGAAACTATAAGTATTACATTATAGTAACACTATGAGCTTAAGACTTTTACGTTGTAGTTCCACAAATCATTATTGACACTGAAAGCTGTGTGCATGTTTGAATACTATTGATTAAAATATGATAAACTGTGAGGAAACTAGCAGTAATATGAGTGGATTGGAGTAATACCCACTTTGAGTGTCTCTGGTATCAATCTTGTCTTCTTTTACGTCTGTCTGCCTGCTCATTGCTGGTAAAATCCACCAGCAATCTCGTCTGTTGCAATGTTTTGTAGACTTGATTATGTCTTTAGGGTAATCAGTTATTATTACATCAGTAATGTCCATCACCCTGTTTACCCTCCCTTCTACCAGTATGTTTCACTCACCTTCATGGGCAGATCCTGCTTAAAGTGTCAGGCAAATCCAAAACTACTTCAGGTGATCAGAAGGAACATGATTTACTTCAATTAGAAAGATACTATATTTAGTTATACTGTAATATGTTTGCATATTAAGAATGATGGATGCATTTATATCCTTCTCATCTTTTCTCATTTATTTAGACTGCAAATGACAACAAAAACAAATAACACACTAATATGTGCTGGTACACCAAGCATCAGTAAAGCAAGTAAATAAAAATGTGTTTCTTTTTCTATGCAAAAAACAAAAACTTCCAGGCTACATTTAGCTGTTGACATGTCAAAAAGGTACTTTATATTTATTCATATACAGTGCTGCTTGAAAGTATGTGAGCAGTTTAGATGTTTCTGTTGTTTTAGCATGATTTTATCATCACTGGTTCTTATGTATGAAATTTCAGATATACACTCACCAGCCACTTCATTAGGTACACCTGTCCAACTGCTCGTTAACGCAAATTTCTAATCAGCCAATCACATGGTAGAAACTCAATGAATTTAGGCATGTCGATATGGTCAGGATGATCTGCTGCAGTTCAAACTGAGCATCAGAATGGGGAAAAAAGGTGATTTAAGTGACTTAAGTGCCAAACAGGGTGGTGAGTATTTCAGCAACTGCTGATCTACTGGGATTTTCATGTACAACCATCTCTAGGGTTTACAGAGAATGGTCTGAAAAAGAGAAAATAATCCAGGGAGCCACCATCTACACCAAGCTCAACCATCGCAATGCCTATCACCTGGTGCGGATTCGAGAGGGTGATGAGTGAAAGACTGCCTTCAACACCCCCACAGGACATTGGACATAGCAGTTACAGAGGTTTCTGGGCTTTGCCAACTTCTATCGTCGCTTCATCCACAACTACAGCTTCATTGTAGCCCCTCTTACCAGTCTCACATCCTCCAAGGTGTCCTTCAGGTGGACCCCGGCTGCAGATGAGGCCTTCCGCATCCTTAAGACCTGGGTCACATTAGCTCCCATCCCCCAGGTGCCTGATCCTGACCAGCAGTTTGTCACTGAAGTTGACATAGGGGTAGGTACTGTCCTGTTCCAACGCTTGACCTCTGATCGGAAGCTTCACCCCTGTGCCTTCTTCTCACGTCGACTCTCAGCTGCAAAACAAAACTACAACATTGAAAATCGAGAGATACTCGCTGTCAAGTAGGCCCTGGAGGAGTAGCATCACTGGCTGGAGGCCACCAAAATTCCTTTCTTGGTATGGACTGACCACAGGAATCTGGAGTATATCCGCACAGCCAAGAGACTCAACTCCCGACAAGCCCGGTGGTCGCTCTTCTTCACCCGCTTCTCCCTCTCCTACAGACCAGGATCTTGCAACACCTGACACTTTGTCTTACCAGTTCCAAGAGAGGGAGGATGCTATCCCAGGGCATGTTCCCATCCTTTCACCCCCTTGCATGGTCACCACCCTCACCTGGGAGATTGAGGAGAGAGTGAGGTCCGCTTGGGAGGATTGGCCTGGTCCCAGCAACGTTCCCTGTGATTGCCTGTTTGTTCCCCCAGTGGTCTGACGTCCTTCAGTGGCTCATGCCTCCAAGCTTACTTGTCACCCAGGAATCCAGAGAACCAAGGACGTGGTTCAGCAACATTTTTGGTGGACCACTCTTGACGAGGACATTCGGGGGCAATCAACACAGGCCATCTCACCTGGCCCCTGCTGGTTTTCTGCAGCCCCTCCCTGTCCCTCATTGCCCTTGGTCTAACATCTTATTGCTGCTTACCTGCTTATTGCTGATTTCCTCCAACAACATCCCGATCAACCTTCCATGCCTGGTCATTGTTTGTTTCTTCACTCTTGCGCAACATTGGTGTTGGTGTGACGTTCTGCTGTATAGATTAAGGATTAAGGACAGGGATGAAAGTGTATTGACAGGTGCCAGTAGTGTGATGGGAAGATGGAAAGAGTACTTTGAAGAATTGATGAATAAGGAAAATGAGAGGCACCGAAGAGTGGAAGAGGTGACCAGGAAGATTAGTAAGGATGAAGTGAGGAGGGCATTGAACAGGATGAAGAGTGGAAAGGCACTCTGTCCTGATGATATACCTGTGGAGGTATGGCAGTGTAAGGAGAGAGTTTTTGACTGTGTTGTTCAACAGGATCTTAGATAGTGAGAAGATGCCTGAGGAATGGAGGAGAAGTGTGATGGTGCCAATTTTTAAGAACAAAGGAGATGTGCAGAGTTGTGGCAACTACAGAGAAATAAAGCTGATGAGCCATACAATGAAATTATGGGAAAGAGTGGTTGAAGATAGACTAAGGGCAGAAGTGAGCATTTGTGAGCAGCAGTATGGTTTCATGACAAAAACAAGTACTACAGATTCAGTATTTGCTTTAAGGATGTTGATAGAGAGGTACAGAGAAGGTCAGAGGGAGCGGCACTGTGTCTTTGTAGATCTGGAGAAAGCTTATGACAGGGTGCCTAGAGAGGAACTGTGGTATTGTATGAGGCCAAAAACGGCAGTGCCAAATACAGCAAAAGTTTGTCATACAAGAAGCCAACATAATTTTCTTTCTTTCTTTGGAGACGCTTGTTACAGTGACCAAACAATCTGCCCTTGTGGGATCATCTGACAGCCACAACGTGATGTGTTTGCTTGATTTCATGCTGTACAGGTGTAACAGGAGAAAACTAAGGCCAATCATTGAGTCCCCAGATGATAGAACTAGAAATATAAAAAAAACACAACCAAGGAAGAGAGCTTCTTTTGCTGGATGACTGCTAAGAAAGAAAAGACTAAATAACCAGAGGAGTCATAACAGTTATTACTGAATTACAAATAGTTTTTTTTTCTCTAAAATAATATATCAACCTCTTACCAAAGTCAAAACAGGTAATTATCTTTCATTTAAGATGTTATTTTAATCGTTTGTGGAACTTCATTATCTGGTAAAAGCTTATATATTTGTATATGTTTATATAATTTATCATTGAGCATATGATATCTGATCTTTGTTATTGCAGGTTGATGGAAAACTACACCTACAACAGCTTAACACTCCATCTAGAGGGGTTAAATATCTCAAAGGACTCCGTCTACCCTATCTTTCTCATCTTTTTTTTCTCCTATGTTTTTATAATGTTCTTGAATGCAAGCATTACATTTCTGATTTTTATTGACAAGAACCTTCATCAGCCCATGTATCTACTTTTTTGTAACTTGCCAGTCAATGACATACTTGGAAATTCAATCATGGTTCCCCGTTTGCTTATAGACATGTTGAGGCCTCAGTCTGAACGCATCATCAGTTATTATGAGTGTGTGGTTCAAGCTTTCACCACACACATGTTTGGCACCACTGCCCACACAGTGCTCATGATTATGGCCTTTGACAGATATGTGGCCATCTGCAATCCTCTACGCTATGCTGCCATAATGACCAACAAGATGGTGATCAAGCTGACAGTTTCTGCCTGGGTAGTGGCCTTTGTTTTGGTTGGGATTCTGCTGGGTTTGACCATACGGCTGAACCGATGCAGGACTCTGATCATGAATCCTTACTGTGACAATCCTTCATTGTTTAAACTCTCCTGTGAGAGTGTATTCATTAATAATGTCTATGGTCTCACTTTCACTGTAGTCCTGTTCACAGCTTCTATAGGCAGCATTGTTCTCACCTATACTAAGATCACAGTAGTCTGTCTGACTAGTAAGAACAAGGCTTTGAACAGTAAAGCCTTGAAGACCTGCAGCACTCATCTGGTTGTGTACCTGATTATGTTGCTCAGTGGAATGATTGTCATTACTCTGCATCGCTTCCCACAGTACTCTGACTATAGAAAACTCTGTGCCATTCTGTTTCATATCATCCCTGGCAGCCTGAACCCACTTATATATGGGGTGCAGTCTGTAGAAATCTGCAAATCCTTGTCAAAATTAGTCCGATCCAAACCAGTTATGCCGTTATTCTGAGTTGAGAAATTCAAATGTAGTGGTTACATGTGGAGACAACACAATTAAAGATTGTGAAAAAAAACCCATGAAACTTAACCAAATTGCCTCATTGTAATATTTCTTTATAGCCATTGATTTTGGTGAGATTTGTGAATTGTAACAAATGCTTGTTTTGTTGTAAAATGTTTTCATGCCAATGCTAATGTATGTATACTACCTATGTAATTTTCACATTATAGCGTTTTTTTAAAAGTGCTGCTGTCTCCTACTGCTGTAATGTTGATCAGTTATCACATTAATTGTGACACACTAGCAGCTAAGTTCAGTGTTTCCCAGTTACTGTAAAATGGTGGCATCTTAACATCACATTATGTGGTGGTGCTACAGAGACGATGCCAATAGAGCGTGCATTATCAAAATCAAATCAAATTTTATTTATATAGCTCAAAATACATTTGTCTCAGAGGGCTTTACAATCTGTACAGGGAGTGACACCCTCTGTCCTTAGACCCTCGATTCGGGTAAGGAAAAACTTGCCCACCAAAAAACCTTTAAACAGGGAAAAAAGGTGGAAGAAACCTCAGGAAGAGCCACAGAGAGGGATCCCTCTCCCAGGACGGACAGACGTGCAATGATGTCACATGTACAGAACAATCAACACACACATATTGTACACTCACAATGAATTATAATGAATTACAATGGATGATAAGAATAGGTTACAATAAATGATGAATTATTACAGTAACAGTGAAACTTGTGATAAAGACACAGATGCAAAGTAGCAAATCATTAACTAACTATAAACTGTAATGGGGATATGGTAACAATGATGACGGTGACAACACATGCAGAAGACGCCACGCAGGACCACAGCAGCAGACACAGTCCACAAGAACCTGCTGGACGAGAGAGCACAGAAACTGTCAGGCCGGGACTCAATGAGGACTCAGATGCAGAGTTTGGCAGACAGCTGTTTTATATTCGGATCGACAATATCCTCAACTGAGTGAGGCTATAAAAATGGCCTAAACTAGAGGAAACAAAAATCCAAAGGAGGAAAAAACACTGAACTACTCTTTAAGAAAGAAATCACTCTCAACGAGGAACAACAAAAAGGCTATAAAACATTACTTTAAGGCGCTCAAAAACGAGGCTGAAAACACACTAGGCTAAATACAAAGAAACAAAAAGGACTAGACTATGAAGTACAACAGAAAATCACTCTTACGAGAAAGGCAAACAAAAGAACACTAGCGCTAAGATGCTGTGGCTGTGGCCTATGAAATAAGGCTTTGGTGAACGCTACAAGAGACGTAACACTTCGGCACAGGACAAAGGGAGACGCAGACAATATATACACCAGGTAATGGGGAACAGGTGGAAACAATCAGGACGGGGAAGACAATCAGACCGGTGACACATGAGGAAGGGCAAGTGACTTGAAACGAGAGGAGAGTTATCTTTCAAAATAAAACAGGAAGTGACAAGACAAAAACCCAGCTTGACCTCACCGCGGTGTGACAGTAACCCTCCCTCTGACGGCCCAGGTTGGTCAGGGTGGTCTTATAGAAGTCCTCTATGAGACTATGGTCCATGATGTGCCGCGAAGGCACCCATTATCGCTCCTCCGGACCGTACCCCTCCCAGTCCACTAGGTACTGCCTGCGCCGGCCCCGGTTGCGCACACCCAGTAACTTCTTGACCTTATAGACCGGACCCCCGTCCACTACCTCAGGGGGAGGAGGGGGTGGGAGGGCTGGGACCATGGGGCTCTCCTTGACCGGTTTGACCTGACTTACATGAAAGGTAGGGTGGACACAGAGAGACCGGGGCAGGCGAAGGCGAACCGCTGCAGGTCCGATAACCTTGGCGATGGGGAACGGCCCCACGAAGCGAGGTGCCAGCTTCTTGGAGAGGGCTTTGAGGTGGAGGTTCTTGGCTGAGAGCCACACCCTCTGGCCTGGCTGGTACGCCGGAGCGGGTTGTCTTTTCCGGTCCGCGGCCCTTTTGACCTGGTCCCCCTGGCGGATAAGGAGCTGCCAGGCGGCTGCCCAGACTCGTCGGCATCGGCGGATCATGCCGTGGGCAGAGGGCACCGACACTTCTGGCTCCTGGTCTGCGAAGACAGGAGGCTCATAACCGTACACACATTTGAAGGGAGAAAAACCTGTGGCTGAGGTGGGCAGGGAGTTGTGAGCGTATTCAACCCAGACTAGATGCTTGCTCCATGAGGAGGGGTTCTGGGACACCAGACATCGGAGGCCGGTCTCTAGCTGCTGGTTGAGGCGCTCGGTCTGGCCTGAAGGCAGTTTGGGCAATGCTATGAATCTTGTCATTTTAGAAAACCTGTCCACCACCATGAGAACCGTGGTGTTACCTTGGGAGACCGGAGAGTCTCCATAGAGATGTTGGCCCATGGTCTGGTGCGGATGGGAAGTGGTTGGAGAAGTCCCATTCGCCGACCGGAAGAAGTCTTATTCCTGGCGCAGACCAAGCAAGCCTCGACATATTCCCGGACGTCCCGCTCCATGGACCGCCACCAGAACCTCTGAGTGATAGCAAACATGGTCCGGCGAACCCCCGGATGACAGGTAAGCAGCGAGGTGTGAGCCCAGTGGATCACCTGTCTCAACTGGAACGAACAATCGATTCTCAGGGCACCCACTAGGTGGCGGGCTCTCACCGATTGCCTGCTTGACCTCCATTTCTATTTGCCAAGTCACCGCTCCGACCACACAGGTTCGTGGAAGGATGGGCTCTGGTTCTTTGGCAACAGGCTCGGGGTACGAAAGTATTTAGTTATTTATTCTTATTTAGTTTGAAACACAAAGGCATTTTATGATGATGATTGCAGCGTACTGCTATAGTTGTATGTTATTGTTCCATTTTGGCAACATGAAACATTTGAACATTTTTGAATATGTTAGAGTAGTTAATGCTAAATAATAGAGCTAATGACATCAAGAATATAACAACCCAAGGTGTTATTCATGTGTTTGACAGTGTTTTGATAAACCCTATTACAATTACATAATTTGTTTCTTAGATAATGATGAGGGTGTCCCTAGAGGAAATAATGTTCATAAAACAGACTTACATTAATAGACTGATCAGAGAACGACTGAAAAGCTGAAGACTGTGTGCTAGACAGGAAGGTTATTATTGGTTTACTGACCTAACACCACATTTACTTCAGTTGATTTCTTAGTACAGCTGCTAACCAGACTGTGTTATTGAAACAGAAGCATTTACAAAGGGCTTTTTTTTGTTTTAAGCTTTCAAGACATATTTGACCATTCATTAAATTAAATCCCTCATTTGAGGGATTCTTATTAGTTTTATCATTTTTGGTGGTAAACTTTTTTTAAATCACAAGACGGGAAATTAGTAGTAGAAAGTAGTAGTGTTATTGTGGTGTGTCCACTAATTTACTACTAATACATTTCTAGTTTTACATAAGTAAAACTTCACAATTAAAGGCATTTTTTGTTGTTTTATGTTTGTGTTTGTTTGTTAATCAACTGTTGTGACTGAAATGTGCAAAAGAAACTTCATACTATTCATCTAAAATTCTGTATCTTCATCTTATGTTTTACAATTTAGGAAGCAGTTTCTGATTCACTGTGGTATGTATGTTATTCATGATTATTTTTCCCTGTTTTATTTTTGTGTAGCTCAGATGGAAAACTATACGTACAACAGCTTCACTCTTCAGCTTGAGGGGTTAAAGGTCACCAAGACTAGCAAGTACCCCGTCTTTTTATTCCTGCTCTTGGCATATGCGCTCATCTTAATTACTAATGTGGGCATTGTGGTTTTGATATGGACAGAGAGAAGCCTCCACCAGCCGATGTATCTGCTCTTCTGTAACCTGTCGATTAATGATGTCTTAGGAAACTCTCTCCTGGTTCCCCGGGTTCTTGCCGATATCCTGGTGCCTCCCTCTGAGCGCCTCATTCAGTACTATGAGTGTGTGCTTCAAGCTTTCACCTCACACATGTTCGGCACCAATGCACACACAGTGCTCATGATTATGGCCTTTGACAGATATGTTGCCATCTGTAATCCGCTGCAGTATGCTGCCATAATGACAGACAAGATGGTGATCAAGCTGACAGTTTCTGCCTGGGGAGTGGCCTTTGTTTTGGTTGGGATTCTTCTTGGTTTGACTGTGCGTCTGAATACATGCAGGACTCTGATCAGAAATCCTTACTGTGACAATGCCTCCTTGTTTAAACTTTCCTGTGAGAGTGTGTTCATTAATAACATCTATGGTCTCATTTTCACTGTAGTCCTGTTCACAGCTTCTATTGGAAGTATAATTCTTACTTATTCTAAAATCACAGCAGTCAGTCTAAGTAGTAAGAGCAGGTCTTTGAACAATAAAGCCTTGAAGACCTGCAGCACTCATCTGTGCTTGTATATAATCATGCTTTCTAGTGGGATGATCCCCATCACCCTCCATCGCTTCCGCCAGTACGAAGAGTACAGGAAGATGACCGCCATTCTCTTTCACGTCGTTCCTGCTGCTCTCAACCCTATCATCTATGGGCTGCAGTCTAAAGAAATACATAAATGTTTGTCAAACATTTTACATTTTAGAATAGTTAAGCCGTTGTTTTAGTTTGTAAATCTGAAATCTGTAATATTATGGATGAACTGGGAATTGCTAATTTTAATCATTTGATAAAGTTTGTCATAAAAACAATCATTAAAAAGTACATTTGTAAAAATAATAATCATGATGGAGATGTTTATAAGTTGTTTGGTTGGTCCCTTTGGAGAAATGTAGGTGTCTTACATAATCCATGTCCAATTATTTGTTGTCATTTTTTTTTGTACTAATTTCTGTATTTTTTCTACTTTTTAACTTCAAATAAAGACTAAAACTGTGAAAGAAACTCAAAGCTGTGACTCAGACTAACCGCTGCTGTTTGAAGGATTAACAACAGGACAACTACTCCCACCACAAACACACACAAGCACGACTTTGACGACAAAGACAATCATGTTTGTTTGTTTTCTTTGCTTGTTTATAGCCACAAAGGTAACTAAAAATAGGTCCTGTTGGTATACTTGTCCTATCCTGTGTATAATTTAAATTGTTATGATGTTTTGCTCATATAACCTACAGTAACACTACACCACATTAAAGTTAGCAAAAGAGAGTTGGAACTGGGCCAAAACTTAAAACCTTTCAGCTGCTTTTGTCTCCCTGAATATTATGACTGAGCATTTCAACACTTGGGTTTGAAAGAGATTTAAGATATTCACCCCTGCTGCACTAATTGTGACCTTTCTTTTTGTAATCTGTCCCACAACATTTGAATAATAACAACATTAATAAATACAATTCATCTTCTCGAACACATATAGAGTATTTGAAACAGAAAGCTGAACTTAAAGCTAATTTCTAAGTTCTTATAAATACATGATGAATATTACACTGAATTTGATCCATATCTACCACCATGAATTTTGAAGTGATGCAGTAAGGTTGCAGCTTAATTTTTACCTAATTTATTAACAATAAATACATTTTATTAACAGGTAGCTTATCACAATATTATAGGCAATAGTTGCTGAATGTTGAAAGTAAAATAATAATTTCAACATAATATATTCAAAATGTGTTGAACTTCTTCCACTGAAGCAAAAATTATTTTTATATTCTTATGTAAAAATTGTAGGTTTTGCACAGCTCTAATTGAACTGTGTGTTATTTTACATTCATTACAGATACTCGATTGCTGTGGAACACAGCCATAATCCTCTGTCTGACCTCTTTAATTTGCAACCCGTAGGTAATAGCATTCAGCGCAGGTAAGGCAACATTCCTTTTGGCATTAAAGAAACCGCCCTAGGCTGGTTTAAGGCATATTTCCTAGAACGATGTTAATGATGAATCCTCCATGCAAACCAAAGTTTCTTATGGAGTCCCACAAGGTTCTGTATTAGGGCCACTTCTATTCAGTTTATATATGCTTCCTCTAGGGAACATTATTAGGAATCATTCAATTAACTTGCAGACGACACCCAATTATTGTCACGGATCTGGACAGACGAGGACCACACGAGCAATACATTTCAACAGTTTATTGAAGGGTTTGGGGAATGGGAGTGAGTCTTTGTGTGTGTGTGTGTCCCAGCGGCCGAGAGGCGTATAGTGTAGATGGGGGTGGAGGATCCAGGCTCTCTCGCCGAAAGGGGCTGGAAGTCCTGGGGGAACACACACACACACAGCAGGAGAGGAGTGGCAGGGCAAAACTTCCAGGGCAGTAGTACTGTCAAGGGCAAGGCAGAAATCGTGGTCAAAAAAGGCAGAAGGCAGGTCAAGTTACTGGGTTTGTAGAACAGAGGGTGGTCGGGCAGGTTCAGGATCACAGGTAGGAGTCAGAGTAGTGGCAGGCAGGAAAGGTGCTGGCATAGCAGACGATCTGACAATGTGTGCTGGGAAACAGGGCTCTTTATACAAGGCATGGTTAGCAGGAAATGAGGAGCAGCTGGCTGGTTAATGAGGGAGTGGCAGCAGAGACAGGTGAGAGTGATCAGCAGAGTGGCAGATAATTAGTGCTCCTACCAGGCAGAGGGAGCTCACGACAATTATATTTATCGATCAAGCCTGATGAAACCAATCACTTAACTAAACTTTAAGCATGCATTAAGGACATAAAAATTGGATGACCCACAATTTTCTGATGCTAAATTCAGATAAAACTGAAGTTTTCGTAATAGGACCCAAACACCTCAGAAACTATCATTGCAGAGATTTAGCCTTAGACGGGATCACCCTGGCCTCCTGCTCCACCTTAAAAAATCTTGGAGTTGTTTTTGATCAGGATTTGTCCTTTAATGACTATATAAAACAACTTTCGAGGACTGCATTCTTCCACTTGCGTAACATTGCCAAAATCAGAAACAAAACATTGCCAACATTTCGGAAAAGACTCAACTCACCACAGGCCAAGACCTGCAGGTCAACACGTCCGAGATATGCAAGATCCATGCATCCTCTGTCTCATTCCTGGGGTACTTCCTGGCGCTGGACAGTATGCAGATGGATCCAGCCAAGGTTTCAGCAGTCTTGTCCTGGCCTATCCCTGACACCTGCAAGCAGCTACAGACCCGGTTCACATCAGCTCCCATCCTCCAGGTGTCTGATCCTGATCAGCAGTTTGTCTTTGAGGTCGATGCATCAGACATAGGGGTAGGGGCTGTCCTGTCCCAACGCTTGACCTATGATCGCCTGTTTGTTCCCCCGGCTCTGCAGTCTGACGTCCTTCAGTGGGCTCATTCCTCCAAGCTCAGGAATCCAGAGACCCAAGGACGTGGTTCAGTGACGTTTTTGGTGGACCACTCTTGACAATGATATCCAGGGGTTTGTCAATGCCTGTCTGGTCTGCAATCAACACAAGCCATCTCACCTGGCCCCTGCTGGTTTTCTGCAGCCCCTCTCTGTTTCTCATTGCTCTTGGTGTAACATCTCCCTAGACTTCGTCACTGGTCTTCCTAGGGTAATATGGTCATCCTGACTGTTGTGGACCGATTTAGTAAAATGGCTCGTTTTGTGCCCTTACCCAAGCTTCCTTCAGCAAAGGAGACAGCTCAACTGGTCCTGCTCCATGTTTTCCGGCTCCATGGTCTCCCGGTAGATGTGGTGTCTGATTGGGCCCCTTAGTTCACTTCAGTTTTTTGGAAGACATTCTGTGCTCTTCTTCGGGCCACCGTCAGTTTGTCCTCCGGGTTTCATCCTAATGGTCAAACCGAGCGTATGAATCAGTAAATGGAGACAGCCCACCGCTGCATGGTTTCACAAAATCCCAGGTCCTGGGCCAAGCAGCTCCTGTGGGTAGAATATGCTCACAACAACCTGACCAGCTCTGCCACAGGTCTTTCTTCATTCTAGTGCAGCCATGGGTTCCAGCCTCTCCTTTTTCCTGTACTAGAGAAAGAGGCCTCCTGTCCATCAGTACAAGCCTTCATCCACCACTGTCGCACAAGCCTCCCTCCTCCGTTACTCTGATCGTTACTCTGTCCCAACTTATTGACGACACACCTAGGCTCCTGCCTACCAAGTGGGTCAAATGGTGTGGCTTTCCACTCGGGACATTCCACTCAGGGTGGAGTCCAAATAAACAATCAATGTGAATCCATCCTACATTTCACGTGTCCAGAGTGAAGACAGTCAAGGATAGTCCCCTTGTGCCTGCAGTTCCACCTCCTCCACCTCCCCAACTCATTGATGGAGGTCCTGCCTACTCTGTTCGGTGCCTGCTGCGCTCTCGTCGTCGAGGTTGTGGTCTCCAATATTTGGTCGACTAGGAGGGTTTTGGGTCACATCCTCGAGCCCCAGCTTATTGCTGATTTCCACCAACAACATCCCGATCAACCTTCCATGCCTGGTCATTGTCAGGGACTCGTTTCTTCACCCTTGTGCAACATCTACGATGAAGAGGATCCGGTGTTGGATAGGACTGGGTCTTTGTCTTTCAGTTTTCAGTTTCAAGCAATCAAACCATGCTCTTTGCATAACCCTAACCAAGTGTTTTTTATCTAAACCTAACCAGACCTTATTCACAGTGTGAAGTGACCAGAACCTCTAAACCACCACATTATAAGGTGGAGGAGATTAAAATAACCCATCTCTTCCCAGTAGAAGTGTATGTGTATACTGTAACAGCCTGGTGTTGTTTTGAGGCAATTTTAATGAAAGTAAACATAGTGAATGACAGTTGCAGTGTGTGTGCAGAAAGTATTTAGTTATTTATTCTTATTTAGTTTGAAACACAAAGGCATTTTATGATGATGATTGCAGCGTACTGCTATAGTTGTATGTTATTGTTCCATTTTGGCAACATGAAACATTTGAAAATTAATGAATATGTTAGAGTAGTTAATGCTAAATAATAGAGCTAATGACATCAAGAATATAACAACCCAAGGTGTTATTCATGTGTTTGACAGTGTTTTGATAAACCCTATTACAATTACATAATTTGTTTCTTAGATAATGATGAGGGTGTCCCTAGAGGAAATAATGCTCATAAAGCAGACTTACATTAATAGACTGATCAGAGAAGGACTGAAAAGCTGAAGACTGTGTGCTAGACAGGAAGGTTATTATTGGTTTACTGACCTAACACCACATTTACTTCAGTTGATTTCTTAGTACAGCTGCTAACCAGACTGTGTTATTGAAACAGAAGCAGTTACAAAGGGCTTTTTTTTGTTTTAAGCTTTCAAGACATATTTGACCGTATTATTTGAGGGATTCTTATTACGGTAGTTTTATTATTTTTGGTGGTAAACTTTTTTAAAATCACAAGACGGGAAATTAGTAGTAGAAAGCAGTAGTGTTATTGTGGTGTGTCCACTAATTTACTACTAATACATTTCTAGTTTTACATAAGTAATATTTTTACAATTAAAGGCATTTTTTGTTGTTTTATGTTTGTGTTTGTTTGTTCATCAACTGTTGTGACTGAAATGTGCAAAAGAAACTTCATACTATTTATCTAAAATTCTGTATCTTCATCTTATGTTTTACAATTTAGGAAGCAGTTTCTGATTCACTGTGGTATGTATGTTATTCATGATTTTTTCCCCTGTTTTATTTTTGTGTAGCTCAGATGGAAAACTATACGTACAACAGCTTCACTCTTCAGCTTGAGGGGTTAAAGGTCACCAAGACTAGCAAGTACCCCGTCTTTTTATTCCTGCTCTTGGCATATGCGCTCATCTTAATTACTAATGTGGGCATTGTGGTTTTAATATGGACAGAGAGAAGCCTCCACCAGCCGATGTATCTGCTCTTCTGTAACCTGTCGATTAATGATGTCTTAGGAAGCTCTCTCCTGGTTCCCCGGGTGCTTGCCGATATCCTGGTGCCTCCCTCTGAGCGCCTCATTCAGTACTATGAGTGTGTGCTTCAAGCTTTCACCACACACATGTACGGCACTAATGCACACACAGTGCTCATGATTATGGCCTTTGACAGATATGTTGCCATCTGTAATCCGCTGCAGTATGCTGCCATAATGACAGACAAGATGGTGATCAAGCTGACAGTTTCTGCCTGGGGAGTGGCCTTTGTTTTGGTTGGGATTCTTCTTGGTTTGACTGTGCGTCTGAATACATGCAGGACTCTGATCAGAAATCCTTACTGTGACAATCCTTCATTGTTTAAACTTTCCTGTGAGAGCGTGTTCATTAATAACATCTATGGTCTCATTTTCACTGTAGTCCTGCTCTCATCCTCAATTGGAAGTATAATTCTTACTTATTCTAAAATCACAGCAGTCAGTCTAAGTAGTAAGAGCAGGTCTTTGAACAATAAAGCCTTGAAGACCTGCAGCACTCATCTGTGCTTGTATATGATCATGCTTCTCAGTGGGATGATCCCCATCATCCTCCATCGCTTCCGCCAGTACGAAGAGTACAGGAAGATGACCGCCATTCTCTTTCACGTTGTGCCTGGTGGTCTCAACCCTATCATCTATGGGCTGCAGTCTAAAGAAATACATAAATGTTTGTCAAACATTTTACATTTTAGAACAGTTAAGCCGTTGTTTTAGTTTGTAAATCTGAAATTTGTAATATTATGGATGGACTGGGACCGCCCCTGTACTGTAAATTACTACATGCCTCATATTATAATAAAGCATCTTTCTGTCATGCAATACAGAAAATGAAAATATGACTGTGTGAATACAGATGTATCCTTATTATCATGACAGCATACTGTCATTATTCAAATAAACCCTAAAACCAGTCTGACCACTTTTTAATAACCTTTGAGTTCATATTACTGGACTATAAGCCTTTTTGCAGAGACTCCTACAGCAGATATCTGACAGTGCTGTAGCCAAATTTAAGGAAACAATTACTATAGTATTAAATTCAATGCCATGTCTTAATGTTACAGAGGACTTAGCAGCTTCCTGTAGCCCCTCACACATAGATCAGCTCGTTAGTAATACTACAGACACATTACAGACAACTCTTGACTCTATTGCACCTCTGAAAAAGAAGACAATAAAACAGAGGAGGTTAGCACCATGGTATAGCCAGCACACTCACAAATTAAAGCAAGAGGCACGTAAATCTGAACGTAAATGGCGTGCCTCTAAACTGGAAGAATCTCGCCTAGCCTGGCAAGATAATCTTACAATTTATAGGAAGGCTCTGCGTAATGCCAGAACAGCCTATTATTCCTCATTAATAGAGGGAAATAAGAACAACCCCAGGTTTCTCTTCAGCACTGTAGCCAGGCTAACAGAGAACCACAGCTCTATTGAGTCATCTATTCCTTTAAGCCTAACTAGTAATGACTTCATGAGCTTCTTTAATGATAAAATTCTAAATATCAGAGACAAAATGAATCACCTTTTGCCCTCAACAGGCACTCATCTGATTTCAGATACAGCAAGTTTGTAAATAGCTATAAAACCTGATATATATTTAGACTGCTTTTCTCCCGTCGACCTTCAACAAATAACTTCAATAATTTCTTCATCTAAGCCGTCAACCTGTCTCTTAGACCCCATCCCAACCAGGCTGCTTAAAGATGTATTACTACTAGTTAGCCTTTTTTTAATGGATGTGATTAACCTTTCTTTATTGTCAGGATATGTACCACAGTCCTTTAAAATAGCTGTAATTAAACCTCTTCTTAAAAAAGCTGACTCTAGGTCAAGAGGTTTTATCTAATTACAGGCCGATATCAAACCTTTCATTCCTTTCTAAGGTACTTGAAAAAGCCGTAGCCAATCAGCTGTTTGATTTCCTCCATACAAACAGTTTATTCGAGGAGTTTCAGTCAGGATTTAGAGTAAATCATAGCACAGAGACCGCACTAATCAAAGTTACAAATGACTTCCTAATGGCATCGGACAACGGACGCATCTCTGTACTTGTCCTATTAGATCTTAGTGCCGCATTTGACACCATTGACCATCAGATTCTTTTACAGAGACTAGAATATCAAATTAGCATCAAAGGATTGTCATATTTCTTAGACCGATCTCAGTTTGTTCAAATCAAATCAAATTTTATTTATATAGCCCAAAATCACAAAATACATTTGTCTCAGAGGGCTTTACAATCTGTACAGGGAGTGACACCCTCTGTCCTTAGACCCTCGATTCGAGTGAGGAAAAACTTGCCCACCAAAAAACCTTTTAACAGGGAAAAAGGTGGAAGAAACCTCAGGAAGAGCCAGAGAGGAGGGATCCCTCTCCCAGGACGGACAGACGTGCAATGATGTTACATGTACAGAACAAAACATAGGACACAGCAGCAGGCACAGTCCACAAGAACCTGCGAGAGCACAGAAACTCTGAGGAAGAAGTTTAGTTAGTTCATGTTAATGATGAATCCTCCATGCAAACCAAAGTTTCTCACGGAGTCCCACAAGGTTCTGTATTAGGGCCACTTCTATTTAGTTTATATATATATATATATGCTTCCTCTAGGGAACATTATTAGGAATCATCCCATTAACTTTCACTGCTATGCCGACGACACCCAATTATATTTATCGATCAAGCCTGATGAAACCAATCACTTGACTAAACTTCAAGCATGCATTAAGGACATAAAAAATTGGATGACCCACAATTTTCTGATGCTAAATTCAGATAAAACTGAAGTTCTCGTCTTTCCAGAGATTTAGTTGCCTTAGACGGGATCACCCTGGCCTCCAGCTCCACCGTAAAGAATCTTGGAGTTGTCTTTGATCAGGATTTGTCCTTTAATAACTATATAAAACTAATTTCGAGGACTGCATTCTTCCACTTACGTAACATTGCCAAAATCAGACGCATCATTTCTCAAGCAGATGCAGAAAAACTAGTCCATGCATTTGTTACTTCTAGGCTGGACTATTGTAACTCTTTGCTATCAGGCTGCTCTAATAAGTCTCTTAAGAGTTTGCAGCTGATTCAGAACGCTGCTGCACGTGTTCTGACAGGAACCAAGATCAGAGATCACATCTCTCCCATTTTGGCTTCCTTGCACTGGCTACCCGTTAAATCTAGAATAGAATTTAAAATTCTTCTACTAACATACAAAGCTCTTCATGGTCAGGCACCATCATATATAAATATCTATCTATCTATCTATCTATCTATCTATCTATCTATATATGATTTGCTGCTGTGCATCTGTGTCTCTATCACAAGTTTCACTGTTACTGTAATAATTCATCATTCATTGTAACCTATTCTTATCATCTATTGTACTATCTATTGTGAGTGTACAATATGTGTGTGTTGATTTGTTCTGTACATGTGACATCATTGCACGTCTGTCCGTCCTGGGAGAGGGATCCCTCCTCTGTGGCTCTTCCTGAGGTTTCTTCCACCTTTTTCCCTGTTAAAAGGTTTTTTGGTGGTCAAGTTTTTCCTCACTAATCGAGGGTCTAAGGACAGAGGGTGTCACTCCCTGTACAGATTGTAAAGCCCTCTGAGACAAATGTATTTTGTGATTTTGGGCTATATAAATAAAATTTGATTTGATTTGATTTGACCACAAACACACACACAAGCACGACTTTGACGACAAAGACAATCATGTTTGTTTTCTTTGCTTGTTTATAGCCACAAGGTAACTAAAAATAGTTCCTGTTGGTATACTTGTCCTAACCTGTGTATAATTTAAATTGTTATGATGTTTTGCACATATAACCTACAGTAACACTACACCACATTAAAGTTAGCAAAAGAGAGTTAGGACTGGGCCAAAACTTAAAACCTTTCAGCTGCTTTTGTCTCCCTGAATATTATGACTGAGCATTTCAACACTTGGGTTTGAAAGAGATTTAAGATCTTCACCCCTGCTGCACTGATTGTGACCTTTCTTTTTGTAATCTGTCCCACAACATTTGAATAATAACAACATTAATAAATACAATTCATCTTCTCGAACACATATAGAGTATTTGAAACAGAAAGCTGAACTTAAAGCTAATTTCTAAGTTCTTATAAATACATGATGAATATTACACTGAATTTGATCCATATATACCACCATGAATTTTGAAGTGATGCAGTAAGGTTGCAGCTTAATTTTTACTTAATTTATTAACAATAAATACATTTTATTAACAGGTAGCTTATCACAATATTATAGGCAATAGTTGCTGAATGTTAAAAGTAAAATAATATTTCAACATAATGTATTCAAAATGTGTTGAACTTCTTCCACTGAAGCAAAAATTATTTTTATATTCTTATGTAAAAATTGTAGGTTTTGCACAGCTCTAATTGAACTGTGTGTTATTTTACATTCATTACAGATGCTCTATTGCTGTGGAACACAGCCATAATCCTCTGTCTGACCTCTTTAATTTGCAACCCGTAGATAATAGCATTCAGCGCAGGTAAGGCAACATGTCCCAGGACAGAAGCCACTTTCCTGTGGTCTGACAGCTGAGGGAAACGGTGCAGGATGACGATGATAAAGGCCGATACCAGCAGGAGGATGTACACAGCCAGGTGGGTGGCACAGGTCTGCAGCGCTTTGCTGTTCAACACCTTGTTCTTACTGCGCAAACACACCGCAGCAATCTTCAGGTAGGTGAGAGTTACGCTGCTCATGGAGGAGCCCAGCAGGACCACGGTGTAGCCGAGGCCGTAGATATGATTGATGAGCAGGCTTTCACAGGAGAGGCTGAACAAGGAGGCGTTATCACAGAACAGGTTGAGTATAACCTGCCTGCAGCGTGACAGGCGGACGCTGAGCCCCACAAGGATGGCAACCATGACAAAAGCTACAGCCCACGCTGTGACCGACAGCTTCACCACCATCGTGTTGGTCATGATGGTGGCGTATCGCAGGGGGTTGCAGATGGCAACGTAACGGTCAAAAGCCATGATCATGAGCACCGTGTGAGAGGCACTTGCATGGAAATGAACACAGAAGGCCTGAATGACGCAGCAGAAATAATGAATGTATCTCCCTGAGTGTGATATTAAAATATCTCTGAGTACATGAGGTATAATTATTGTGGCTCCAAATGCATCATTAATACTCATGTTGCAGAAGAGTAGATACATAGGCTGCTGGAGGCTCCTGGTCCGAAGGATCAACGCCACCAGGCCAAGGTTGGACACCATAATAAAGATGTAGACGAGGAGGAGGAGGGTGAAGACAGGGATGGAGGACTTGGGGGTGACCTTTAACCCCTCCAGGAGAAGGATGTCCTCACTTAAAGTCTGGTTTTCCATATCTTATCTCACGAAACAATAAAGATATTTTTGAGAATGACAGTTTCCAAAGTTATAGTTACAGAAAAGATTTTACAAACAATACCTTGAAGGATAGTTTCACATGTGTCTTAAAGCTATACTCACATATTTACATTGACATAGATCCAATAACACTTTCAGAGTACATATGAGCATGGGGACTTTTGTTTAAGATACTTGTGCATTTAACCTTTAATGAAGAGAATCAAAATGATGTTAATGTGACTCACCCAGCACTCATTTTAAATTACATTTAAATGAATTAAAAATGTCCCAGCTATACTATGAACAGTCTAACATTAACATCATTTCTACAAACAAGCACTGTTCTTATCCAGAGTAACAGAGACTCTTTCTACAAAGACACATCGCTGTTAAATTTAAATCAGTCCTTTTCCAATTATATTTACCTGCAGTGTGTTAGAATCAAGGTAGAAATGAGAGAGATACACAGCATGACAAATAAACCCAAAACCATCTGTATGATGAATGAACCTTTTAAAAAACCTCGAAGATCTAAATGTTACATGTTTTTCATGGTAGAAGATTAGATTTTCACATCCTCTACTTCAACAAGCATTTAAGATACTCCAGCAAATAAAGGATATGTCTCACAAGAAACTTTAAATGTTTCTGTTATTTTAGGACAACATACAACTGAATGACATTTACATAAACACAATTAAACAGCTGCTGAACTTTACCTTCAGTAACACCACCCACCCTCCACCCCAGATCAGAAGTGAAAGAGCAGACACTTTTATTTGGAGCATCAGCAGCCATCAGCTGACAGGTCAACCATTGCTTGGTTGCTTTGTACGTAGCATCACGTGTGTCTTTCACAGGTTGATTCATGGTAGCTGCATAATAGACAGATATTACATGTGAAAACCTATACATGCTGTAAAACATTCAATATTTGTGGGGTTTGCTCTTGTAAGTTCTTGACACATTAATTTCATTTAACCGTTTTTTGTTGTGCATCCATTTATTTCTGGAAGGAGAAATAAGTAGAGATTGGCATTTTCCCAGAATTAGTGAAAGCATTTTTAGCTTTGCTTAGGTGAAAACCTCATACAGTAAAAGACTGAATTCGGTAGGTGCAGACAGTAACCCTTTACAGACACTAAAGGTGGCTGTAAACTTATTCAGCCATGCTTGTTGGACAGTGGAAATACGGGATTATTATTCTGGGTGTAGTAGGCCCACCAAGTGATCTCTAGGTGTTTGTAAATTAACCAAAAATGAACCAATTAGGCTTTGGCAGTCAGGTAAACGTCAATATTAACAAGGTAGATTGGTTCCTAAAGTGAATCAGAAGTGAAGGGGATGGAAAGAGCTGTCTTAGGAAGCAACGTAGCGGTCAAAAGCCATAATCATGAGCACAGGGTGAAAAGTGCTTACATAGAGGTGAACGCAGAAGGCCTGAATGACACAGTCAATGTATTGAAGCTTAAGTAGCAAGTTTAAGGAGCAGGACCACACCTCAACCACACCTCAACCACGCAGTGTCCAGCATTCCTATAAATAAATAAATACTTTTGTATTCTGCCTCATTCTCGCCTTACGTGCACACAGTCTCGGGTTCATTCAACAAAGTCAAAGTTATCACCAGATTTTCTGTCACATTCTTGACAGACAGATTATGCTTCACACCTAACTGCATGGTTGCATTATTTTAAAAAAAGCCAACATTTCGGAAAAGACTCACTACAGGCCAAGACCTGCAGGTCAACACGTCCGATCCAGATGAAGATCAGTACTATATATAACATAGTACTATATTACTAACACAACTAATATAACGCCACTTCAGTCACTACAGCTGTTAGTGGCATCACATTGCCAGTCATTCATAATCCAGCATCACTTCTCTAACTTCTGCCATTGCATTCACTGTACATCTAATATAACGCTACTTCAGTACAGTACCAGATTACCAGATGCTAACAACAGTAATTTAGTGTCAATTCAGTAACATACACTCGGCACACACACACACTTCAGCAGCTTCAAGCTGTTTTCTATTTTTTCCTACACCGGGTTGCTCGTTGTTCTATCGGCCATTCTCACCCCACTTCAGGTGCCCAATTCCAGCAACTACTGCAGCCAGCTGGCACCGGGATACCAGCGCCCCCTGCTGCACACCTCCAGCAACCATCGCAGACACAGATACAGATGACTTCAGCGCTACATCGTCACTGCTCTTTCTGCAGGTTTTGGGGGTTTTCATGGTGGCCGTCATTACTTTAACAACCAGAATAACAGAACCTTCCCGTCTTCGATATCGTCACCATCTGAATCCACAGAAGAACTGAGGCAACTTCTCCAAGACACAAGAACAACCAACCTGTCAAGTGCTGTTTGAATTTTAATTTATTTTATTTAGGTTTACTGATGTCAGTGTGTAAAGTTAATTCATAAAAAAGAAACTAACACATGTTTATATGGCATCAAAAATGCTCAAGTCAACTAGATGACTAAGACAGATAGTGTTTTTTGAATGTTACAAGACTTCTGATTGGCTGAGGACATAAGCATATATAAAGCGTGGTGCAGAAGTGATAGGAGAGTAGAGTTAGGCAAATATGTCAATTTAGTAATAAATTAGTAAGGCAGAAATGCTCTTAGGCTGATGATATATGATGTGTTCTATATATCATAAAGTCTGTCTGACTGCTGACGTGCTAATCACTTTTTGGTGAACTATAAAAGTTGATGACACATTCATTTTTAGCGCCACCACATTAACACATCTTTGGGTGAGGAATTACATGCTTTTATCGTTTATGAACATTATTTTATTGTACTCCCTAAAAGTCGATCAGAGAGCAGCAGCTGAGTCAGAAGCGGCTCTCGAGTCTTCATTTTCTCAAATCTTTACGCTGGGTTCCTGTCAGAGAATTCACTTTAAAATACTGCTGTTAGTTAATAAAGTACTGAAAGGTTTAGGACCAAGATACATTTGTGATCTGCTGCTGCGTTATAAAGCATCCAGACTCTCAGGTTGTCCTTCTGCCCCCTGCATCAGTATTATGCCACACACATCTGAACAGACTGCAAACTGCTGTTTTATCCGTCAGTCTTTTATCTTATTCTTATGTCTAAAGTATGTATTTAAATGTCTTTTATTGCTTTTATATTCTGTTTGGATAACTTATTGCCTTTTATGTTTGATGTTAGCCACTTTGAATTGCCTTGTTGTTGAAATGTCATATACCAGTGGTTCTCAACCTTTTTGGTTGGACCCCCTGCATATTTTTGAACAACACTGAAGACCCCCCCACCCCACCCCCACCCCCACCCCCGGGCAATTATGTAAATAAGTCTTGGTTTTATTTGTAGAGGCAGATGGGGTGTGTGTGTGTGTGTGTGTGTGTGTGTTATCAAAGCAAAGCATCCTTACTTCTGTTTTGTGTCACTTGGGTGTGGTGTAGTGAGGTGAGCTGTGTTGTTATTATTAACTTGCACTTGTCTGCCATTCATGAGTTTCTGTAACCTGGGTTGAATAGTGGCAACAGCTGTAATGACGCGTCTGTTCCTGTGTTTGGTCTTTATGTGTCAGAGCTGAGAAAGTGACCTCACACAAGTATGTCGACCCAAACGGCTGCAACTGGTAGAGCCTCTTTTGCAAGCTCTGGGTACTCCTTTTCCACACAGCACCACAACTGTGTCAGCGATGTCTCTGAAAACTTCAGTCTGAAGCCACTGTCTGAAGACAGGTCAATGAGGCTCTCCTGGAGCTGCTCTGGTGCTGTATCCCTGCTGCTGCTGTGCATGAACGGTCTGCATATCCAGTCAAGTCTAGTACACATGTCTTCAATGTCTGGGAAGTAGGTTTCAAACTCAGCTGTCAGTTTTCAAAATGTTCTGCTTCATGTTCTGTTTCATGTCAGCTATCCAAGAATTAAGCTGAGAGAAATTACTGACATGCTCCTTTTCACACCTTCTCAACCAGAGGTCAGTTTTTTTGCTTTCCCCCTTGATAGCCAACGGTACATCTGTATGTAGCAGCAGCTGATGATGGTCACTGCCCATTTCATCGCACAGTTTGTGGAACGAATCTTGAATTGAGACGTCATGCTTTTATGAAGTTGGCTAGAAGCTAATGCTTCTCTGTGGATTATGCAGTGCATGCCTTGGATGTACCTGCCTGATGCGAGGGACACGTCCGCGGTGCCGACCTGCCTCACGCTGCCCCATCTGTGCATACATGCGAGCAGCGCTTCCGGTCCAACTCGTGCTCCGTGAAAAAACTGTCAATTCAATGTTTTTATTTATTTATTTGTTTATTTATTTATTTATTTATTTATTTATTTATTTATTTATTTGTTTGTTTGTTTGTTTGTTTGTTTGTTTGTTTGTTTGTTTGTTTGTTTATTTATTTATTTATTTATTTATTTATTTATTTATTTATTTATTTATTTGTTTGTTTGTTTGTTTGTTTATTTATTTTTGTATTTGTCGTTCAATTTAAGACATAGTTAAAAAAACAGCATATTTTGTCAAGGGCCGAACCTTTGCATATAACTGCAAACTTGTAACGTGCAACATAAACAACATCTGATATTATTAATGTTCATGCTGTGATGCATTTTCAGTCCTTTATTACAATAAAACAAATACTATGAAATGACTTCCATGAAACTTTTAATACTTGAGTTATGATTCTTGAAAAATGATTTGAAACAAATAAAATATGATTAGTTAACTTTAACAGTCCTTTCTTAAGGTTTATATACAAATACATGAAGCATATTATTAGAGCTGCAACTAAGGATTATTTTCACAATAAACCAAACAACAAATAATCAGTTCATCTATAAAATGCCTTGTTTTGTCCAATTCGAACACAGATATTCAGTTTGCTATCATGTATGACCAATAAAAGCATTAAATCATTTCATCTGAGAAGCTGAAACCAACTAATAATTTTTTTAATAATATATATATATATTTTTTAATAATTATTATTTGCTTTAAAAATGATAATTAAATTACCAAAACGTGTTACAGATTATATTATACATTGTACATATTATACTGACAGGCATCAATATTTATAGCCCCATGTGGAATACCACTCACCTATAAGACAGTAGTCTGTAATGTTGTTACTTAGTTAATCACAGTAATGTTATAGGTACAGTTATTCCTCTGCAGAAATAGAAAAGACTCCTTTTGCAGAAGCAAATAGTAATTACATATCATTAAAAGTGCATTCTGCGGACGGTGAAAATAGTTTGAAATTTTGCTCACTAATCTGACCGAACAATGTGTCATTTTAAATTCATTAGAGCCCCTTTACTTTGAAACACAGCCACGATTCTCTGTCTAATCTCTTTAATCTGCAGACCGTAGATCACAGCATTGAGAGCGGGCAGCGCCACTTCACCCACAATGGCCGCCACTTTCCTGTGGTCTGACAGCTGAGGGAAACGGTGCAGGATGACGATGATAAAGGCCGATACCAGCAGGAGGATGTACACAGCCAGGTGGGTGGCACAGGTCTGCAGCGCTTTGCTGTTCAACACCTTGTTCTTACTGCGCAAACACACCGCAGCAATCTTCAGGTAGGTGAGAGTTACGCTGCTCATGGAGGAGCCCAGCAGGACCACCGTGTAGCCGAGGCCGTAGATATGATTGATGAGCAGGCTTTCACAGGAGAGGCTGAACAAGGAGGCGTTATCACAGAACAGGTTCGGTATAACCCGCCTGCAGCGCGACAGGCGGATAGTGAGACCCAGGAGGATGGCCACCATGACAAAAGCTACAGCCCACGCTGTGACCGACAGCTTCACCACCATCGTGTTGGTCATGATGGTGGCGTATCGCAGGGGGTTGCAGATGGCAACGTAACGGTCAAAAGCCATGATCATGAGCACCGTGTGAGAGGTGCTTCCATAGACGTGAACACAGAAGGCCTGAATGACGCAGTCGATGTAATGTATGTATCGCTCTGAGTGTGATATTAAAATGTCTCTGAGTACATGAGGTATAATTATCGTGGCCCCAAAAATGTCATTAATACTCATGTTGCAGAAGAGTAGATACATAGGCTGCTGGAGGCTCCTGGTCCGAAAGATCAACGCCACCAGGCCAAGGTTGGACACCATAATAAAGATGTAGACGAGGAGGAGGAGGGTGAAGACAGGGATGGAGGACTTGGGGGTGACCTTTAACCCCTCCAGAAGAAGGATGTCCTCACTTGAAGTCTGGTTTTCCATATCTCACTGAAAATGTTTGTCATGTGACAATGACAACTCGTGTGGACAACAGTGAATCTAATATTTACACATTTTGCAGAGCGGACATCCACGTTATTAAACGTTTGGCATTCCTACTTCAGTACCATTAGGAACAAGATATTTAAAAATCTTGGGAAATATTTTTACTCATACAGTCAATGATATTCAATTTCTTAAGAACAAATTAAATTCCCCCAATTCAATATTTTATAAACTATTACTACAAATATTACAATATTAAAACATGTCAACAGTATTTTGAAATTAAAGATAATACAGCTGCTCATGGTGTGTGTGTGTGTGTGTGTGTGTGTGTGTGTGTGTTGTGACCAGCCCTGTGACAGACCGAGAGGGGAACAGCACACGCTTTTATCTGATGTTGACAGGTCAACTGTTGCTTAGCAACTATTAATAACTCGTTACCCAGCATCATATGTGTGTTAAATCATGTAATCATATAAGATGATGCAAAACAATAAAATAATACAAATAATCATCCCTCAGAGTACAATATATACATATATGTTATATATTATATTTCAGATGTTATAACTATTTGGTCTCTCAGTGATTTAGCAAGAAACAAAAGTCAGGTTCTGCATCCATATATTCAAAGAAGGTTTATTGTTTTTCATTGAACTGAGAGTTTTATCCAGAACATTTGTGTTATTCTTTCTAAATTTCTACTTAAAATAGACCCTCACTGTTCAGCACTGACAGATTTCCATCTGTCTTTACATACAACATTTTGTACCAAAAAGCAGGTGCACACGTTTACAGCCTACAGTAGCAAACATGTTCAGTTCATCTTGAAACTAATGAAAAGCCTTCCTCATCTCCTCTTCTGCAGACACATCTTTTCTGGTGCCATTTCTTCATAACTGTTCTGTTTCATGCCACCTTAATGTTTATAAATGCATATTTGCTAATTAATTCACTTTTAATTAAAGGTTAAATGATGAAAGTCCATCTGATTATGGTTGACAATCAGCCTGTAAAGCCTGTTTTATTTAGTTGTTTCTGTCATGTGACACCCTGTTAGTTCGAAGGGTTCGCTGCTTGATCACAAACATCCTTGAAAACTAATTACAAAAGTAATAATGATAAGTTTATGCACAATAAAGTGTATATAGTATATTTCTAACTACAGCATTCATTATATAAATAACATGTGCAGTATATTTATCATCAAATGAAAATGTATTTAATGTTTATAGACTTATCTGTAGGAACCTGCCCATAGTCCCACAGTATGAAAACATGAATCCAACAATTCAGTCAGTATTTGACTCACGTGAAGATCATAAACATGATCAAATGTGTTGATTATAAAAATGAATGAATGAATGAATAATCTCCTTTCACAGTTCAGTTCAGTTACTTTTTGTTTTATTTATTTTGCATCTAATCAATAACAGCATAGATGACTGAAGTGAAACAGGTGTGAAGCAAAAGACTTACACAGGTGACTTTGCCCCAAATGTACAAAAAAGCAAAATCAAAATGAATACAAAACACAGATTATTACATCTGTGACCCATCCATGCCCACTATAATTTAAATAATAATAAAATAACTTTTTTTTTTGTAAAAAACCTTTTAATGCAAACATGCTTCACAAAACTGAAAAAGGTTCATAAAAACAAAAAGAGTTAATTTCCTCTAAATTATGCTTTTAAAACAATAATTTGAATTTACATTATGATAATGAAAAAACCTTTCTGGGCTGAAACAATTTTGCCAGAAATCTCCGTATCTCTTTGGACTGCACCCCATAAATAATCGGATTCAAGCTGCCGGGGATGATGTGAAACAGAATGGCAGCGAGTTTTCTGTGGTCCGAGTACTGAGGGAAGCGATGCAGGATGATGATGAGCATGCCACATGAAAACAGAATCAGATACACAAAGAGGTGAGTGCTGCAGGTCGTCAAGGCTTTACTGTTCAAAGACTTGTTCTTACTAGTCAGACAGACTACTGCAATCTTACTATAGGTGAGGACCATGCTGCCTATAGAAGCTGTGAACAGGACCACAGTGAAAGTGAGGCCATAGACATTATTGATGAACACACTCTCACAGGAGAGTTTAAACAAGGAGGCATTGTCACAGAACGGGTTCGTGATCAGAGTCCTGCATCGGTTCAGCCGTATGGTCAAACCCAGCAGAATCCCAACCAAAACAAAGGCCACTCCCCAGGCAGAAACTGTCAGCTTGATCACCATCTTGTTGGTCATTATGGCAGCATAGCGTAGAGGATTGCAGATGGCCACATATCTGTCAAAGGCCATAATCATGAGCACTGTGTAGGAAGTGGTGCCGAACATGTGTGTGGTGAAAGCTTGAACCACACACTCATAATAAGTGATGAATCGCTCAGAAGGAGGCAGCAAGATATCTGCAAGCAAACGAGGCACCATGATTGAATTCCCAACAATGTCATTGACTGGCAGGTTGCAAAAAAGCAGATACATGGGCTGATGGAGGCTTTTGTCAATGAAAACTAGGACGACAATACCGATATTGGCTGATATGATGATTATGTAAGAGAAAAAGAAAAAGAAAAAGACAGGATACATGGAAACCTGTGTGACCTTTAACCCCTCCAGCTCCAGGGTGAAGCTGTTGAATGTGTAGTTTTCCATCAACCTGACATAAAAGAAACAATAGAGGTGGTCATTTGTCACGTATATGAAATGATTTCCAATCTAGATGTCAGTGATGAATTATACAGTACTGTACAAAGGTTTTAGGCACTTTAGATGTTTAGATTCGTATCCATAATGCAAATCAGACCCAAATGTATTCTGCAGCAACGACCTGAAATATGCAGCCAGAAACATAAAGAACAAGGAGCCAGATGGTTTGATCCAGAGAGCCTGATCTCAGCATCATGGAGTCAGTCTAGGATGCCGGTGATGCCGTCTTAAAGGCAAAGCTGCTCACAAGTAATTATTTTACTGTATATACTGTCATGAAGAGTTCTGCCTGATTTAGGTTTAATTCACTGATTCAGTAATTAAACCTTTGAATATTATCCTTAATTCTTTCTTTTGCCTTACCTGCGGTCATCAAATACCGCAAAACCAGCCAACCGTCTGCCAGAAGATCGCAACGCCCGTCTCAGTTCTTATAAAGAGATTTAGTCATCTGGGAAAGTAATGCGAGGGAACCTCAAGTCATCAAGTCACCATAGAGACCATCAGCAGACAAGCTTAACTAATGAAGGATGGCAGCAATTGCAAATCAATGTATTATTTTAATAACACATATTTATTGTTATTTATTGTTAGAAGTTGGAGAAAGTCAGTATCTGGTTGAAGTTATTCGCACTAAAACAAAAAGGATACCTGCTGAACCACTACAATGTTTGTTTGGGTTTGGGCGCAGCGTTGAGTAGTCGTCACACGTTTATTCATCTGATTATTTAAATATATATTTTTGGGGGGCATCAGAAAATGATTCGAGTTGCAGAGCTGGGAAACAACATTATGAGTAACGAGCCTTGAAAATAAAAATGAAGTGAGCCGCCTGTTAATGCTAACAGCAGAAGTGCTGATGATACTGAATGAGTTGCCTTTTTCAGCCCCGTAGGTCAGTTAGTGCAGTTAAATCCTCAACTTTCATTTTAGGCAGTTTGCTGCCTGCAGCCCAAAGGGTGTTGCTACATGTCTACACTTCCTGTCATTTCAAATTAAAAGTCGTTTGGCATTTCATACACAGCCCAGCTATAATTCTAGGTTTTGACCCGGGTGGAGTTTGAGGGGTTTTTATGTTACCAATGAAAACTCTTGTTATCAATGGGATGGTGAGTGTGGCTCCTGCTGTTGTGTAGTAGCAGGAGAGGTCTTCTTCAATACCTCACTGTTTGGGGATGATGAAGGCCTGGATCTGTGCTTCTAACCTTGAGTATACTGGATCTAATCGGATGATAATTATTTTAGTCTTGCTTTTGTTTTCCACCACAGTGAATGGAATAGATGTGTGTGTGTGTGTGTGTGCTTATTGGCAGAACATCCAAGTAGTTAAATAAAAATCCATCCATGGACCTGACAAACTGTATTTTCTGATGCACAGAGGAGAATGATGTCTGGTCCTGCATGCTTCTACATATTACATCATCAAGTGATGTAATATGTAAGTTACTGTTTCATGCTCATGAGCTGTGTTAGCGTGGGGCCTGTTGTGTTAATACGACCTCACTGTTTCACAACCATGTTTGTTTGCTGTTGTTGGAGCAACCGTTTGTTAATTGGCACCAGGAGGCAGAAATAAGTCTGCAAGGACATTTCAGCTAACCTGAACCTCCCTCCAGCTGAACTGAATCATGACTGTTCAAACAACAACTAACATAAAACACAACACGAGTCAACTTTTTCTTCAACTTTGTTTGTGCAAACTATCAAGGAATTTTTCAATCCCTTTGTTGGTTTATGTTTGTGTTTATTTATTCATGTTTACTTGATCATTTAAAACCTTTCTGCTCGTCTCCAGCAGAGACGAGGAGCTTCAGAGGTCTGATAACCTCACTTCTCTCTAACTAGACACAAAAGACTACTACTTTCTGGAAACGCACAGAGGTGGAAAATCAGTGGAGTTCACCTTTAATGTGAACTTGAAAGCAACAGGATGCAAAAACAGTGTACAGAGCATAAAGTTACACCTTGACCTGTGACCTTTCACGTGTTAAAGCGGTTACAGGTGAGTTTAAACGGTGACATGTAACTGTGCGTGCAGTCAGTTCACGTTAAAAACACAAAACAAAAACGCAATAAGGTCATTGAAGATGGTAAAAAAGCAGGTACTATACACACAATTTATTATTAATTAAAGTATGTTTGTTAAAAGAAACAAAAATAACCACATGAAGAGTAAAACACACAAACTCGAACCTCTCACATCTACGTTTTAGAAACCTGAAACTCTGAATACATGATTTCTTCTGGTCTTGTGTACAGTTTGTGTGTAATATGATTCTCGTATCGCTGTGATTAAGTGGCTGATGAGCTCTCAGGTGTCCTCTCAGTGACCAGCAGCTTAATTAAATTAAAAGCTGCAGCGAGGCATTCAGGGAGCGACGGACAGGGAGCCACTCGCTCTCTCTGGAGAGACTCCAATCTGTCATTATCGCTATCTAGATTTATTTTAGTTGTTTTTAGGTTTGCACAACAAGAGCATGTTGGTTAAGGTTAGTAAAATATGCTGATGTGGCTTAAATATTATGAGCATGTTGAGCTTTAAGACACCACAGATCATGATCTCTTCTAAACTTAATCAGGTGCAAATACAACCATAACACTGTTTCACAACGCTGTAGTCATGAACAGCTTATATTGCAGATTTATATATATAGATTTATTTCTTTTACTGATAATTTTACTGCCAGTTTCCAAATACATTAATAAACAACATTTTCTCATCAATTCAGGCAGCATTACATTTTTACTGTTGTATATTAGTTATATATAAAACAGTGTGGGGGCACACACGCATCCAATAACAGCAGCAAATGTAATTAGATCAGACTGAAATGTTGCTCTGTTAAAACTGATGTTTCTCAAAAATTCAAAGGAAATTTCCGGGCAACAAAAACAACGAACAAAATCCAGCGTTTTGCAGCTAAATCCTATTTTTTTACAGTGTTGCTTTACATTAAGTTTTCTGGGATCTGTCTGTGCCGACTTAAAGTAGACAAAGTTTCACCAAAGTACATATTCCTCAGAAACTTCCAGTTAGCTCCTCATTCACTTGAATGGTGATGAATTTAATCATATGTCTCTTCTGGACCTTCCAGATGTTATTGGACTGAATAAACTGTTCATTTTCCAGTGATTGTGTGCAGGAAAATACTTTGTGAAGCATCAGAAAGTTAGTTGGAAGTTAGTTGTAATTTCAAACTGTCAAACTGGTTTAACATATATAATTATTTTGATGAACTTCTTGTTATTTTTAGGTGCAGTGTTGTAAAATCATTCAGAGACAGTGAAGTGAGTCTCAGGAGCTTTCATTACCGCCTCCCGTCATCACTGATAAACATCTATTACTCTTTGCTCCCGGAGGGTTAATTACCATCAGAAACTGTTGATAAGTGTTTTGTTAGGGAGCAGCTCACAGTGGAGCTCATTAATGAAAAAACACAGTGATGTAACTGGTGCACCATTAGAGGGCAGTGTAGTCCCCTGAGCTCCCAGCATGCAACAGCTGAAAGAACTAACAACAAACAAGCTCCAAAAAACACAAAGTTTCCAGAGTTCACAAGTTCAGTATTGTGTGAAAAGTTATTAAGAATTTGTTTTCTGTCGATATTTGCTTCATTCAGGCCAGATTTCAATAGTATTTTCTTTTGATAGTTATTAATTTCATTATTTGTCCATTTAGCTTTTGACTTGAATTTAATTCTAGTGTTGTTTGTGATAATTACTGTATGTAACACTATGGGCAGCATATATCCTGAGTGTAGGGCAGGACCAGCATGCACCTGGAGGGTCTGTGTGTTTTTATCCAGTTAAAATAAATTCTTCATTCTTTTGTTTTCTTGCATTTGACAAATTAAATTATTTTAATGGCATTATTGACTGGTGATAATGTTGAAGGTTTATTTAATGAAAGCTTGTAAATTGAACTCAAGTACAGTATTTAAATACATTTGATAAAGTTACAAGTTTTATTGATGGAAGTGATTACATAACACTCTTTATTCGATTGCCACTCCCACATTAAGGAAAGGGTTAGGGTTAGGAACATTTTACTGCTTTATAATTATATTTTCTCCTTCCAGTACCAATAAAGCTTTATGTGGGTTTTTCTTTTAGTTGTGTCCAATGGAACATTTCTGGTTCTGATCAAACCTGAGAAAAAATGTGGAAATCACAAACCTGTAAAATCAATTTGTAGTTAGCACATTTGTTTGATTTTGTCTCCACCTACTGGTCGCATGACAACATTACAGAGCTGTAATTATCCATTTTGCATCATGTTAATATTTAAGATCACTTTACAGAAGCAACGTTAGAAAAGCAGCGCAGAGAGTAAAAAATCTGTTTTAATAAAATTTCCAAAAATACAGCAAATAAAATGAAACTGTTTCCATCAGCAAGAGAAGTTTCTTTCATTTTTATACATTATATTTATTATATAACTTATTGTAATGTAACCATAATAATTTACTTAATGTAACCTATATTACATACATTTTACATATATTGGCAAAAGACTGTTCTATACAAATATATACTATACATATGTATATTCGTGTGTATATGTATACGTTCGTTCTGTTTTAGTGTTGTTAGTAGCTTGGTGAGGCCTTCAGCTGCATTTCATTGACAATAAAACTGAATCTTGAACTTTCAGGAGCTCCTGGATGACAGTTAAACAGTTAAATTACTGCACAAATCTGCAAATAAAAAAAGACATTAAATGATTACAGTCACTGTTCATATACATTAGTGCCTGAAGGATATACAGCCTTCTTGAAACAGATTTATTCATTTCTTTACAAGATTTCAGATTGTAAGACTATGCATGTGGGTCTGAACACTTCCTTTTCCTTAAACCTACATTCAACACCAGATCAAATTCCATCTTGAGCCTAACCCTAACCCTCCTCTCCTCCCTCTGCTGGAGGTGCAGCAGAGAGCTGGAGGTCTTATTCAGTGAAACGAGGGAACAGAACAGAAAGTGCTGAACGGCTGCTCTTCTCCGGTGAGTCTGAATGACACCTTGTTTCTCTTACAGGATGTTTAATGGGACTCTTCTGCTTCACTAGAGCTCATTTATAAAAGCACTAATGAGAGTTTATGACTCTCTTACTTTCTAAATGAAATCAAACAAATGTACATCAAAAATTAATAAAAAAGTAATCTGACAGATTTGTATTTATTAATTTCATGAATGAATGCGTATGTGTTTATCATCCATTACTTAAGTTCTTCTCTTAACTACAGCTTCAAGGTACTTTACTTGAGTATTTCCATCATGCACCTCTCTACTTCACTACCTTCAGGGGCAAACGTTGTACTTTTTACTGCAGATTTAGCTGTTTACTTAGTAGCGGAAGAATTATTCAGCTCCTTTACGTAAGTACACATGTGCATGAACTTCTCACATGTGACTCTTCTGATGCTGTTGTTGTTCATATATGATAATAAACTGAACATGTTGGATTTTAGGTGAGTAAAACAACACTTTTGAATATGTTAACTTAAGTATTGACATTTTATTTTCTACTCTTATGTTTAGACAAATCACAATAACACACAGATTCAGTTTAACATTAACACAGTACTTCTACTTTCAGAACAAAACCAAAACCAGAATCAGTGAGACTACATGTTGTAACTCATAGCTGCAGTGTGAGTATGCAGTGTGTGTGCTGAGACCGCCATGAGTTCATAGTGATGCAACAGCCAGACTCATTTTGAGACACACATTCACGTTTTTTACCCAACAAAGACCTGAGTAACTGCTGCTCGAAGCTTTAAAGACAAAAAACATTTCCAAAGGTGCAGCAAACAGACTGAAATCATACTGCAGTTTCTGTAACTGCCACTAGATGCTGCTATAAAAAGCTCTGAAACTTCCCCACGTCCCCAAACAACAAGCTAAGGCTAGCTTACTGGGAGTCATATCGTATCATAACCAAGTAACATTAAATAAATATTGCATGACAGCATACAGTGATGCTCCTTAGCCACAACACAGTAGAGCTGTGTTTATTGTGTAGTTGATTCTTTATGCTCAGTAGGGGCCACATCTCACACTTTCAGGTAACTGAGGTATCTGCACCGGCTTCGTCCTCCAGCCGTGGTAGTTGCTGCTTGGTTTGGAGCTGAGGACGGATAAATAACCAGAAAATGGGCTGATTGGCTGAGACAACTGTCAATCAATCATACCATATGGACCCAGTCATTGAGTCCATATGTTTTTAATGAGAGAGAGATGAAAGAGACAGCTGAGTCCTTTGATGCTGTGAAGGACATGAGGTCGAACCTGTTTTCTTTCAATACAAGCTTAGATACATTTATGGCCCAATAATAGTAAAGAAGACTCTAATCCTGAACCTTGTGTGTCATTAACACAGCCTTCAAGATAAACTAAATGCTGAGAAATAAAGGAAATGACGTAGCACAGTCATCTTCATTATCGTAACTCCAACAGCCACTGAAGGAGGAGATGACCATTTTGTGAAGTTCTTGTGGGCTCCAACATTAACTTAAAGTTGAATTGAAATAAAGAAGATTCAGTTAATAGTAATACAATAGTTGTTCCTTGTGTAGATCAGGAGCTGGTTTGGATGCATATTTAACTTCTCTAGCTGAGATAAACTGAGATAGTAATCAGACACATGCAGGTTATCTGGCTGCCAAAGGGATTTAACTTGTTGTGTTTCAGCTCAGAGGAGATGGCTTTTACATTCCTGCGTCCTTCCTGCTCAGTTTCACTCCTACTACTTTCTTTTTTACCGTGAAGCAGCTGCACCTACAAAACAAACATACATGTGAATGTTTGCCTGGACTAGTGACTTGTTTGATATAAAATGGTCTGAATCTTAAAATGTCATTAGGAAACACAGCAGAGAGCAGCAGAGTCATTCCCAGTTTGGCTGTTTGCTCTCTGATTTAAACCATCTGTTCATGATAAACTGAACCACGTTTCACCTCCTGCAGCTGCAGCAGGAAACGCACGAACCATTAAAACGTGCTGAGTCCAAACTTCAGTTGTTCAGTTATATTATATTTAACTGCAGCAGTTTATCGCCCAGCCTGTGTCGCTCTCTCTTTGTGTAAATACACACACACACACACACATTCCTCATGCACTCTGTGATTCTAGAAAGTGCAGTCGTGTTTGTACAGGACGAGTGTGACATGAGTGTGTGAATGAGTGTGTTTGTATAAGAATTAGACTCGTATTAAGTTACCTTGTTAAAAAGCGTGTTTTGCTGACAGACTGTTGTGTCTGTTGTATTTTGCAGGCTTCGTTCTGCTCTTCAGTCGCTGTGTTGTAGACATTAAATCATGGGGACCAACAACCTCAACATGAACTCTGACCTCACAAGGTCACAACCTCCAGCCGGGTGCCGGAGTCTCTTCAGCAGCATCAAGGTTTGTGTTTGATGTTCAGTGCTCTTTGATTCACCCTATATGCAGCCCTGTTCACGGTCTCAGGTATCGCTATATTTCCTTAAATGACTCATGTTTGCTTCACAGTATGTAAATGATTATTTCTACCTTTCCCAGTACTCTTTGCTTGCAAAATACATATGTTGATAGGTACAAATTGGCCCTTTTTTATATTTACTGTATATAGGGTATACATTCAAAGGGAAGGTGTACTGAAACCAGATGTGCAGTACTTTAATGTACATCTTTCCTTATCACCCTACATTCCCATAAGCAATAATGTGTTTCTTTGACATCATCACATTTAGTATCTAGGATGTTACTGTCAAATTTGCGAATTTTTTACAGCAATTATTCAATTTCTGAGTCCAAAAGTTATTCTTTCCATTTCTAAAATGTGGATTATGTTAGACCAATTTTCCAGTGAAGTTGGGGTGTGTGTCAGAGGTTTTGTTGTGTTCTGAGGAGAAACTTATTGTTCTCTGTGGTCACAAGTAAACATTTCTGATGAGCTCATCTCAATGTAAATCACCTCTGTCTTTGATTCTTGTTTCTGTTTATGCATGCAGACTCCTACCCGACTCTGACCATTCTTCTTCTTTTTCTACCTGCAGTTTTTTGTGTTCTGCCACAGTTTGCTGCAGCTGGCGCAGCTGTTGGTGTCGGGCTACATGAAGAGCTCCATCTCCACCATCGAGAGACGCTACGGCTTCTCCAGCCAGAAGTCGGGCCTTCTGGCCTCCTTTAACGAGGTCAGTACAGGGCACTTCCAGCTCCCCTTTTATCTGGATTATTTTTCAAATCAGATATTGTTAAACAAATGTACCTTTGGTCCTTCTTGGTAGTTTCATGGCTACATACTGCCACTGTGTGACATTTCCGCTGCCAATGAAAGCTGAGCTCTTTGTGGACAGATGCAAGTCATCTGTTTGTAGTTCTTTAAGTTCTTTGCTCTTAAAACACAAGTGTGAAATTGTGAAAAACTAAGATGAACATAGCTTCTGTGTGACCTTCACAGTCTGGATGTGAACGTGCTGTTTGTGTGAAGTCGCTCTTTAAACCAGTAGGAATGATTTTCACTCATCAAACTTCTGACTTCCGTCATTGTTATCAGTCGAAATAGTTCATTTCATATAAATCTGATGCACATAATGCTGTAGAAGAAATGTAATGCAAGCACCGAAAATAACAACAGGTCTGTCAGCAGAATGTAATTTAGCCAGATTCTGGTTCTTTATTTTATTTATTTTTATTTATTTTAGCGATGCACTTCTTCTCACTGTGCATTTGCTGCTTTATATTAGTGTTATATGTTATGTCATCCAGGTGGGAAACACCATCCTCATTGTCTTTGTGAGTTTCCTTGGGAGCCGTGTCCACCGGCCGCGGATCATCGGAGGTGGCGCTCTGCTGGCCTGCCTGGCCTCACTGCTGATGGCGCTGCCACACTTCCTGGGTGGAATCTATGACTACACCGACCGCATCAGTAAGACCAAACACACACCAACACTCACTATAGTCCTTGACGATAGTTTCTCTGTTTCTGGTATAAGTCCTTTCCTCTGGCGCCACCCTCAGGACAAACTTTACATTTTACCTCACTCGGCTATAATTTAAACCATTTAAACTGAATCACATTATGTTTGACAATCTGTTTCCCAACAGCCAACAATGGTAACAGCTCTGGCCTCTGCCAATCAGAGAGCACCCGCACTACATCATCCTCCAATGAGAGCTGCAGCCAGCATCAGAGCTCCGCCCAGCAGGGTGTGTACCCTCTGCTGCTGGTGGGTCAGCTGCTGCTGGGTATTGGATCCGTTCCCATCCAGCCCTTTGGCATCTCCTACATCGACGACTACGCCAGCAGGAAGAACTCACCACTCTACCTCGGTATGCTGATGACACTGTGTTTTATCCAACAGTCCAGTCACATATGTAAAAACACACTCTTACCTACAAATACTCAATATTACATGCATTTAAAGTAAACAATTGTGCAGGAGATGTGGGAACCTAAAAGCTGATACAGAGATCTTCTAAATAAACTCAAGACAATATTAACAGAATTATAAGCAGCGATAAGCAGCATCCACATCATTTGACATTGATGTATTCTACAACGTTTAAACCACAAGATTTCACAACAGAAGGGCAGAAACAGGAGAGGCTCACACCTTGGTGCCAGGCTCGATTAAAACCAGTAACCCTACAGTGGCAGCATGTGTTTGACCTTCAGGAGGACACAAAACATTAAGTCAAGCACTGCATTGAAGACAATAAGAGTGAATAACTTAATGACCTGCAACCTGATCTGCATATAAACAGTAGAAGTGGCTGGTTGTCGTCTATTTTGGTGCAAGATCATGTGAGAGTTGTCAGGGCTCCAGTTACAGAGCAGTGGTTTAGTGTGTTGTCTGTGTAATTACTCCAAAGGTTTGTGCCAGTTGGTGAAAACAAGCTTTATGTGTGGTCTGTCCAATCTGTGTTTCATCTCTCTTCAGGTTTGTGTTACATCCTGCTTTTATCAAAACTAACTGAAAACCGAAACCTTTCTTAAGATAAATAGTAGTTTTACTAAAAGGCTGAGTGACTTTTTGCTCCTCACACACTTTCACACCTCCCTCTGTTATATCACATCTGTGTGAAAACTACCTCCATGTATATAGCTGGCATAAATGGTATTTATTAGCTGGAACATAGTTTCCTCAAGAGTAATGGGTCCTTTTAACATAAACATTTCAGTACTTATATTATGATATTTTCCATGCAGACAGATCTACACTACACTCACTTTACAGATGAACCATACAGAGAAGAAAAAGGAGGAGCACATAGGAGATGGAGCTCCAAACAGTCAGAGAACAATATGACTGATGCATCAGTGCTGAAGCTCAGTGAAAACATGACAACAAAGAAAGACAAAAGGCAGCTCTGTTTCATGTGAGCAGGTTAGGAAAGCTGCAGCGCTGCAGGCGCTCTGCTTACATATCAAAAAGTTCCACACAGGTCATTGTTTGATTTGATTTGATTGTTCATTTACCGTAACGTGTTATTCAGTAAAACCTCCTAAAACGCACAGCAGCAAATTGACAGCAGAATTAAAGTGATAAAGACTGAACTCTGACAACAGCAGTCTTTCTGTTTTTGTGTGTCGTGTTTTTCAGGCATCCTCCTCGCTGTGACCTCCATCGGCCCGGCATTGGGCTTCCTCACCGCCTCCTTCATTCTGCACTTATACGTCGACTTTGACAAGTTATCCAAAGGTCAGGAGACACATTGTGCTGACGATTCACAGCTGGCCTGAAATACTGTTTCAATATATGCTCTGAAAGTAAAGTCAAGTTCATTTATAACACTTACTTTAAAACCAATAGGAGGATTTCTTGCATATGTGAGTCTCTTACAAAGGCTAACATGAGGTGAAAATAATGAAAAGTTGATTAAGTCCTGGGAGTACAGACGAGTAGGAAAAGGCGTTACTAATAACATGAACTACAGTATGTCTCTGCTCAATTCAAGTGGTCTATAAAATGTCTCCCAAAGACCAAGATGTCCTCAAACATCCTCAAACTTCTCCACAACCCGAAGATATTCAGTTTATTGTCATAGAAACATACTTACATTTGAGAAGCTGGAATCAGAGAGACATTTTTTTCTTAAAGAAAGACTCAAACAATTAATCAATCATCAAAATAGTTGGCAATTCATTTAATAGTTGGCAAAAAATCAATTAGTCGACCACATCCTGTCAATCACAAGTCACTTCCTGTTGAGTCATCAATCAAATCACAATGAAAATCTTGAGCTCATGTTGTGTTAATTATTGTTGACAGAGTTGCAGCTTTAAAACTTTTAGACACTTTCATTTAGAGACACAGAGATGCTTTAATTAACTCTGACTTCAAGGTTTCTACACGTGTGTTTAACAGGTTTAACAACATTTCTTCACACCCTCATTCATCACACATATGAATCAGCCGGCCTGCCAACCCTCAGCGTGCTCACATTTATTAACATTGTGTAAATAGTGTATTCATCAACAGCTGTAACTCCTCCTGTGGACACCAACAGCTGCTAGTAAAACACTGCTGTAATAGCATCAAATATATGCTGCTCATATTTGGGGTCTTTTGCCAGAACTTGACAGTTTGTTGAACTTCAGCTGCTGCAGTTGTTTGACATCTCAAAGGTTAATGGAGCTCTGATATCTTTAGAGGCATGTTAAAACAAAAATATGTGTGTATGATTGTGTAAGTGAACGTGTGTGAAGTTTGACTTTGTTCATGCACGCATACGTATTTGTAGAAGAACCTGTTTGTGTATAAAGTGTTTTGCATGATGCTGATCCCAACTTTTTGAATGTCCACATTATCAAATAATCATTGTATTCATTTTTGCTGGAAATGTGCTGGTTTCAGTTTCTCAAATTTGATGCTTTTCTTTGTCGTGAATTATAGTAAACTGAAAATCTTTGGATTCTGGACGGTACATTGGACTAAACATGAAATTATAGCAGTTATTTTTCAACCATTTACTTACATTTTATAGAGAAAACAAATAATCGATTAGACAAGAAAATGATCAGCTGATTAGTTTATGATGATAATAATCTAGTTGTTCAGTTGTTCAGTTTGTGTTTCATGGCTGATTTGTTTCCAGACCAGATCAATCTGAACTATCATGACCTCCGCTGGGTGGGAGCCTGGTGGTTCGGCTTCCTGGTGGCGTCCTGCTTGCTCTTCCTCACCTCGCTGCCTTACCTCTTCTTCCCTAAAAACATGCCCAAAGAGGTGAGTCGGGATCAAGCGGTAACTACCACAACTTGAGTCAACATTTAAAAGTCAATGTTATTTATATAGCACCAAATCACAACAAACGTCATCTCATGACACTTTGACACGGGAAGAAACCTGGAGCAGAACCTGCTGTAGGTGGGAACCATGTGACAAAAGAGGGAGGAGACACAGAGAAGCACCACAGCAACAATGACAACTAAAACTATGAGAATAATTATCACTCCTAAAATTATTAATGCTAATAATACAGTTATGACAAGATAAGCGATTAATTGTTGATTTGTCACAGCGTTATAAATATCAATGATCTATAAGGGTGGAAGAATAGGCCAGATTCTGCTGTCACAATAGGACCGATGGAGTCCTCTAGCAACACTTCTTCATCGTTTTAATTAAAATCTCTGTATGCAAAATGATGGAACATTTCTGAATTGTCCAGAAAAAAAACAAGCTTATAAATGAAGGGACTTAAAAACATTATTGGGTTCAAAGGGTGAAGCCCAAAGTCAAATACTGAGACTAAGCTTGACTCAAAGAAGAAGAAGAAGAGCTCACTCTGTTTCCGTGTGTTTATTGTTTAATTCAAACCAACATTGTGGGGCATGGCGGCAGCTTATCTTTATGACACCCTATATGTTAATGATTAACTGATATCAAACAACTGCAGGACCTTTAGTTTAGGCTGAACGTTTCTTCAAGGCTAAGCTAACATTTACGCCACAGAAAGTGAATAATAATATAATATTTCCCAAATTGTGGACCTGCCTTAATGTACTGATGATGATGATGATGATGATGATGATGATGATGATGATGATGATGTGCACAATCTGCACAGTGAAATTGTTTTAATGTGATCTAGTGTCAGGCCATGAAGAAGATAAGTTAGGACTGAACTGATCCTCAGGAGTCATCTGCAGCTGTTCTTCAATATAACATCAGCATTTACAAAGTCCAGATTTAATAAATCTAGTTGTTACTAAATATTTACAGCCATTAACTACAGGTGAATTACCCAACTGACAAACATATAAAACATACCATATATAATACAACAAGTATAATATATCACTTTATGCTGTTAGCTAATGGATGAGAAAAGTGGAGTCGCCCTTTAAAACTACAAAACTACAAAAGATGGCTTTTTAATGAAGTAAATGTAAAACTTCTCACCAAATGTCTTAAAAGTTGTTCACCAGTTTGAAAGTAACCAACAAACAGTTTAAAGCAAACAAATAATCAAACACAGTGAAGGTAATAAATCTGCTCGTGCAAACACAAACACAAACAGAAAGTTCTTTTATGATCTATTATGAGTCAGTCACAGCTCAACACGAAAGCTGTCAGACATAAATCACCATTGAACGCTTCAGATTTTAGACACATAGTTTGACTGGTTTGTATCATCATCCATTAAAACTCTGAAGGTTGCGTAAGAAACTCTGATCTGGTTCTGATCAGCAGCTCAAACATTCAGATTCATGTTTTTATTAGAATATTTTTCTGAAATCTTTATTTCACCAAAACGTTTTATAGTGATGAAAAGTAACTGAGTATATTTACTAAAGTATTGTACATAAGTACACCTTTGAGGTACTTGTAGTTTGTTTAGTATGTCCATTTTAAGTAACTTTATACTTCTACTTATGTTTCAGAGGGAAATACACTTTTTGCTTCACTATATTTATTTTACAGCTATACTGTCGTTTCACATCAATATTTAATGCGTCAAACATGTGATCAGTAACATATCAATTCATCAGTTTTAATATTCAAATATTATATCTACATATATGATAAATATAATGCTGTACATTTTGCATAATGACTACTATTACTTTTGATCCCTTGAAGTACATTTGGCTGACAATACTTGTACTTTTACTTATTATTTTTTATTGGGGTGTTGCTACTTTTTCTCATTTGAGAAGTCTTTATATTTTCTTTATATTTTCATTTCATGATTTTGAAAACATACACAGAGGTTTGAGAGAAGATTTTAGTGACTGATCCATATTTCTCTGTTCCAGGTCAGTGTAGCTTCACTGGAGTTAAATTATATAAACCATCTGATAACACATCATCTGATTATGATGGAAAGCAGTAGCTACCAAAATGATGGCCACATTGAAATTAAAATTACTTCTTTAAAATGTCAGGTAGTCATAACACATTTTCACAACGTGGATAATGTTGATTTAGACAACTGCAGACATTAATCCTGAAACTACTCATTCCTTCTGATACAACATTATCTTAGCGTTTTATAAATGCGGCGGTGCTGCCTGCATGTTTTCACAGCTTGTCAGCTGTTTTATTGCTGCTTCTTGTATAATTCTCAGTAAATTTGTGATTTTTCATCTCATAATTCTCTCATAAAAAGATAATAGTTATAATAGTCTCATTAACAGTTATTCATTCAGTTACATTCAACGGTGGAGTGAAGGATAATGGTGCACATTCTTAGTGTTGCGCTGGTTCGTACACGCAAAGGGAGACAAACAGTTGTGTAGCAAACAAAAACAGAAAGTTCAAATCTTTTAATCATGACAGGAAGTGGCTTTAAATGTTTTGGAAAATGTACAGCAATTAATCTGATGTCAGAACGGTTGGAGCGAAGCTGTCGGCCCATCAGATAAACAGTTCCCGTTGATATACTTGTGATTTTTTTCTGTTGAAAATCTAGCTTTAAAAGACATTATGAGCTGTAAATGTAAAAGCTTCTGGCTTGCAGGCCCCAGCAGTCACCACAAAACAAAACACGCTGAGAACAAACACGTCCAGCATGTGATGTTGTGTCTCCATATCTGTGCAGGACGGCGCAGATGATGTGACATCCAGACCAGACAGTAAGCAGGACACAAACCAGCTGCAGGAACTTTCCCTGCTTCAGTTCCTCAAAAGTAAGATTTTCTTTTCCTCTTTTGCTTTCTGTTTTTTCACAACTGCAGGACATCCACAGTGAACAGAGGTCAGTGTGTTTCAACATTACTGACAACTACAGCAGAACTCATCCAGAGCTTCTTAAAGATCCCCTCAAGGCATATTTTCACCTCACATGATTACACTCAGTTTACATACAGTTTTAGTTCCATGAGCGTCACTTATTCTGTCTTCAGTTGTTTATTTGCCTCAAAACTCGTCTTCAGCTGCGGCAAAGGGGCAGCAATGCACAACCTAAGTATGAATGAATATTGACATACATGGTGCCATTGGTATTAATGACAACACAATACTACGCTAATGTTGTTGTTCCATCAGCCACACGACGATGGATACAGTTCAGCAGACTTTTGATCCATTTAGAGATGAAAAAAAATAAATAAAGAAAAGTAGATTATGAGCACATTAACATAAATAGAAAAGGTCCTCACATTATATTTATTTACCAAACTTTGTGATCGAACATTTGAAAATATGTTTAAGTTCATGGTTGCACTTTTCTTCCATTTCATGGATCTTTGCTGGTTTATGGGATGTTAAGATAAGTTATGACAGAGATCAGTATAAAATTGGATTGAATATTATTTTATCATAACTAGTAGTGGGCATAGATTAAAATGGCTCGTTCAGAATGTGAAATATCTAAGTACTGACCAACAGTAAGTCTTTGAGAACGGGTTTCTTAATCTTAATGGAAATGTTATAAAATTACTAATGAACTTATCAATGAAACAAACGGCAGTAAATTCAGTTTGGTTTCAAGATTACTGGCAACCTCAGCTCAGTCACAACCGTTTCAATCTCCCACTGCAACAGCTTTCACTCATTTCTTTCTGAAAATCTAAACTGTACTAAAGATGTTTGCACCTTATAGTTATAACAATGATACAACAATGTATTTTACCAACAAAACATTGTTGAATGACATCAACACCAAAAACATGTGTCAAGATGAATGCATCTATGCTGCACCTATGGGTACTGCCCAGTGCAAAGCTGTGCTTTCCTGAACGTCTCTGTAAGAGGCGTTCAGTGGGAACAAAAATAAAACAAAGCAGACACAATATTTGATATTTAGTTACAACAACACACACAAATTTTATTTATTTCATCATGCAGGCCCTTTAAAAATGAACTAACACCCATATAATACCCAAACAAAATGGCTTTCATGTATGTTACATTGTCTAAGAAAGCATATGTCTTAATGTGGCAGAAAAATAATACAGAATAAAATGATAAATCACCAGTGCAAACACAGTAGAACCTGATTTGGGACACAGTGTCTGTCTGGATAGCCAATGGGGTCATTTTGGTGAAGTGAACTGTTAAGAGGTCTTACTGTCCATCACTGTCCCTCAGGTTTTCCTCGTATAGCTCTGCGGACACTGCGTAGCCCCATCTACCTGCTCGTGGTTCTGGCGCAGGTCAACCTGGCGGCGCTGCTGTCCGGCCTCGCCACCTTTATGGTGAAGTTCATCGAGAGGCAGTTCAGCCAGACTATCCCGTTTTCCACTGGGATGATAGGTGAGAGTGCACATGAATCTTCGGCCTTCATCCCCACTAATGTGCATGAATCTATAAGTATTATATGAGTTAACAGAGGACAGTTGAGACGAAAGGCAACTGAAGCTTCTGTGTTTTAGGAGGAGTTGGCATCCCACTGGCGGTGCTGGGCACCGTCCTGGGTGGAGTTGTGATGCGGAGGTTGAGTCTTTCGGTCAGCGGCGCCAGCAAGTTGTGCACAGTTGCCATAATGCTCTGCATGTTGTCTGCTCTGCCGTTGCTGTTCATCGGCTGCTCCACACAGAAGGTCTCTGGGGTCTTTCCTTCCAGGTAACTAAGTACACAGGCTACAGATAACTGGGAGCTAATTTAACTTCTGACAAGAGTGAATTTTACTACTGACAGGGAACTAATTTCTCCTGTGACTTCAGCACTAACTGAAAATGACTAATAGGGAACAAAATTCCTACTTTGAAACAAGTTGCTTAAGTACAAAATGATAAAGTTTATCTAACGCATGTTTTCAGCACTGATGTGTCATGCAGCGCGGGTTGCCGTTGTCCTCAGGAGGCCTTTAACCCGGTCTGTGGATCAGACGGGATGGAGTTCAGGTCTCCCTGTCACGCAGGATGTATGAGCATGGAAACAGACGGCCATAACAAAGTCATTGTAAGAAATATTTATTACAAGTAAAAGGTTTATTGAGGGTATTGTAGGCAGGAATTAGGAAAGATTTTTTTATTGTTTCTGATTTATAAGTTTAATATGGATTTGTGGAATGACTGTTCACAACATTCGTTTTACCTGACAGTGTTTCTGTCCTGTAAACTCGCAGTTTTGTGTAATTGATACTAAGTAAGATATAGTAAAGTGAACTAACGTCACACAAGTTAGTCATGTCAGGTCAAGTCAGTTTTATTGATGTAGCGCCAAGCCACAACCAATACCAATACCAATACCAATACCAATACCTTGGTCGATATTTAGATCGATATGCCCAGCTGGGTTGAGAGAGACAAGAAAGAGAAAGGAGAGACACAGATATGCACAGCAGCCAACACACACACACACACACACACTTCTTGGCCCCCACACATCTAAACTGGATCCAGCATCTCCCCAGATTCCTCAGGAATGAGTCATGTCCTCCAGTGAACACACAGCCATGTTTATACAGGAAACCAGCCAAGAGGTTAGTCAGAAGATTCACTTTTCTTCCCATTTTCAGGAATAATAAACAGATAGATGGAAAAAACACTCATCTAGTACCAATATAAACAAAAGGTCTAGTCTGACCAGATTTGTGTCAATAACAACCATAACCATGAACCACTGTTTACTTTATTTCTATTTTCATAGTGTAACACAGATTATATGTTCATGTTTATGAGTCATTTTTTGCTTTAACCGTTTCCTGATGCTGCAGAACTTCACTGAGTGTCGGTGTGTTGGCGGTTCTGGCTTTGCTTCCCCGAGAACCTGCGGCAGCGGCTGCTCCCACCTCCTCCTCCCCTTCATGGTCCTGTTGGGTCTCACCAGTTTCATTGCCTCCTTCTCTCAGACGCCATCATACATGATGATACTCAGGTACGGAGTAGGTATTGCATTGGGCACCTTAACCTGACCAGGACCATGCTGATCTGGACAGTTTTGTTTTCATGGTAACGTAAGTTGGACCTAGACATAGAAACTCAGGACTCTCCTGGACAGTGATCCTATTGGTTTATATTCTGACCACCACTTTCAGTTATTTCAACTTTATTTCTGAGAATCTGTGTTTTAGCAGTGAGTTTGGAATACAACTAAAAATACTACAATACCCATGAGCCTCAGCCAGCCGCCATTTCTGTGGAGCCTCAGCCAGTGGGACTTGTGTGGTAATAAATTCGTTGTTAACAAAACATGGCGCCAAAGTTGCTGAATTCAGTCAAAAGTGACCCAGAAATTAAAAGTGAAATGATTCAATCTGCTGACTGTAAAATCAATTTTCTCAACATTATTAAATTATAGCTTCCACCTGCTATTAGCAGCACACATATGAAAATATCTGGTTCTTTAATTAAAAACTCGTAAGTACAATCCTGTGAAACAACAATTTTGTGGAGGAAGTCAACTATGACTCCCAAGGTGCATTTCAGCCAAAAACAACCAATCACACAGCTTGAAATTCTGTCATATGTGCCACTAAAGCCAAAGCTTAAGGTAATGGTGATTACAACACTGAAAACACAATGACCTGACCTACTTACAGGTCATGTGATATATCTTGTTTAACACATCAGTAAGTCACAGCACTGGGTCACATGTTCCATTGTCCAATGTCCATTGTTGGTTTTGTTCCCAAACGCAGCAACACAATGGCTCTTCTTCTCACAATATAAACCTGTAGGATCATGTTTGTGTGTTCAGCAACGTTGAGGAGATCGTTTAAAGAAACATTTCAAATGTGAACACGGAATGACTAGAGATTTAGTACACTGTGACTTTGTGACTGTAGTTCTAAGTCTTGTTGATTCATTCTTGTTGTGCTTTTTCACCAGAGTTCAACCAGAACGACAGAAATGTAAAATAATGAAATGTCAGGATCATGTTTTGTTATCAGAGCAGTTTATCAAACCGCCACATTCCTGCTGCTCTGTCTCAGCTTGTCTGATGAGTGCACATGCATCATCATCATCATCATCATCATCATCTTTATCATCTTTATCATGACTGTGGTGTTTGTGTGTGCAGGACGGTGCCACCTGAAGACAAGTCTTTCGCGGTGGGAGTTCAGTACATGATGTTCAGAGTTCTCGGTGAGTCCAGACAAGTTTCCTTCAGTTTGAGCAAGAAGCAGGTGCTTCAATAATCAGACCTGTTAATCATTCGTCTCTCATCACTCCTTCAGTCAAACAGTATCGTAGTTTAGTTCATTTAACAAGCATTATAAAATTCACTGAATGCTATGTTACAAAATGACATCAGCTCTGCTTTTTTGGGAGTTTTATTTTTTTAGGTTGAAGTGTAGAAATGCCCAAAATTTATGATAACTATGACGACTATTAAGCTGTGCAAGAAGCTCTTTGTCTGTGAGCCGCCTGTCACGCAAGCTGTTAAAAATGTGTTGTGATGGTCTGGCTCTCTTCTGTTGTTAATTGTCATCAGGGTCTGGTACCACACCGGTAGGAATTAGTAGCTCCAGCTGGCTGATTCAATCGTCATTGCTGCAGAGCCTTTGTGTATAATTCTGAAATGTACATTATTATTCAGTTTTGAGTAACCAAACCTTTTTAACTCTGGCTGTTCAGTACTTATTTAGAGTGTTCTAAAACTTTTGACCAAAATTCAACCCATGTATCCGTGTATTGTCTCTTTGCAGCGTTCATGCCCGGCCCGGTGTTGTATGGCAGCGTCATTGACTCCACCTGCATCCTTTGGGGCAGGAAGTGCGGCAGGCTGACATCCTGTCTCTACTACAATCTGGACAGCTTCCGGCAGAGGCGAGACACCCTGAGACACACGCCACATGTCATATTACTCTTAGACAGGCTGAAGGGACAGGGACAGATACAAGCACGAAAACTCAGACTGATATTCAAACATCTGCAACCACACTAGTAGATTTTCATGAATTATTTTAATCACTTCTCTCTCCTGTCTCAGCAGCTCACAGTGCACACAACATGTCAGAATAACAGGATGTGATCATCAGATTAATTTCTTACAGGCACTTTAGTATCTACAGCTTTCTACATAAAAATACATCCTCAGACGCCCTCTATGCTAACAGGGTATCACTGTCTTCCGGTTTTGCCTGGGTTTTGACATTCATCACAATCCATAACCCCAACTCTTGTATTTTGTGTGTTGCAGGTTTCTGGGTCTGCAAATGCTCTTTGTGTGTGGGGGTCTGCTCTGCTTCCTGTTGACGGTCGTAGTCCTGCACAAGAGGGCAGGACGTGAGAAGCGAAGACTCGCAGAAGGCAAAGGAGGCTACGAGCTGGTGGAAGGTCAGAAAACATCGGAGAATGCTTTGTCTAAAGAAAAAGAACTGGAGGCCATCAAGACCTGAAGACACGAAACAAGAGGACGCAGGGAAAGAAAGACACGAGAAGACAAACGAGGAAGAAGAGAGACATCAGTGTACGATGAGGGTCAGCCGCTATAATGAGGCTAAGAAACCTTTTGTATATAATTTTTTTACATCCAAGTACTCTACATACTCACACGTACTAACATTTACAGAGGGATTACTGGTGTGTTTCTATATAAGCTCATCCATATAAGCTCTTTTTATATGAAGCAGTGCTGAGGTGTAATACACTGCAGTTCCTCTCATGTCCACTAGATGCTCCTCAAATAGATCTGACTGTATTGATGTGACAAATACAGTCAGGCCACTGTGATGTGTGGAGGGCACTTTGGTCCTGACCGAAATAACTCTGCAACTATTAGATGGGTTGACACTACATTCATGTTCCCTCAGAGGATGACTTTGATCCCTAAACATTTAATCTAGCGCCACCATCAGTTCAAATCTTTACCTGTTACATCCCCATCAGTCTATTCTTAGTATTCTGATAATTAACACTAAAGTAAGATGACAATCATTATACACGCTAGATATCAGCATGTTAGCATTTAGCTGTGTTAGTGCAGCCTCAAATAGCTTTTACTGTGACTGGAGACTCTTAAAGGATAAAGTATTGTGTGTGTATCCAACCAAAGAGTAACAACAGAGATCATATTTTCGATCTCTGTAGAGCAGTTCTGTGTAAGGCGGATGTTACTGAGCACGTGCAGGAACGCGGTTCTGTTTGCAGCTTTGCTAGCTTGTTAAACTTAAGTTCATTGAGAAATGTATAATATAGTACAAAGTCCAGAGGTTGTGATATGTAGCACAACAAGCTAGCAAAGCTGTAAACAGAACCGCGTTCCTGCACATGCTCAGTGGTGTTTTAAAACACTGGATATATTTTTCAGGGGCATCTCTGTTTTTAAAAGCAAATTGAATGTGTTGGCATGTAAAGAGACACGTGGCTCTACTGTCATGTAACATGTTTCTTTAAATGAATAAAGGTTTGTTTTATTCTTCCTGGCAGCAGATAATCAAAAGCTATAAAAATACAAACGTTAATCTGAGCCTTCAGTATCACCTTTTTATTATTGATTTCTGTAATTTTGTACACATGTATTAAATGGAGTTTGATATCATAATTTTACATATTATAACTTTAATGAAATGTAATGATTTTGACTATTTTGTAATGTTTTTTGTAATTTTCTTTTCCAAGACATCTGTTCAATATTTGTTCTATTGTTTGACCAAAATTGAACCTCTTTGTGTGTTTTAAAACCTGCAGTTTTTCGAGGTAAAAAATATTTTTTTAATCAAACGTGATTTCTAATGTGAAAGCCGATATCATTTTACTGTTTAAGATAAGCTCATGATCGCAAACCAGCTAACTACGATAATTTTATCGGACTAAAGTTAAAGGCAGTCTGTGTAAAGTTTAATAAAACTCTGAACACACTGATGAAGTTTACTCACACTTTGTTTCCAGCTTTTGGGTTCCTCTGTTCTTTTTCATCTAGCGCCACCATGACATTTACATACAGTGAAATAGATTTCCAACACATGATGAATTGTTATCATTTTGGTGATTTTGGTGATCATCTAGCACCATCGTCTGGTCAGATTTACTGAGGATTTTTGAACATAATGTATAAATCATTTTGTAAATAAGAGAGATGCATTCTGGTTGTTTTAGGTTTCAGAGCGGTATGGAGAATCTCAGTTTTCTCACGTCACCACGGCACCACTTAAAAAAAAAATTTTTTTTTGTTTTTTTTTGCAATAAAACAATAAAACTGAAGATCCAAATACAACAAATTGATTTCATAACCTCTGCCTTTCATCTTTAAGTTGATATAAAACATTATTGAGCTGCATTTGCTGCAGGGAACTTATGACCTTCAAACAAGTCCAGGCAACGTTTTCAAGTCTTCGTCATCATTAGAAAAAATGTAGAATGACTTGACAACAGTTGGAGAACAAACACCTTCTGTTTCTGTTGCAGGTTGAAACATGAGTTTCCTTCTCACAAACCCAACAACAATCGATACGCTGCAAACAGGGTCACACTCAACGAGTTCTTACACAACCAAAAAATTCACGGCCACTGACAGAAGTGAGTATTTATTTACATGCTCTTACATGAACAGGTCAGTAGTCCCAGGGGTCAGAGATGCAAACTGTCCAGTCTATCTCTACAGTAGTCTAAACATTATAGTCTTCAGACTGCATGATTTGGTACTCTAGCCACTTACTCTCATCATCATTGTTATAAATAAAATGTTGCCTGTTGCAGAACTGAAGTGTTGCAAGAAATGGTGTTAGTCTAAAGGTCAGGAACACGAGGGGCTGCTGTCAAAACAAGAAATAAGAGGAAATGAGTTTGTTTCTGTAGGTTACTAACTGAATGCATGTGTGTAGTGAAATGCAACATGATGCATTCATTAATACGTGTGTGAGAAAGAAATATAAATGATAAGACATGCTAGCAGTTCTGTGAGGCTAGGCACTGAGCTAAAATGATTTTCTAACAAACACTAAGTACAGCTGAGGCTGATGGGAATGTCATTAGTTCTGCAGGAGGTATTGAACACAAACATTTTTGACCAGATAACTGCACTAGTGGAAGAGTCAGAGGCTCAGAAGTTATTACAGTTCATCATCAGGGAAACATGAACATCTGAAGCCAATTTCATGATAATCCATTTTTACTGAGTGTTTGTCTCCCTCTGGTGGACACTGAAGTGTGTTGGCTGCTCAGAGTATTCAACATTGAAACTGGTGTTTAAAGAAATCCAAAAACACTTCACTACAATTTAAAGGAACAATAATAACACCCACATCAAAAAACAAGGACGATAAAGTGACACTTTACATGAACGCATTCTGGCCTTGGCGCTGTAGTTATGGATCCTTGTTATTTGAGAACACAAGTTCTGAGGAGTATTAATAACGTACATATGATGCAGCTTCTGTTGTTCCACTGACAGCAGCCCTACACTTCTGAATTCATCATCTACAAGAACGAGTTTCAGCAGGGGATGTATTGAATAAATGCTGAATATTACCTGCAGTTCATTTAGCTGTCAAACCAAGAGAGCACAAAGTGACACTGGATCGGTTTCTTCACAGAAAAGTGGAAAAGTAGGAACTTGAGTTTTCTGGCACACTTACATAAAGTTTTTGCAGCAACAGATTCACAGGAGAGAAACTGACTGAATATTATTCTTTAATATGAGACTCGTGTGTGAGATACAATTTCAGTTTCAATACAAAAGACATTTTATTTACTGACTCAGTCTCTTGTTCTCAATCATCATCCCCAGATACCAGTAACACAGAACGTGTTTTACTTTCACTATTTTACGTTCTCTCATTTCTGAACTGGAACTGAAATGATGTTCAGTGAAAGAAAAACACTTTAATGAAAGTCAGATAGTTAATGGAGACTCATAATCTAAAACTGCATCTTCAGTCCAGTCAGTAAAGTTAATATAGCAGCAGACAGGATGTATGTTTATATTTCCTTTAGATCATAGAGTTTGTGGGATTTTTGTCTTTTCTTTCTCTCCATTCTTTCCACTCTGTCAGATCACTTTCTGCCAGGCAGCGTTTCCAAAACCTCAGGAATCTCTGATTGTGTGGAAAATCCAGACCACATGTGTTTAACACACACACACACACACACACAGAAAATCAGCTCAAGCATTAAGGATTTTTAGTTTCTTTTCCTGAACTACTCAGATGTGTCCTCATTTAAACTCATTCTTTTAATTTTATACAGAATTTAATCTCAGCAAACTTCTTGTTCTTTTCTTATCCTTTCTGTTGTCTCAGCATAAATCAAACTGCTTCAGTGTCTGCATTTGCTCGTACACACCGGTGAAGTAAGCTGTTGATCAACATCTCATTTTATTATCTGTAAACTAAGTGTCACCTCATCACTAATATCATAAACGTGTATTAAAACATCAGTCAGGTGTCCATATAAACAGTAACTGTAATCAAGTGGATATCTGACACATTTACAGTCTGTTTAGCATCAAATTCCCTCTTTGTGTTTCCCTGTTGAGCTGTGGTGGAAGTATAGGAACAAAAAGAGGGACTTTGGCTCTAAAAACACTGTAACGTTGAAACATATCTGCTGGATTTGAAGCTTCATATTAGCTTCACATAAACTTTAAATCCATGTTTGTGGGTTTAGTCTCCATCACTTCCATTGTAGGTGTATTATGAAGGGATCTAATGGTCAGTATGAACAGGAGGATGATTACAGCAACAAACACATGATCACTGTTCATTTGAGCCTTAAAGTGTGAGTATAAAGAAGACAAAGATGAATAATGTGGTAGCGCCCCCTTCTGGATGCAAAGTTCATTACATGTATTTTCATACGTCTTTGTTCTAATAAAAACAGGGCTTCACTGCTCCTTGTGATGATGTCAGACTGATCAAACGTACTGATTCTGCTCCAACATAAACGGATGAAGAAAAAGAAGTGAAATCCTGCAACTATAGTTTGTTTACTTGGCTCTTGTTTACTTTGTTTATGATGCAGAAGAAGCTTCCTGAAGCTGACCAATCAGAACAGAGCGGGCTCATCAGGAGGCGGGCCTTAAAGAGACAGGAGCTAAAACGTCCTGTTTCAGACAGAGGCTGAACTGAGGGGCTGCAGAAAGGACCAGGATAAGATCAATAAGGAGGTTTTAACTGGAAACCATGCAGAGATATTCCAGTAGAGCTCCAGCATAATAAAAGAGTGACTTTTTCCTAGCAAAAGAAATAAACATGTAAATGTGTCCTGAGGGTGGCACCAGAGGGCATTAACTGCACAGAGGGACGTGTTTAGTTTCATTGTCATGTTTATTTATGTTCATTTTTTAACACAATGACAACATATGATTTGTGAAAAGCACTTCTGTGCTGAGGTGTGAGTGAGAGTATTGTATTGAGGGTCCTGTTAGATTAACATGATCATGTAATGTATTTCAACATGAAAAGTAAAAAAAAAATCATGAAAAACCAAATCAAAATCAAATATCCATGCATGTATTTTTGGCTCCACAAACGGCTGACTTCCCTCCTAGCACCTGCTAAGAGTGTGTGCGTGTGTGTGTGTGTGTGTGTGTGTGTGTGTGTTATTTCGTCAGGTCCTTAGGGTTGACAACCCTTCCAATGAAGAGCAGCGCCCCCGACGCTTCGTCCCGGATCAGGTACAGGAAGGGGCGGTCAACTCGGTAGGATAGGTGGCTCGGTGTCAAGGTGGTGCTAGCATACTGGTTCCCCTCAGGTGCCATCTCCATGACGACCTTGTGACCTACACTGATGAGCTTGGCGCGCTGAGTCGAGATCTTCTCTAGTTCCGTGTTCTGCAGCCAATCAGAGAGGCCTGCAGGGAGAAAACTACAGTAAGTCCAAACAGTGACACCTATTGGCTCGTACAGGTAAACTGATGTAAAACAAAATAGGGTTCACAGGAAATAGCCTTCGATTTCCTGTCTATGCTTCTAACATGGAGATACATCTTGTACTCGTATTCAGTCTTTATTTATGTATAGTTCACTGTTTTGGTCAAGATGTCACATTTGTAAGCTTATAGATATTTATCAGGCCATGCTTACTAATGTTTTTTTAAGCTAGTTTGTATTTTAGTTGTTCTCATTCTCACTTATTACAAACATATTTAAAGCACAATTAAGGCTGCAAATCCTTTGATTATATTTTTGCTGTCTTTATAATGACACTCTTTCTTCTAGGAAGAAAACAGGACCATGTCTCACAGGTGAACACGTTTTTTTCTTTGCTGAACAAATGTGAAACAAGAAAAGATTTTGATATTTTGTGGCTCTTCAGTCTGATATCTTTACCTGAACCACCAGAAACCACATAGCATCAACAGCTTTCCACGTTGAGCTGGGTTAACTTTGTTGTAGCTAACAAGCTAATAAATAATGAGCTAAAAAGCTTGGTGTTTTTCATTCACAATAAATGCCAGGACATTGACGTTTCTATATGCATTTATTGCTAAACGTAGAAGTAGAAATTAGCCTTGTGCATGTGTGTCTAGTTCCACAATACACAGCTTTATAAATCTTAAGAAAATAATGAGTTTGTACATTTCTGTCTTGTAGTTCCTAGACATCCCTGGTGTTGACTTACCAAGGTCGCTGAGCAACGGCAGCAGGTCTGAGGAGTAGCTGAGCTTCAGGGCGGGCAGAGTGAGGGTCACCTGGGCAGGAAGGAGCGTCATGGAGAGGTCCTGCACGAACTCCGCGGTCAGACTCTCCTCCAGCATGGTCATGTTGGAAGTCACGTCATTGGGCAGGAACACAAACATGCTGACGTCATTCTGCATCTGGATCTGAGCGATCTGAAGGAGGAAACCCAAAACAACGTTCAGGAAAATGGAAATCAGGCAGTTTCTAGTGACATCACCATGCAGTGTTCTCTGGGTAATGAAACTAATTTTACACATTTTGTTTGTTGTTTCAGAGAATGAAACTCACTGTGCAGCTCAAATCTGGGTCCACTCCCATCTTTATGGGGTAGTTGTCCTGTTGCATCATGGGAATACGGACAGGTGCTCCGCCGTCCACCTGGAAGTTTTCCAGCGTTCCACTCTGACCGAACCGAGTCACCCACTTCCCTGTTTTCAGACACAAAACTGACGACCTGGGGCTCAACACGGAGACATATTCACGTCTTTTCTCACCTACTTGTTTTCTTTTTTTAAATTTGTTTATGTTATGTTTGTTTTGGCACGCCGATTTAAGCATTTCTGTCATGCTGTGAGGTGAGTAAATTTATATGTTGGAAAGGTTCGATAAAAACCTTAAAAAGATTTAAGAATAAATTATTCACAAGCTTGATACTGAACTTGTAGGCAAATTAATTCCTTTAAAATTAATGCTTTTCTTTCAAATCTACAGGAATGTTTGACAGAAGTTTTTGAACTTTCACCTTTAAAATAGGCGGCGCTCACAGTAGTCACTCCAGAGTTTTGGGGGAGGGATTTGGCCAAGAATTGCTGCACCTTCCCACCCGTCTCCTGAGACACCCAGTTGTTGATTTCTTTCAAATCCCTGTTTCCCCCCAGCAGGGCCTTGGGACGAGTGCCATACTGCTGCTCCACAAGTGCGAAAAAGTCCTGCTTCAGCCGAAGTCCTGCACACAGTCACATAAAGAGAAGATTTAATCACCAGTTTAAAGACCCTGTAGACAACTGTGCAGTGCAGAAGCAGTCACACTTCTGAAATGATGCATTTCATGAACTCACGTCGTGCCATGTAGATGCGCGCGGCAACGCTCAGGCCTTTCCCGGGCACCCTGACTGAAGCCAGCAGGTCTTTCAAGGTGTTGTGGAGCTGAGGGTCCTGCAGGGTGTGGTACCTCAGGGCCCTAAACAGCTGCTCCTGAGCACGCTCAGACCCTCCTAAGGGTCAGGAAGCATAATGTAAGCTGAGATTCAATGTGTTTGACAAGTTCAGACATATGTGAGACAGTCATCTGCATACAGAGATTATACAACTACATAAATATTACTGTTAAATCTGCATTAACTGATGTTTTAATGACACGAACAAGTTGAGTTTATCATTCTGGCTGTTTCAGGAAGTGTTTTATAAGTGATGTTTCCAGATTTTGTCTGTATTTGTGTGATGTTGGTTACTGTTTGTTGAGTATACAGCATAGTTAATCTATGTGTGAATGAGAGTTATTTAAGGTGAGCTTTAGGCTTACACTTCACATTAAAAATCTTTCTAGCTTTCTGTAAATTTTAAGAAAAGAAGAGTAAATGTGGTAAACTAGTCATGTGACACTGCAGACCAGCCGAAAGACATTTCCATCAGTCTCGGCGATACACACTGTGGCATTTCAAGCCAAAACAACAGTTTGGTTTTAGTTTGTAGTGTGTTTGTGTCTTCACCCATGGACAGCTGCGTCAGTGCTGCAGACACACTGATGGGGGACAGGAACACGTTGGTTGTGCCGTCGCGACTCGCCAGAGCGCGGAACAGGTTGTAGCCAAAGTCCGAGGTGGCGGCGCCCATCTTTGTTGCAGGTGTGGTGAAGAGCTCCACATGTTCTTCCTCTCCGCCCGTCTCCTCGTCTGCCGTCTCCAACTGGAACATATTAACAACAGATCAAAATGTTTTTTCTAACACAACAGATGGAAACAAGCTACCAGCAACATATCAGCCTGTTTGAGCCAATATGATGATTGAAACAAATAAAAGCTTGAAGACAAATGGAAACAGGTAATGTGGATACCTGAGCCTGACAGAAGCTCAGGACGACTCCAAACACCAGCAGGAAAGTTGTTCGCTGCATCCTGGAAGACAAACACATAAATGAAGACATGATTTCCTGCCAATGTACAAGACCCGAGTGTTGCAAAACATAAGCAATATAATAAATATGCTAAACTGCTAAAAAAAATACATCAGTGTTAAAGTGTTAAAAGAAGTTTGCCCAAATAAAATAGAGTCGAAAGTTTGAAAAGTCAAATCAGGAACCATCAAACAAAGCACTGATCAGAAAGTAAACCAAATCTATCAATATTATGATATGAGACTATATATCTTCTTAGATTTTAAATATCATAATATGATGATGATATGATATAAATGTTGTCTTTTTACTGGTTTCAAAGGCAAAAATTTCAAAAAATTAAAAACTTCAAAACAGTTCTGGAAAAACTTCTTCACCCTCTGACTACAAAACTTTTTCAGATGAAACACATGATCCTTAGGCAGCGGTTTGTATAATTTCAGGGGCAATGTCACAACAAACTGATGATGAGGGCCACAATACAGACATACAGATTCTCTGCAGCCTCAAACCAAGACTCTGAAGAAAGCTATAATTGGTTTTCATTGTACAATTATGCAGTTGTAACACGTCCACAGTAAGATAGAAGCTCTGCAGCTGCTCACTTCAATTTGATATAAACTTCTTGTCTAAAACAGCAAAAGAAAAACAGGCAGTCTTTTCTTCTTTTAAACACATCTGGACCTGGTTCTCATGGTTTCAAAACAAACATCTGCCATTTGAACCTCAGACCACAAGCGCACAAACACACACACACACACACATACACACACATGCTCTCTCTCTCTGATGGGAAACCCAGACGGTCAGAGGCAGTGATTTATTTCTGCTCTTCTGCTCACAGCTTCTGTTTTTTCTATCACCTGTTTGAAAATCCTGCATGAAGAATCTCAGTAAAAGTACATTAGTATTATCAGCAATATGTAGTTAAAGTATTAAAGTAAAAGGAGGGTAGTTGTTTTGTCCTTGTGGACATTTATTGAAATGAAACCATGTGAGAAGTTTAGAGGTAAAAATCACTATTTGGTGGAGCTGTTAACAACTCATAGACATCTGAAATGTGACCCGACTACACACTGCTTTTAGTAAGACGTCAACAGACTAAAAGGTTGAAACCACTGGTTTCATCTTTAACAATGTGTTGGATTTTAAAAGCTTCTTATATTATCCATTGAGTCAAATCTGCATCTGAACAGTAACTAAAGCTGTCAGATAAATGTAGAGGAGTAGAAAGTACTAGATGTACCTCTGACATGTAGAAAGTACTAGATGTACCTCTGACATGTAGAAAGTACTAGATTTACCTCTGACATGTAGAAAGTACTAGATGTACCTGACATGTAGAAAGTACTAGATTTACCTCTGACATGTAGAAAGTACTAGATGTACCTCTGACATGTAGAAAGTACTAGATGTACCTCTGACATGTAGAAAGTACTAGATGTACCTCTGACATGTAGAAAGTACTAGATGTACCTCTGACATGTAGAAAGTACTAGATTTACCTCTGACATGTAGAAAGTACTAGATTTACCTCTGACATGTAGAAAGTACTAGATGTACCTGACATGTAGAAAGTACTAGATTTACCTCTGACATGTAGAAAGTACTAGATGTACCTCTGACATGTAGAAAGTACTAGATTTACCTCTGACATGTAGAAAGTACTAGATGTACCTGACATGTAGAAAGTACTAGATGTACCTCTGACATGTAGAAAGTACTAGATGTACCTCTGACATGTAGAAAGTACTAGATGTACCTCTGACATGTAGAAAGTACTAGATTTACCTCTGACATGTAGTAGAGGGAAGTATAAAGTAGCATCAAGTAGAAATACTTCAGTAAAGTACAAGTACATCAAAATTGAGTGAATGTACTTAAGTCATCCAAATAGTGATTTTTACCTCTAAACTTCTCACATGGTTTCATTTCAATAAATGTTCAAATGATCCGTGACCGTAAACTAGAAATCTGAGTGTAACTGCCTCATTTCATGTTTAAGGTATATAAAGTCTGAACAGGCCTGATTGAGCAGAAACATTTTCCTGCAGAAACTTGTCTCTAAACTGACTGCAACGTTTCTCATTGGCTGCTCTGATTTGACTTCAGGGATTTCTGAACAGGTCACGACCCCGAAATGATTCCACAGACCTCCAGAAATGTTGTTCATCGAAGTGTCTACAGCCTCAAATAACCTCTGTGATTTAAAAAATAAAGGATAGAAATGATTGAAGTTGTATATCTCATAAAATATTAAAAAGTATTACATTAATGAACACGTCAGATGTTGAAAAACAGTTCAAACTAATCATGTGTGTGTTGAGACACTGACCAGTGAAATCAGAGCTATTATATAAAGCCTCCAGTGAGCAGCTGTCTGTGTTTGTTGGCACAGCAGCAGCTGAGGTGGAAAAGCTGAACTGAACTGGAGGAAGTTCACTGACTGGAAACACAAAGACACGTTTCTTCATGATAATATTAACATAATATTCATTTTTAAAATCGGTTTAACATACAGATGAGTTTGTTTCACTGCAACACATTTCCTGTGAGAGACAATAGAAGCCTGAACTAAACTCTTCATCTCATCCAGGACAGAAACTTTGAGTTTTTTTCTTTTATTCTAAACGTGTTAACGACAAGATCCAAACTCCGGATTCTCTGCAGGTTCATCAAACATTTATTTGAGTTTGGTCCAACTGGCAGCCTGAAATGCAGCAGACTGCCAAAACTACATTTACTGAACTACATTATTTTTCCACTAATAAGCAAACTGCTGTAAAACTTACAGTAAAACGAAAAAATTGTGCGTAAAAGTGCGTAAAAAGCGCACTCACCTCTTCCACGGTCCACGTCGCTCAGAGACACTATCTCTCTCTCTCTCTCTCTCTCTTTCTCTCTCTCTCTCTCTCTCTCTCTCTCTCTCTCTCTGCGGATGAGACGAGTTTCCTCCTCGCGGACGCGCCGCGCGTCCCGCTGCTTCCGAGAGAGCGACGGGGACGCGCAAACATTACAGTAACTGTTCCAGTGCGGAACATTTAGTTGGTTGAACGTTGACCAGTGGATTGAGACAAGGGTCAGTCATGTAAACTGACAGTTATTATTGTGAACATGTATATTATTTGTATTTGATCACATGAATGTGTATTCAGATGATTTATATAATTTCATTGATGGTAATTATATATTATAACGACAAACATCCGGCCAGAGTCATACAGAACTATTATCAGATGTTAAAGTTAGTTCCTTTGATAACTTAAACTCGCTCTGAATACTTTCCATACCCTCCATATACTGATGTCATGAATATGTCAGGTCATGACTACCATGACCGCTAGATGGCGTCTGTCGCTCAGAGGTAACTATAGGTCGTTTATTGGCCAGTTTACAACCTATAGGGTTAAATGACGAAGCCTGATTGGAACCTACTCAAGAACCCGTGAAGTACTGTAGTCTACTTAAGTACATTTTGAGGTACTTGTACTTTACAACCTCCAGCAGCTACAGTAGTAACATGCTGCTTATCATCAAACTGATGATACTGATGTACTTTTGCATTAGTAGGATTTTTCAAGCAGGACTTGTGACACCTGTAATAAAGTATTTTTACATTATATTATATTATATTATATTATATTATATTTATGCTTTTACTAATAAAATTATCTGAATGCTTCTTCCACCAATGAAAAGGTCTTCTGAGAACCCAACCCCATATATTTATGAAGTAATAAAGTAATAATTTAATTTGTGTGTGTGTGTGTGTGTGTGTGTGTGTGTGTGTGTGTGTGTGTGTGTGTGTTTAACACTGTATTTTAATGTATTTAATCCATCAGAAACAGGTTTGGTCAGTCAAAAAGACAAAAAGATAAAGCTGCAAAGTCACATAAAAATATGAATCTGTTGCTTTATGAGTTTTTAAAGGGACAGTTCAACATTTTGAGAAATGTGCTTATTCGTTTTTTTGCCAAGAGTTTGATGAAAAGTTCCATATCACTCTCATGTCTGTTTCTTCTTGTTGTATGGGAACAATAACACGCCACCATATCACTAGGTGCAGTATATCTCTCTCTCTTGTTTCTATTCACATTTTCACCCTAACCCTAACCTAACCCACATAAGAAGAAACCTAAGTAGAAACACAAAAACTTCAAAGATAATCTCAAAATATCACAAAAAACATTTTTAAATTGATAAAAACAAAATGTGATGAAGTGCATGTTGACAAACTAAGTGAATAAATGATGAAGCATGTGACTGAAAACATCAGATCTGTGTGGAGCGATGAGGAGATGGTAAAATTAATACATGAAACTATCAGAAATGTCATATTTCATCATGTTTTCCACTTGCTTTCAGATAAGAAATAGTCCTGCACATAATCACCCTGTAAAATCTGGTTTCTGTGTATTGATATCTGACAAACCTGTCAAATGAAAGTTCCTGGGTTGTATTTCACGTCTCAGGTCGTTGATACCAACGCAACAACCTGCATTGTGTTATCGTAAGGCTGATATCGGCCTAGTGAGCTGGTAGGTGGATTCTCTTAACTCCCGAAAGAGCCAGGCTAGCTGTTCCGCTTTTTTACGCCAAGCTGAGCTGGCTTCATATTTACCTGACAGATATGAGAGTGGTTTATATTTTCTTGGCAAGAAAGCAAATAAGCACATTTCCCAAAATGTCAAACTATTATTTTCACAAGTAAGATTTCAAACATGAGGCAGTTACAGAGTTGAAGGTTTAGAACAGATTTCATTTCCTTGTGTCTTCTTCTTCCCACTGCTGTGCACCAGTCCATTTACAGGCTGCAGTTGCTCCTTCTCACCAGTGGGGGCGCTGCACAGTTGCCTTGTGCTGCCGCTATTTATGTCCCTTTTGCTGAAATTCGCTCATAGTGCTGTTGCCATGGGGGTCATCGTTGAGCATGGCATCATTGTCAGGGGCAGGGTTTGTGACAAAGCCCATAAAAAGGGGGGCGAGGGAGGCGTCATCGACAAGTGCAAAGAGGAAGGGGGAGTTGACGGAGAAGATGGAGATGGAGCGCATGGAGGTTACAGCAGTGGCAGCAGATGCCTCCACACCTTCCTCGCTGAGTTCTATGGTGCTGGCATGGCGAACGCTCGCCACCTTCAGGGGCTGATCGGAGATCCCAGAGAGGTCAGGACCCGAAAACAGAGAGCCAAGGCCTGAGAGAGAAGTGGGGGGAGTTACAAATTCACTTTGTAGATTAAAGCTGCAATGATTTGTCAAATAATCAATAAATGTATCTTTTTTTATAATCAATTAATTGTTGTTAATAAGTAATTTCAGATCAAAATTGCCAAAATGTGTTGGTTGCAGATTTTCAAATGTGGGGACTGTTGGCCGAACAAAACAAGATATCCTTTAACCACTCTAATTATGAAGTTGAATCTAAAATTTTGAATAATTAATTTCTCAGTGAGTCAGATGATGCTACCAACAGTGTGTGTTGCCTTTAGCTGTTTGGAAGTGGCGTGTTGTTTCTTCTGAAGGCCCCTGTGAATGTTCTCACCCATGCTGGTGAGCGTTTCCTGGAGTTCCTTACGGTACTGCAGCTTCACCTTGGGTAAATTGACCTGCATTGCTTTCTCCTGAGGTAGACGTCTGTAAAGGTCAGAGATGTTCAATTTGGGAAGCACTGATGACACGTTTCCTCTGCCCAGCAAAGGCATGACAATTAAGAAGCTGGTGTTTCCCTTGAAGGGAAAACTGACAACCTGGATGAGGAAGACAAGGAATGTCTTTTTATTTCTTTGTTTTTGATTTATCATATGGACTAAGACAATATCAGGAACATGAAGGAAATATATAATGGATCATAAACAAAACTAATTTAAACCATGGTTACTGAAAAATCTTAGATGTCCTTTTTCCCAGCAACATCCTCCAGGATCCAAATACATGATTTGAGTCAACTCTGACTTCAAATCGGTGTCTCAAAAGACAGGACAAAGTGACAGGAAGTGGTGAGCTCTATTGTACCTATGACTATTACCTGTGCTTCCAGCTCGGGGTCGTCCAGTAGGCGGAGTGGGTACTGGGCAGATTTCATCATGTCCACCAATACCAGGTTCTGGTTATCCAGATAGAATACTCCCTTAGAGGTCAATAGTGGGTCAAATTGTGTCTGCCATTCACCTAACAAACACACAGCAGAGAAAGAGGGAACGATTAGCTTAAAGGTAATTGTTGTTGTTGACAACTTGAATTTGTGTTTGCAGTTTAAGCTAGAATCTCTGGATGGGCATTGGACTCTAAAGGTATGCCTTATCACGTCTATTCTGAGCAGGATATCAATGAGCTCTATTGATACCAGACTATGTGCTGATGATGTTGTCCTGATCTCTAATGTAAAATGAAGCAGTCTGTAGCCACTATAAAGGTCAGTGTTCCCAGACCGTGGCTCTTTCCCCTAAACTGCTAGACTGCTCAGTCCAGCTGATGGACTGCAACTCCCTCGTGTGGAGGACTTCAGCATTCTTGGGGTCTTATTCGTAAGACGAATGTTTACTGCTTTTTAGGGTTATTTTACTACAGGCTTTGACTGTAGATTTGGAAGCTACCATAGCAAGAAACAAGAAAGAAACTCAGGGTCCTATTTTTGTCTCAGTTCTTAGCTATGGTGCGTTCCTTTGGAGTCTCTGCTGCTAAGTAAAACCTAAATGTCACTTCCTTATCGACTTCTAAAACATCCGGTTTGTTCTTTGCACTTTATACAATTGAAATGAATGTCTGTTTTATTTATGCTTTCACTATGGCTTTGTAAATCACTGGTCTTTAGTGAAATTGTTCACCTTTGAAGTATATGGCATTGATGAGCATAAGCACCATGTCATGTGGAATACTTTCCAGAAAGTTGGGGATGTGGCCATTGGTGACATTATCCACCCAATGATTGACCTCCTCCACAGAGGGCAATGGAACAGGCCGTGATTGGTACCTGAAGGGGAAAGAAAACTTTTTACTTTCAATGAGTTAGAGAGGGCATTGTCACTCGAATGTAAACATTTGTTGTTTTGAGCACTTATTAAAATGAGCAATTATCATTTTTCTTTGGAGGAAAGATGTCAAATGTGTGTAGGATGTTCAAAATCTACAGAAGCACTGAAAAGTAACTACATTCAACTTGTGTGTTTATGAGCTAAATGTTGTTACCTGGTTAGAGAGTCCTCAACAAAAGACAGTTTCACTTCAAATCCTGAAAGATGAAAAATGGTGAGAAAGGAGAAAATGGAAAAGCTGTAAAAGACAAACTGTACTTTTTCTAAACCATCTCCTGGTCAAAACTCATCACCACACACCTGGTCTCAGGTACATGCGTGTTGCCACATCCATGTTGCTGAAATGAGATACAAGGCCTCCCAGTATATGATGGTAACACGGCAGACTTTGGGCATGAAGTTTTTTCATTAGCAGCTTCTCTGTGTTATTGCGAGCACCTGAGGGGAAAATGACATCTGAACAAAATGTTTTGAAGGAATGTGCAGGAACAGTTGATGGTTGACAGTGTATTAAGACATTGATACAGCCATTTTATGAAAACTCTGACTGACCTAAGGTGAGATGTGCAAGGGCAAATGCCAGGCTGAGAGGTGATAGGACAACATTTGGCTGGTGTGGACCAACTGAAAGCTTCTCTAGGAGCTCTAAACCCAGTCGCTCTATGGCGCCCCCTATCGCCCGGTGTTCCTCAAGGCTGAACACTCTTCTTCCACAGCTGTGAACCTTCTTGTCTGTCTCCTTTTCTTTATCTACAGGAACAGACACATCAGGAGCTTCTGGAGTCGGACTGGGCTCCTCCTGGAGACAGGAGGAAAGACAGGTTTCACCTTGTGAAGGTCATATCAAGAAGGAAGAGCAAATAAAGAATTCCCCTTTAGTGCTTAAAAAGGCAGTTTACTAGACTAAGGTTCCTCTTACAGTCAGTCCCAGACAGCAGACACAAAGCAAGGGGAGAAGGAGACACAACTTCATTTTCAAACCACCAGCCTGAAAAACACATAAAGATATCACCAGCAAGGACAGACTGTTTGTTTTACAACATTGCATCTGGATGCAGTTTCATCTAAATATCTACAGATAGATCAAATCAATCTCTACATGGAAACTGTAATGGAAATCTGACTTTGGAAATCCTATTTCTTAGACCCATGGAGTCCCACAAGGTTCTGTATTAGTACCACTTCTATTCAGTTTATATATGCTACCTCTAGGGAACATTATTCAGAATCACTCTATTAACTTTCACTGCTATGCTGACGACACCCAATTATATTTATCGATTAAGCCTGATGAAACAAATCACTTAACTAAACTCTAAGCATGCCCTATGGACATAAAAAATTGGATGATCCACAATTTTCTGATGCTAAATTCAGCTAAAACTCAGGTTCTTGTAATTGGACCCAAACACCTCAGAAACTGTCTTTCCAAAAATTTTGTTGCCTTAGACGGGATCACCCTGACCTCCAGCTCCACCGTAAAGAATCTAGGAGTTGTCTTTGATCAGGATTTGTCCTTTAATGATCATATAAAACTAATTTCAAGGAATGCATTCTTCCACTTACGTAACATTGCCAAAATCAGACGCATCATATCTCAAGCGGATGCAGAAAAACTAGTCCATGCATTTGTTACTTCTAGGCTGGACTATTGTAACTCGTTGTTATCAGGCTGCTCTAATAAGTCTCTTAAAAGTTTGCAGCTGATTCAGAACGCTGCTGCACGTGTTCTGACAGGAACCAAGATCCGAGATCACATCTCTCTCATTTTGGCTTTCTTGCACTGGTTACCTGTTAAAAGGTTTTTTGGTTTTTCCTCACTTGAACCGAGGGCCTTAGGACAGAGGGTGTCACTCCCTGTACAGATTGTAAAGCCCTCCGAGACAAATGTATCTTGTGACTTTGGGCTATATAAATAAAATTTGATTTGATTTGATTTGATGAGTGTCTGTACTGTCTGTACAATTGATCCAATAGTTGTCAAAATAGTAGAAATAGTCTGATTGACCAACACTATCATCTGCTGCTATGGGTAAAGCTGCCATTATAATAGCATCTATCTATGTATCTGTCCATATAGTAAGTTTAATGTCACTTGATGTTTCAGATATGGTGGCTGTGTTTACCGCAGGACTAAAGGTTACTGTTTCTGAACTTTTTTTGGCTGAGCTGTACTACATTGAATAAACAGAACTCATAATACACTGAATTTCATGAACTATATAAATCTACTGTATACGAGACAAGACTCAACTTCACGCTCCTACAAACTGCTTCTGTGGATCGCATTGCATCTTTCCTATTTGACAGCAAAGATTCAAATTAAATTAAATTAAATCTAGTTTAAAAAGCTTTTGGTGAAATCAAAGATGTCAGAACTCACCTCGCCTGTGTTTGATGTGGGGGAAAAAAACGAGATTGACAGAAGTGAGAGTAAAGACAGATATGGTCAGCGCTCTCTAGGATGGACAACGTAGTGCTGGACTCAACAACTCCCCCGATTAGACGGTTAATAATCAACCCTGGACGGACTGTTTACGACAGACTGACTGTCAGAAGGCTCCTAGTAGAACCTACAAACAACAAACCTTCTAAAAATGTGTTTGTGAATAAATCTCAGAGGATTAGAGTTCAATCATTAGCATTCCCAAAGTGAACTGATGTATTTCCAGGAGTAGGTTCGACACAGTAAACTATCTTTAGCCCGACTCTCTACACACGTTTCTCAACTCCTTACAAATTACTAAAAAACACAGTCAAACATATAACTTAATATATTTATTTACAAATGAGAACATGAGCACTGCTAAATAGAATAACAGAAGAACTCACAGTGTTACATTAGTCTAGATTATAGTTGTAATTACAGTATAGTATAATAATGAGATTATGTATAAATAATGATGTACATTTAACTCATAATCATGACATAGTCACAATTTTTCATCAACATTTTAAAATTAACTTTAAATTGTAGACACAGGCCCCTCACTTTTCATTTAAAAAGTGATTTTCACACCAACTGGTTTTTCACATACCATAACTAAAATAAAAAAGACTCACACTGTAGGTAAACTGCTTTGTGCACCGAATCGTTCTCGAATTTCGTGGTTGCATGGCGTCCTGCACATACAGTATGTTCAGCAAAGGAGTAGGCGTGTATTTGTCTTGTTCGGATGGCCAGGTTGCAGCTGAACGCCCCCACATAACCGTCAGGGTCTTCACCACAGAGCAGTCACTGAACTGATCTGAAATCGAGCTTTGTTTTAAAAACAACGCCAGTTTCCATATTACAAAGTAAACAACGCCCACAGAGTAATTCAAGAATCTGTTTATTTATGGGGGAAATTTTTTGTTCAGATGAACATGTCAGATGATGATATAGATTAGTGTCTGCATCTCAATTTACTATCAATAATAAGGAAAGACGTTCTTCTGTCCACATACGTCTGGACATATAATATATTATACCACTAAGGGGTAAAAGTAAAAGCAAACTCTCCACAGTGTTGATAGGAAAAACATCCTCCCACACTTGCTGCCTGAACTAGTAACAGATATTTTGCCAACTACACTCTCTAACAAACACAACTGACCCTCAAAACCTTCCCTGTTAGAGGCAGACGGCGTCTCATTGGCTGAAGGAGACCTAATAAAGTATATATTATTTGTTGAGAAAAGTTGCGAAATGTACAAATCTTGCAAGAGTTTCGCAAATCGTCGCTCCAGGTCATCCAATCGAGCACCAACCTATCCCGTTCTCTTTAATACATTCATGGTAACCACATTAACTTATTATTAAGGTTACAACAGAAGCAAATCACTCAACAGTATTGTGAGAGCTGTTGTTTGAACGTGTTTGAGACGTACTAGCAGAATGTCTCCATGGACGACAATGTTGCTACGTCGGTTGGTCAACTACTTTGGTTCAGACCAAAATATTAAAACAGCTACAGCCATCTATGATGCCTGGAGAATGAAGCCTAATGACTTTGGTGATCCTCTGACTTTTCACCATGGGGTCAGCATTAAATATCTCAACAGCTAATTAGGTTTAAACATGTTTCCCAGGGGATCAAATCAAATCAAATTTTATTTGATCAACACAGACACAATCAACACACACATTTCACAATTCCAGTGGATGATAAAATGAGAATTGGTTACAATGAATAATGATGAGATGTGATCTCTGATCTTGGTTCCTGTCACAACACGTGCAGCAGCGTTCTGAATCAGCTGCAAACTCTTAAGAGACTTATTGGAGCAGCCTGATAGCAAAGAGTTACAATAGTCCAGCCTAGAAGTAACAAATGCATGGACTAGTTTTTCTGCATCCACTTGAGAAATGATGCGTCTGATTTTGGCAATGTTACGTAAGAAGAATGCATTCCTTGAAAGTTGTTTTATATAGTTATTAAAGGACAAATCCTGATCAAAGACAACTCCAAGATTCTTTACTGTGGAGCTGGAGGCCAGGGTGATCCCGTCTAAGGCAACAAAATCTCTGAAAAGAGAGTATCTGAGGTCTAATTACGAGAACTTCAGTTTTATCTGAATTTAGATGAATTTCAAGATGGTGAACATGTCACATGAACATAATACTCGCTAAATATCATCATGTTAGCATTGCCGCTAGCATGGCTGTTAGAATAACCTTTATTTAACTTTATTTATAACAAAATATCACATATGCAGCAGTGAGTTCACTTACATTTGTTTGTTTCCAACTCACTGTTTCTCGTCCTGTATTCAAATGTCTCCAATGCAGCATCAAGTGCAGCCCAGCAGATGTCACAATGTGACTGTATGAACACGTTCCCAGCACGATCTACATTTGAAAAGCTTCATAACAGAACAACTTTAATGAGGAAAATGTCATTTTCTTTCAGTTGTTCAGAGTGTGAAATATACATATATATTATTGTGATCACTTCTGCTTTAACCTTAAAATTATTTATCACTGTATTAGGCTTCTGTTACATATATTACATATGTAATAAACAGCAAAAGTCGCAAGAGACTAAGACATAATAGTCTGAACACATGCTGCAAATTCAAACATTATTTTATTAAATATTTTAATATAAAACTCCACTGTCGATCAATAAAAAGCCAACATTTGTTTGTTAATGAGAGCAGATAAAAGTTTAAACAATCCTTGTGGACTGGGTGACTGTTGTATAAAATATCAATATAAATATAAAAATGATAAAATATCAGTGTTAATGTGTTGGTCTCATAGTGATGAACCTTCAGAGACTCAGCTTCATATTTACTGTACAAACATGAGATTGATATCTATCTTCTCATCTGAGTCATGGGAAAACCAATAATTCACAGGATGTGTTATTTTAGTCATATATACATTGAAAAGGGAATATATAATAATTTGTGGGTTAGGAATATGATGGATATAAAGTTATTGGGAAAGTTATTAAGTATATATTATTTAATACAACAAAACAATTAAATGTTACATAGACCTGGGGTCCATCATGGATCATTTGTGCTTTTATAGATGGCTAACATACAGTTTATTATAGTTACTAATCATTATTACTATTACTCTGTTGTTATATTTGTTGAGAACATCTTTATGAGTCTCATGTTAGGACTTCATTTGGGATTCAGTGAAAAACTCGTTAGTATACAATCATTTAGTCACTGTATTGATCCTGTATCCCTCAGATTAGATAATTTGATTAATTTAGTTTCCACAGCTGATTATATAGTAATTCTATTTAAACTCCCCAGTAGCAGCTTTGAATATTCTTAATTATCTTGTATTATAAGTTGCTGCCTCAGTATAATGTGTATTATATGGTGTGTGTGAAGATAAACTGCAGAAAATAACCTGATATGCTGAATTTCAAGAGGTTTGGTGCTAGAAGGTAAAAGGTGAGTTCAGCCTGACGTAAACGGGAGATCTGATTTCCTCTTCTGTGTACACTCTGTCTACAGGGACACTGTGTGTGTGTGTGTGTGTGTGTGTGTGTGTGTGTGTGTGTGTGTGTGTGGTAACTCACATTAAGTTAATATTTAGTGTCGACTGTGAAATGCATCACAAATGTGTTGGACAGAGAGAGAGAGAGAAATAGGCTCTCTGACAGAGTGTGAGCAGTAAAGAGAGAGGAGATTCTCATCAGATCAGTCTCATACAGTTGTTCTCTGAGTTATTCATCATCATCATCTTCATCTTCACCATCTTCATCCATGTCGGTTCTTCCACTGCGCGTGAAAATGTTGCAGCAGGTCTGGAGGTTGAAGGGTATCTTTGTCCTGGTCTGCAGCCCGTTCATCCTGCTGCCGCTTGCAGTCAGCACCTCGGTGAGACCAGTTTACTGAAAATGGACCATTTTAACATTCAAATTAAATTAAAAATAAAAATGTATTCATTTAAAATTAGCACTTTACTGATCTCGACCAAATAAGCTTTACAGTTTACTGAAAATCACCAGTTTTTAAAGGCTTACCTGTTTACTGAAGAATGACTGAGTTAGCATTTTAATGACCAGTTTACAGAGAACAAACTACCAGTTTACTCAACACTGACCAGTTTTCTTTAACGTTCAATTTTCCAGTTTACTAGAAAGATTTTTAACATTTTCATTTAACCCTTTTTTGGCCAGTTAAACTTCATTTAAGCTACAACTGGGATAGTTTATTTTAGGTTAGAGCACAAATTATTAACATGTTCTGTCTATTTATTTTTTGCACCAATTAAACAAATGAGATGTGCTAATTAATAAGCTTCAGAAGAGCTGGTGGGTGGATTTTGGTACCTTAGGACAAAGCCAGGCTAGCTGTTTCAAGTCTTTATGCTAAGCTGAGCTAACCAGCCGCTAGCTTCGTGTTGACATGAGATTGAAGGAAAATAAATTTCATGATAAACTGTAGAGTAAAAGTAGCACTAGCAAAGAAACCGACTCAGTAATGTTATACTATAGCGTCTATACTATAGGGTCTATACTATAGGGTCTATACTATAGGGTCTATGCTATAGCGTCTATACTATAGGGTCTATACTATAGGGTCTATGCTATAGCGTCTATACTATAGGGTCTATACTATAGGGTCTATACTATAGGGTCTAAGGACAGAAGGTGTCACTTCCTGTACAGATTGTAAAGTCCTCAGAGACAAACGTATATGTCTGAAGTCAGCTAACGTTAGCTTCTGTTAGCTACAATAAGCTACTTACTATTTAAATCTGTTCACTAGTTTTCAGTGTTTTTTAATCATAATTACTTAATTACACCAAATAAGGCCTAAGATGTAAATAAATAAATAAATAAAAACCGTGTTGATGAAGTGTAACTCTTTTCAGGTGTATACTAGTGGAGGGAGCTGATGATGTCACTGATGATGTCATACCAGTCACTTGGGGCTACTGTAGTTTTCACTATTACCTTTTTTAACCAGCCAAAGCAGTTGTTCAGTAATTCAGTGTATTATTGTTATTATCAACCTTTCAGTAGATTACTTTTTCATTTAGTCTATAAATTGCCAGAAACGTGGACCCTGGAGTCCATCATCACTCCTGTCTGACCAACAGTCCAAAACCCAAAATATTCAGTTTTCAATCATAAAAAAGTGAGTAAAGCAGCAAATCCTGATGCCGTCAGGTGACTATTTGGTGTTTCTGTGTGATAAATGACAGTGTAGTGATCTGCTGGTTGTTTGGACATTAGCAGCTCAGTCGGTATGTTACATTCACAGCTTTCTGTCACTGATTGACAAACAGAGTTCAGGCTGTGTGAAAGTTCACTGTCATAAGTTACTGAGATGTTGGTTCCTATAAAAGTCATTCACAGCATTAAGCTTGTTGGAGTTAAAAGCACATTTAATCTACTTCAGGGTCATTTTTCACGTTCTGCTATACTGACAGCCTCATTGACTCTTTATAAAAATTATAAAAGTACATTTCATGATATTTTCTGATTCCTAAAAGGTTTCTAATAACGTTTCCTACAAATTCACACATTATGGAGACATCTCAGCAGGTGTGTGTGCTTGTGTGTAACTCTGTACAGGTTTAACTGAGAGTATCTTTGTCTTTATGCAAATGAAGGTTAATAAAAACAGAGAGTCTGTTAGGACAGAGTCTCATCTCAGCAGCCTCCCGGCATTTTATGTTTGTACAAGTACATATGTGCCAATCAAACGAAGGTTTGGCCCTGAATTATGATTTATGTTGCATCTAGAAGCTAAAGATCTTAAGAGACACAGTTTAGAGCTGCTGTTCTTCTGGCTGTTGATCAGTGATTTATGCTTTTTCTTGTTGACAGTTTTGAAGATTTGAAGTTTGAAGGTTGTAGGTGTAAGAAGTAAGACAGAGTAGTGACAGGAGTTCAGGTCTCTGGGTGCTGACCAGGACGCCAGTGGTGCTGCTGAGGTTTCACTGTACACGCTGGCAGCAATAGAGAAGATACATGAGGTGAACATATGTAGAAATGCTGCCTGCAAGTCAGAGGTCAGGGCTTCAAACTGCTCTGGACGTTTCGTTTGCAGCAGGTCGGGCTTCATATTATGTTCTCTAAACCTGAATGCAAGATGATAGTTCATCAGTTATGAGAACATTTAATTCAGCAGCGTCACAGCTGGAATCTGGAGTCCAGCGAAGTGTATGAACATAAACCTTCAGATTATCAGACATGTAAATCTGCACATGTGAGCTCACAGCACGAGTCTGCATCAACACTTCTCCCATTTTCTATAAAAACATTATGAATACAAGAGCTGTGTTTGTTCTGTAAGACATCACAGGGCTGAGGTACTTTAACTGACTGACACCAGGGAGGAAAAACTCCTTTAAAAAACCCTTAAATTTTTAATATTAAAGAATGATCAACAATTAATTTACTTTAAATGGCAAAACAGCAGAATTTAATCTTTAACAGACCAATATAAAGAGTCTAAATGTGTGTGTGTGTGTGTGTGCGTGTGTGCGTGTGTGTGTGTGTGTGTGTGTGTAGGAGGCAGCCTGTGCTTATGTTATAGCCCTCATGGCAGTGTATTGGTGCACAGAAGTGTTGCCACTGGCAGTGACGGCTCTGCTGCCGACCATCCTGTTCCCCGTCCTCGGCATCATGGAGTCCAAAGACGTAAGACACACACACACACACACACACACACACACACACACACACGCTGAGCAGCGGTTTTACATCATTTGAAGTTACAAAATCATCTGGGTAAATATTCAGAATACATGATTCAGGATTAAGAGGCGTCTCTCAGACAGAGACTGAACTGAGGGGCTGCATAAAGGACCAGGATGAGATCAATAAGTTTAAGGTTTTAACTGGAAACCATGCAGAGATATTCCAGTAGAGCCAGAATATGAATATAGAAGAACAAACTAAGATAGAAACATAGTGTTGAAAACTGTATTTATTTTTTATTTTGTTATATTGTTTGTGTGTGTGTCTGTTGTTGTTGTTCAGGTGTGTATGCAGTACCTGAAGGACACTAACATGCTGTTTGTGGGCGGGCTGATGATGGCCGTGGCGGTGGAGCACTGGAACCTCCACAAACGCATCGCGCTCAGAGTGCTGCTGCTGGTTGGAGTCCGACCCGCCCTGTGAGTCGCCTCATCTCTATAAAGCTGCTGTACACTACATATATACTCCTTGTCCCTCTATGAAAGAACAAGTGTAAATGTAAATGTAATGTAGTATCAGTAAGGTTTCACCTCCCCCTTGGTTAAACAGGTTGATGCTGGGGTTCATGGGAGTAACAGCCTTCCTGTCCATGTGGATCAGCAACACAGCAACCACTGCCATGATGGTTCCCATTGTCCAGGCTGTATTGGATCAGATCCAAGGCAAAGTAGACTCCAATCCACCCTTCAAGAAAGAGAACAGGACTGAAGTTTCACCGAAGGAGCATCAGGAGAAAACCGTCAGCATCCTGCAAACTGCTGCTTCCAACATCCTGGAGAATCCCGGTACGATCTGTCAGTGTAAAAACGCACTAAAGATCTTCTGTACAGAGCTTGAAGTATGATGTTGAAGTAAAGCCCTTAAATGATAGCTTTAAGAGTCTAAACATAACTAATTTCACACTGTGTTTGCTGTGACCCTGATACAAGACGGCTCAGAGAAATCCAGCAACCTACAAGACAACATGTCTGAACAGAAGGAGGCGTCAGATGGTCAGGTGGACAGACAGGAGAGCATCAAACCAATACCACAAGACAAACCTCCATCAGACCCCACCGACACCAGGACAGGTGAGTCCATAGCTGAGCTCTTTACAAAGATCGATCTCTTTCCTTCCAAGCTGCCGCTTGTTTCAGTTCATCTCAGTTTAGACTCGAGTTCCACAACTTTCTCGTAAAAAACACAAAAGGTCCACAGGAGGAATTATGGGTTTATCTGAATATCACAAATCAAACGGCTGATTCTCATCTGCTGTATCAACTGTATGATGCATTACTAAAGTCAAAAACTGAACTTCAACTACATTTATCTGACAGCTTTAGATAAATGTAGGAGGTCATTATACTTATGTACCGTTACTGTAGTACTTTAACTACATCAAGTTGTTTTTCATAGCTGAACTGAAACCATCGTCTGCCTGGGAGGAAAACATGTAGATGTTGAGACTCTACTGTCTGTTTCAGTGGTCGTGGAGAGCGTCTGCTGTCCACTGGAGTTGGAGGAGCTGAGCAACGTGGAAGAGGAGAGGATGAGAATGAGTAAAGGCCTCCTGCTATGTGTGTGCTACGCCGCCAGCATCGGCGGCATCGCTACTCTGACAGGAACTGGACCAAACCTGGTTCTGATTGGACAGCTGAACCAGTAAGAGCTGTGTAATATATTTTGTGAAACATGTTGTGTTAAAAGAATGCCAGAGCCTGCCCGTTAAAAAGAAAGCCTTATAAGGGAAAAGTTAAACTTAGGTCAGTGAGGAAGACCAAGTTAGTAAGTGATTGGCAGTCCATAGGTTAAGGGACCTTCTGGACAATAATAGACAAAGGGGACATCCGAATCCTTTTTAGGACTGGTTCGGGTGTCTATAGGCAAACCTTTAAATACAACAATATTGAGGTTTGAGTCAGAATCCGATTGGCTGTGATTCTCAACAGACATCCTGGAGGTCTGTGAGATGATGCTGTATTTGTTGCTGAACTCTTGGCAATAAACTTTTAAGAAACCAATACAGTGTCGGCAGAGATTCTTCAAGCCACCTTCACATCATCGACATCAAATAAACGACAGCTGATACACGAGAACCAGCACAGATGCTCTATTCTTCTATTCCTTTTGATGTAGTTGTGGCGAGTATGGGTCCTCTAGTTCAAAGCTGCATTGTGGGGCTCCTCAGGGCTCAGTGCTACCTCTAGGACATCTAGTTCATCACAGCAGTATATGTGAGTTCTACAAAACATGGATCTGTGTGAAGTTAAACTCATCCTCGGCCTCTTCCTGTCTCACAGACTCTTCCCTCAGAATGGTGACGTGATCAACTTTGCATCCTGGTTTGCATTCGCTTTCCCCACCATGGTGCTGATGCTGACACTGGCCTGGTTCTGGCTGCAGTTTCTCTACATCGGCTTCAAGTGAGTCAAGATTCACTGGTTCCAGCTCTTCAAACTGCTCAGGAGTTCAACTTTTGAAATGAAGATTCTGGACTTTTACATGAATGACTTTGTTTTCAGGATTTTAATGTTGATGTTGACTCTGGAGAGGATCATTCGCGTTCATCCTTTTGTCTTTTATTTGCTGTTTTATTTACCGTTTGGTCTCAGCCTGCGGCAGATGTGGGGTTGTGGGATGGTGCGGTCAGAGAAGGAGCGCATGGCATACAAAGTGATCAGGGATGAGCATCAGCATCTGGGACCAATGAGTTACGGAGAGGTCAACGTCCTGGTGCTCTTCATCCTTATGGTGGCGCTTTGGTTCACACGAGACCCGCGCTTCATGGACGGATGGGCCACACACATCTTCAACGCTAAAGCTGAGTGAGTACCAACAAACTATTAAAAGTAATGTATAATTTGACCTCATTGGGCTTAACTGCTTAACTTAAACTATGTGTGAAGTTTAGAGATGAAATGTCTCTTTCAAGTAACTGTTAACAAGTCATAGAAACCTGAAATGTAATAAATAGTGAGTGTAGAAGGGGGAAGGTCAAGTCTCCTCATCCTGTGGAGGAAGTGGAGGTGTTGCTGTGCTTTCTTGATAAGTGAGGTGGTGTTGGTTGTCCATGTCAAGTCATTTGTGACATGCACCCCCAGGAACTTGGTGCTTTTCACAGACTCCACAGCACTGCTATTGATGGTGAGTGGGGTGTGTGACGCGTGTTTCTTCTTGAAGTCGACTGTTATTTCTTGTTTTGTTAACATTGAGTTGTAGATTTGTTGTGTCACACCAGTTGATGAGTATGTACCTCTTCTCTGTAAGCAGAGTCATCATTGTCACTGATGAGGCCACCACTGTTTGAGTTTGATGATATGGTTTGAAATGTGTCTGGCACAACAGTCGTGTGTCATCAGTGTGGATAGCAGAGTACCTCCCTGGTGAACCAGGGTTTTTCGTTGGCCCTTGTGTTGATGTTTTGTTCCATGCATTTGGATATATACGGAGCCATGCTGCTGCAAACATCTACCACTGTAGTAGCGCCCAAAACCCAAAGAAGAACCCAAAGAAGCGATAGACAACAGATGAGAGATGAAGGCCAATGCCTGCTGCTGGGAGGTGGAGGATACTGGCATGCTGGCCCTCCAGCTCTGGTATGGTGTAGCACTTGATCTTCTTCAAGATCCAAAAGCAAATTAACTCCAGAAAAAGATCTGTGGAAATTTGGAGCTTCAAATCTAAGAAATGAGCTTCTATTAAATTTTAAATTTTGTGAAAAATTTTCCAAAATGTTTGTTTCCAACCACTCCTGTTGTGGGAATATTTTCAGAAGAAGAGACACCACGAGATGAGCGTTACGGTCTCTTTGCTCCACAGATCTGATGTTTTCAGCTCTTCTGTGACATTTCAGTCACATGATTCATGTACGTCATTGTTTATTCACTTAGTCTGTTTATATTTGCTTTTTATCCACATGACTACTGTTACACCTCAGACCAATATTCGTCACATTTTCAGGATATGTATATTGATCGCACTGAAAATGTGTCACCTGTGTTTTTATAATTAGTGCAGTGTAGCTTTAGTCAGTGAAGCAAATGATCCTGAAACTTTAACAGAAACGCTGCCGTGAATACATTCTTCACATTTCTCAGTGTGTGTGTGCGTGTGTGTGTGTGTGTGTGTGTGTGTGTGTGTTTTCAGCTCTGGTCCTGCATTAATGTAAAGTGGAAAAAAAAGGTTCAGAGGAATGAATGAGCCCAAACTGTTGTTTAACGAAGATTTTGCCTCGGGGCAAAATCCCTGAACAACCGAGAATCTGAAGCATTGAGCAAACACAGGAAACATGTTCTGGGTACAAACAGCAAACTTTAGTGTCACGTCAACAGCTGACCTGTGATACGCTGCTGCATGAACCACCATCACCTTTTCACAACATGAGATTATAACAGAGTCAAACCTTTTACGGAAGTCTTTACACAAGCTGGTATCTCTGAATTCTCTTTTTTGTGCAAAAATCTTGGAGAAGAAAAACACTTTTTCAACCTTTTCTAATAGTAGAAATGGAGGCTAAACTCACCTGGAAACATCCCTTAAAAACTTTTCATTTGTTTTTTTCCCTTTTCTACCTGAATCTGAATATGAAACGTTAAACAGGGTTTTCATAAATTTGTAAAGCCTCCATTTTCTTGTGAATGTTAAAATAAAACAGCAACCTTTGACCCAGATAATCAGGTGTGTTGAGTTTGACTCTGCAGTCAACAAGGAGAGTGAATTAATGTGGAAAGTGTTTTACGTGCACATTAATATTCAGATTATAAACAAGGTCTTCGTGTGTTTCAGTCTGGATTAAAAAAAACAGTAACAGCTGCTTGTTGTAAGATTAAAAACAAATACAACAAAGACAACAATAAAACAGAATAATAATGGAGTTTTTATAATGAATTAATAATTATATATTTATTTTATGACACATAAAGAGTTCAGAAGCTTAACTGGGTAGAAATTTGACAGACATGACAATGAAATGTTACAACACCCTTAACTGAAGGCAAAGGTTGATTTATACGGCAGCAACAAAACAACTCATACAGGTACATACAAATATTTCAAATAGAAAATGAGATATGAATAAATAATGCAAAATGTGGTTTAATAAAAGACAAACAGAAAACAACTGAGAGCTGAAGCAGAAATGCCGTCAGCAGACGTGTACCAGACCTGCTGAGAGGCTTCATTATGTAATATGATAATAAAATAACCAATAGATAACCTATAAGAGACCATCGTGCTTGTTTTTCATTCACAACATGTACGATTGGCTCTCGTCTTCATTGTTGTTCTTCAAAATGCTGTTTTCCACACTGACAGTGTTTCCGCCAGTGGAGGCGGGCGGGGTGGAGGGGAGGGATTGGTCACCTTGGACGTGCAGTTTGTGCAAACAGATGATTTCAACATTTTTCCTTTACGGGTTGGTATGAAAGCTCAGAGGTCCTGCAGCAGCCAGACAGCTGATCATACCTGCACATCTGGAATCACACAGATAAATGTCCTTTTTAATACTAAATCTAATCTGATGCTCAGAGTCTAAACTGACATCCTCAAAGATGCTTATAGAAAAACAATCAGTGAATATGTTGGCGGCTTAAAAAATGTCTGTAAATTCATTGATTAACAACCTTATTGCAGTAATTATAGTTATATGTTTTATTTCATGGAAAATCAAAAATTAAAATGTGATATCTTTTACATTTTTAATGTGAGATGGAAATCAAAACTCGCTCTGAGAGACGCAGGTGGTTCTGACCTCGGGCTCCCAAGATGGAAGATGATGTTTTATGTTACCTACTAAATTTACTAAATTTGGAATCACCCCCCAAAATGAAAGCTGTCAAACGTGCACAGAAGGTGTGTTTGAAAATGTCCCAATATCTTGGCCATGTGTATGAACATATAAATACATTGTTGTGAATTCATGAACTTAGTGTCACACCATGTGACGCTGCACATTTTGGCAGCAGACCTCAGTATGTGTAAATACTGGAAGTTTAAACATGATGGGGAAGTGAAATTGAATGGTGAGATAACACTTTGACTTTACATTAAGTTAGATCTCCTCCAGGTAAAGTAAAGTAAGAAGTTTTTAGATTAGTTGGGCATTTTTGGAAAATAAAAAGAAGAAAAAACATTTTTATGAAGTGAGGATAAACTCACTAATAAAACAGTGTGTTTAGTATAGTATGAATATGTTTGATAAATATGTTGGAAAGAAAGGATCATTTCAGTAGATTTCCTCCAGACAGACGTGTTTTAAACATATAAAAAACATAAAAAAACAAACAAAAAATGACCTTGTTACAAAACCATTTCTGAGAATTAAATGATTAACCAATTATCAAAACAGTTGCTGATTAATTTTCTTGCAGCTCTAAAAATAAACATCTGATTTCCAGGAAGTGTTTAGTTGAGTTCATCATGTGACACGTTAAAGTTCAGGTTCAGGCTTTTCTCTCTGCAGGTTCGTCACTGACGCCACCGTCTCGCTGTTTGTTGCCGTGTTGTTGTTTGTTCTCCCCTCGGAGCTGCCGCGATACCTCTGCTGCTGGAGGAGCTCTGATACAGGTAACACACACAGGTAACACACACACAGGTAACACACACACAGGTAACACACACACAGGTAACACACACAGGTAACACACACAGGTAACACACACAGGTAACACACACAGGTAACACACACACAGAGCTGGATTTGTGTGTGTGATTCACATTTAGTTTTTTTGTTCAATCAGACTTCCAGGTGTCACGAGGCCCCGCCCCTCCCCTCCTCACCTGGCAGGTGACTCAGAAGAAGATGCCCTGGAACATTGTCCTGCTGCTGGGAGGCGGCTTCGCCCTGGCTAAGGGCAGCGAGGTGTGTGTGCATGTATGTGTGTGTGCCTGTGTGTGTGTGCACATGTGTGTGAGCTTGTAAAAATCATCTTTGGTGAGAACAACAAAGACAGTGTGTGTGTTACCTGTGTGTGTGTGTGTGTGTGTGTGTGTGTGTGTGTGTGTGTGTCGTCAGGAGTCTGGTCTGTCCCGCTGGCTCGGTGCTCAGATGACTCCGCTGCACTCCATCCCTCCGTGGGCCATCGCCATCATCCTCTGCCTCCTCATCGCCACCTTCACTGAGTGTGCCAGCAACGTCGCCACGGCAACGCTCTTCCTGCCTATCCTGGCCTCCATGGTATCAAAATACACACAAACACACAGACAAACACACACTCTTAAAACACACTAAATAGATCAACAGATCAATAATCTGTTGATCTCAGACTCTCCTGAAGCTTCTAATAAATTTAATTTATATTTAGTCCGATCGTAATTACTGAATAAAACTATTTACATTATTCAAATAAAAGTTCAAATTTAAGATTTTTCTTTATGGGAAATGTTTAAAACCATCCATCACTGTGTGAGTGTTGTTTGTGTCTGTATCCAGGCCCAGTCTATAAACCTGAACCCTCTGTACGTGATGATCCCCTGCACCCTCAGCGCCTCCTTTGCCTTCATGCTGCCGGTGGCCACGCCCCCCAACGCCATCGTCTTCTCCTCCGGTTATCTCAAAGTGTCAGACATGGTGAGTCCTGCTGGTCCACCGTCTGTTTCAGACTGAAATATCTCAACTGCTATCAGATGAATTCATGTTCCCCAGAGGATGAATTTATTTTGGTGATCCTCAGACTAAAACAAAACCTTATAATACAATAAATGAATAACTGACCTCACATGAAGTTTTGACTCTGAATACATTATTTTATTTCTCTTCTTTTCTTTAATAATGTTTGAGAGATGGAAGATATTTGGAGTTTTCAGGTTTTATTCCAGTTTTGCTTTGATGTACTTTGTTGTTTTTTTAAAGTTGTAAATTAGTTCAGGAAATGAACATTTTCAGATATTTGTTACAAATACATACAGTTGTCTTGTTGTATATTATTATCATGATTATTCTTTAATCGGTCCATCTTCGCATCCACCCACACTAACCTCTCCTGTCCTTCCTCCTCCTGCAGGCTAAAACAGGCGTGGTGATGAACATCATCGGGATTGGCTGCATCAGTCTGGCCATCAACAGTTGGGGTCGCGTCATGTTCGACCTGGATTCCTTCCCTTCATGGGCCAACACCACCGCACCTGTGTAGGAGAAGCGACGTCTTCAGGTTTAATCACTCGACTCCGGATGCAGCAGGGAATTTCTCTTTGTTTGTCTACAGAATGTGACAGCTGGTTCTGAGCAGAAACCCGACCATATCTATAGATATAATATTCATTTTCACAGTTTTAATATTCATTTATTCAGTTTAAACTTGCTTTAATTGATTTATTTTTGGTCACTTCACTCTTAAATATTATAACATGTTAGCAAAAGCTGCAAATACTCTTCTGTAGATGAAACGTTTGGCAGTTTTTTGTTTTAAACACTGACACTGCTTAAAAAGTTAAGTTATTGTCAATTTTATAGTTGAGTTAATTGTTTTATTGCAAAATTAAATTAAATATCAACAATTTTGTAGTTGCAGATTTTCCTGAAGAGGATTTTTGTTTTATGTCACTATAAACTGAATTTTGGACAAACAGGACATTTGAAGACTTTTTTATACATATTTTTTGACATTTTATGAACAAACTGATTTAACAGTTTTATATTTTTAAAAAACTAATAGTACATACATGCATTATCCAACATGTTAATGGCACAACTGCATTTTCTAAAATTCAATCAATTCATGATCAAAATTGCTGCTCACTAATTATCTTCCACTAAAAGATGAAACTTCATCTACTTTGTCGTCTTTTCGACCGCTGATGAAACTCACTGCTATTTATTCATAATTCATCTGTTCTACATGTGACAAATTCTCAGTAGTAATCACATTTTATTCTGTCATGTCCATGTACAATACAAGTGTGCACGTATTAAATTTTCATTTTTAGCAGTGGGGAGTATCTGTTGTACTGATGCAGTTAGTGCTGTGAAAATATACATTAATCTGAAATTATACCATAGTGCATCTGACTGGACCGTTGTGACCACAACCCGTATTCCTGTGTATTGGAATTATAACATATACTGTGTGTTTTGTATTTTTTTTTCTATTTAAATGCCTGAGTTTTTATTTAGTAACAACATTTTATGTAAGAGAGTTAATGTCTGTTGTTAATCTGTGAAGAAATGTTTGATTGTGTAGTTAAAGCAATAATACTGTAATTAATACAAAGAATAATACTTTCACTGGATTCACTAAGTGATTAATATACCTGATATTTCTAACTTATGTCTCTCAAGTTTACATTAAAAGCTCCTTTTTTGGCATCTAGTCTTTTATTATCATGTTCTCTGAGAGCAGAACAAACTTATTAACAAGATGAACATAACGATTCACAACCGTGATGATGCTAAGATTAAGATTTACAGTACAAGTCAAAAGTTTGACAAGAAATGAAACCATGTGAGAAGTTTAGAGGTAAAAATCACTATTTGGTGGAGCTGTTAACAACTCATAGACATCTGAAATGTGACCCGACTACACACTGCTTTTAGTAAGACGTCAAAAGACTAAAAGGTTGAAACCACTGGTTTCATCTTTAACAATGTGTTGGATTTTAAAAGCTTCTTATATTATCCATTGAGTCAAATCTGCATCTGAACAGTAACTAAAGCTGTCAGATAAATGTTGTGGAGTAGAAAGTACTAGATGTACCTCTGACATGTAGAAAGTACTAGATGTACCTCTGACATGTAGAAAGTACTAGATGTACCTCTGACATGTAGAAAGTACTAGATTTACCTCTGACATGTAGAAAGTACTAGATTTACCTCTGACATGTAGAAAGTACTAGATTTACCTCTGACATGTAGAAAGTACTAGATTTACCTCTGACATGTAGAAAGTACTAGATGTACCTCTGACATGTAGAAAGTACTAGATTTACCTCTGACATGTCTCCCTCAAGCGGTCAAACACTGAACAGCAGGTGCCGTAAACTGTCGTAGACAGAATCGGTTTCCGGCAAATATTGTTCTGTATTGTTGATATCGGCGACAATCAGACAGCAGCAAAAGATTCAAATATTATACAGATTAAATATTGTATTTGTCTGTTAGTTTCATAGTGAAGTTTTTCATCTAAGTAGTTCCGGACTGCTGTTTTACCGGCCGAGCTGACGTCATGGAAACAGGTTTGTGGCTAATGTTAGCAAGACTGAGCTAGTTAGCAAGCGACGCTTTGGATGTTTATTGACAGTAAAAAAGATAATAAATGCAAAACTGTAATCACACAGTCTTCATATACAGTTGAATAGTCGAGAATAAAGAAGACTAAAAGCTTATTTCATTTAACTCATTCACGTTTGGACAAAACTAAACATTAAGAAATGACCGTGCATATAATTTAACAGCCTTGTTTATCGAGACAAATCGAGTGAATTTAACTTTTTCTAAACATCTGAGATAATAATAATTAATCAGTCACTTCTCCCAGTTGACTTTTGTCAGCAGCATTAAAGTCAGATATTTGAGTTTAGAAAACTAACAATGTTCATTATTACAGAGACTTTTTACATCCACTAAACATTTAAATGTTGTTGTTGTTGTTGTTGTTGTTATTGTTGTGTTTGTGTACAGAGGAACAGGCCAGGAACCGCTTCCAGTCTGAGCTGGAGTTCGTCCAGTGTTTAGCCAACCCCAACTACCTGAACTGTGAGTGACAGCGGATACACTTGACCCACATTCATCACAAGCTCTTGTTGTGTTGTTTGTGTTTACCTGTTGACAGTCCAGAGGTGTTTGTCAGTTTTTTCATTTTGTTTCTGTTGATCATTGTTTCATCTGAGCAGCAAATAATAAAATAAATGGTTCCCAATAAAAACAGGAAACTCATGATTTAGACTCATCAGGTGAGATTATATATAAAGATGGTAACAGAATAAAATCAGCAGTTAACTCATGAAAACACAGCAGAAGATATTTAATGTAAAGTAAATATGCATCAACAGCTTGTTGTTCATTAATGGTTTGATCCAAATACTCAAGTATGCTGCTTTATGCTTCCACTCTACATTTATCTGGCAGTTTGAGTTACATACAATGAATAATATAACAAGCACTTTGGCTTTGCTTTCCTATAAGATGTATACTGTAATGTTCATTTGAGACTAAATAGATGAACACACAACATGCTGCTCCAGTCTGTCCATGCAGGTACAGACATCCTGGCTGATAATTTTGATGTTTTTGTGTTGCAGTTTTGGCTCAGAGAGGTTTCCTGAGGGAGAGACCATTCATCAACTACCTGAAGTACCTGCTGTACTGGAAGGAGCCAGAATACGCCAAGTTCCTCAAGTAAGACAACCTGCAACATGTCATGTGATCTTCTGTGTTTGATCAACTAACAGCTGCTCTGTGTCAAGGATCAGAAACTATTAAAAACACACAGTGACATGTTCCTTCATCGCCGTGAACACATGCTAAAATAGTCCCCAACAGGTGCACCATTTCCTGCTGTTTGTTAAAAAGTGAGCAGCTGTTTTAGGAAATTAAACATGAATTAAATAAGTGTGAGCTAAAAGATCTTCAGTAGGAACCAGTGAGCTGAGAGCCGCAGACAAAGTGGAGGAGGAGGAGGAGGAAAGCACCTTGTTCACTGAAACAGAACAATATCTCTCAGTCTCAAAAGCATTGAGTTCCTTCCTGAAAATAAGATGTTAAAGTCTACTAAAGACAATGTTGAGGTGAGAGCTTCTGTTCTTGTCGCTGCCTTCACCTGTGTCCCTCTGCAGGTATCCTCACTGCCTGCACATGCTGGAGCTGCTGCAGTACGAACACTTCAGGAAGGAGCTGGTCAACGCTCAGTGCGCCAAGTTCATTGATGAGCAGCAGCTGCTTCACTGGCAGCACTACTCGAGGAAACGCACCCGGCTGCAGCAGGCGCTGGCCGAGCAGCAGCAGCCGCAGCAGCAGCCACCGCCGCACGGGAATGCTGCCGCCAAGTGATGATGTGACTGGACTGTACATAAGAACCTGAGGGACAGTAAGAGTCTGGCTGCTCCAATCAGTTATCATCTTAAAATAATACAGCTGGGATCTTGATGTACAAAACAAAGAAATTCCATCTATTTTATTCCACATTTTCTTCTGCCTTGTCAAATTACCCACTACGTTACCCACAATGCAGCTGGAGATTGTTGTGTGTTATGCTAGCAGCGGCTAATGTAGCTGCTAGCCTCCAGTGGAGATGAGGAGCTACGGAGGGCTGCTAACCTCACTGCTTTCTGACTCCACACATCAACAGACAGTGACATCATCAGCTCCTCTATACTAGACTATACTACTTTTATACATCGGTACTAGGGATTCTAGTTTTGAGGTTTCCACTTCTTGTTGGGAATTTGAAGTTTCCAGAACAGGATTCAGTTCATGAACTCTGTGCAGCAGTGAGAACATCTGAAAGTCTTTCCATGTTTTACATGTGGAGCAGCTTGATCGAGGACTCTGTGTTTGTCCCGAACATTTTAGTCAAAGAGCTGCTCATAAATGCTGCGGGTGAAGACTTGACAGGCTGCAGTAATAAATCTCTATTCACAGCCGCCAGATGTCACTCCGTCCCAACTTCTTGATTTCCTACCATCCACAGTACAGTGTGACTTCACATTTTCAACACATTTCTTTTAGCAGATCAGTGACTGAAATGTCCAACTTTTTGCAGACTGACTTTAAATTGGACTGAATAATAAAGTTCAGGTATCTTGGTTGATAACTGTGTGTATGAACAGTGACAATATGCTAACGCTAACAGATGAGAAAACGTGCCACTGTTTTGTGCATCGATCTTTAGATATCAAAAGATCAATCTGAGCAGATTCATTTTTATTTACATTTCTTCCCTCTTACTCAATTATTTTCCTTTCTTTTTAATAAAATACATAAAATGAGAAATGTTTAGAGTTTGATTAGTGTGTAAAACAAGTTAAACAGAAACCTCTGTGATTTATGTCAACAGTAGTTATTTATGGTTCTAGTGTTTTTCATAGCTGGCTATTTTACACTTACAGTAATACACATTTTCTATTTTCCTTTTTTAATTTTTTTACACAATATACAGCGGGACACACAAATATATGATTGATGACATATGATTAATTACCAGTAATGTTTCAAGTAATATTAATTGGGGATTTCTAATTAAATGTATTGGTATATGTTCATGAATATTTGTTGTTGTTTATTCTGGAAACAATAGTTGCTCCAGTAATAATTCTAATTCAGTGTAACATAACATAATGCAAATATAATGTTTAGATGACGCGCTGGAGTGACTTTAATTAGAAAATGATATGTTGGTTTTATTCTGAAGGGTCGTTGCCGGAAATAGTTGTTGCTACGTGACGTGTGGAGCAGCGTGGACCATGAACTGTTCTCGTCGTTACACCTGTGTGGTTGTGATGCAGCGCTGGGGTGTTGGAGCGTGAATCGTCCCCCAACACAACGTGTGCTCAGTGATTATATTATATTTATATTATTTTTTTTATAATTTGCTGTTTCCTCACCGAACAGACGCGGCAACAGAACGTGACACGGTAACACCGCTTTTATTGATTATCGGTAATAATATAGGTACATGTATAAAAGTTAGAAAGCCGTTACTGTTACTACTACAGTAACTGTAGCTAAGCTAGCTACAGTTACTGTTACTACTACAGTAACTGTAGCTAAGCTAGCTACAGTTACTTCAACTCCTTTACTGTAGCTAGCTTAGCTACAGTAAAGGAGTTGAAGCAGTTAAGTTGTAGCAACTGGACTTTTTCTTGGAGTTGCTTACAACTTGACTACGACGACCTGGATGAGTGAGAATCTACACAGACATCTACCGTAAAGGAGTTACAAGGTTCTCTCGTTATTGTGCGCATGCGCGTGTGTTTCACTGAAAAGTTAATAGTTTAACTGAAAGTGTTTTCTTTACGGTTCCCCTCAGCGGGTCAAACTCTTGGACGGACTCGGACTTTGAATTCATTAATATAACATTTGCTGTCCTATAAGATGTATACTTGTTCTAGTTAAGATGTATACTTGTTCTAGTTAAGATGTATACTTGTTCTAGTTAAGATGTATACTTGTTCTAGTTAAGATGTATACTTGAAGTTTATTAGTAAATCTAACCCATGACAATCCAGAGTTGAGACCAGGAAGCAGAGCTGCAGTCTTACACGCTTCTCTGCGCCTCCACTAGAGCAGCTGCCCACCCAATCATCTAGTATAGAGACTGTGTCTGTCCCCCGTCCACCTGCATTATTTAAAGATAAAACAAACAGAAGAGGAGTAAATCATAAAAACCTGATAAAAATTAAATCAACATCTCAAAGAGTCCAAACAAGATAATTAAATGTGGACTCCTGAATATTAGGTCCTTGTCCTCTAAAGCTGTTTTAGTAAATGAATTAATATCTGATTATGATATTGATTTATTCTGCCTCACTGAAACCTGGTTGCAGGAGGATGAATATGTTAGTTTAAATGAATCCACTCCGCCCAGTCATTGTAATACTCATATTCCTCAAAGTACTGGTCGAGGTGGTGGTGCTCACTAAATATATATGTATTATTATTGAAAGGTAAAGGGGGAAGTATGGGGAATGCTCCTGTAGCCTCCAGCCATCTACCTGTGTTTTGATTGACAGGTGAGCCACCTCAGGATGGCAACGGTGGTGCAGCGGGTGGCGGTGGTCGGTGCTGGGGCGGCAGGACTCTGTGCAGCCAGACACATCCTGGCCCATCCCGACAGATTCGGCCCTCCGGTGGTATTCGAACTCAGCGACGACATCGGTGGCACCTGGTGCTACGAAGAGCGAGTCGGTACGAAAGACGACGGACGGCCAATTCTCAGCAGCATGTACAGAAACCTCAGGTGTGTGTGTGTCGCTCCACACACTGAGGTCAGCCTCTGTCTGAAACAGGCCGTTTTAGCTCCTGTCTCTTTAAGGCCCGCCTCCTGATGAGCCCGCTCTGTTCTGATTGGTCAGCTTTAGGAAGCTTCCTCCGACTCCGGAGGCTACGTAAACAAACTATAGTAGCAGGATTTCACTTCCGTTTCTTCTTCTTTACTCCAAATGTCAACTTCTCACATCCATCCGTACATGTTGGAGCTGAATCATATCTGAAATATGAGAGTGAACAATGTGACAACACCTTAGAAACCGCCTTAGCAACAGCCTTAGCAACCAAGGCTACAGAACAGACAGCTGTTTATGAGCATCTGTCAGGTAGAAACACTGTCACAAACTTCGACAAACCTTCACCTCAAGTTTCTGAACTTTGACCTTGTTTAACAGAAGAAAGAAGAAATAATAACAAAACCACAAAAGCTGAATATGTCACTTCAATTCTGAGGATCTGTAAAGATTAGTCAATGATAAAAAATGATAATGATAATTAATTAATAATTTTATTCATTTTTCTCAAATGTCTGTTTTTTTACTGTAGGTCAGACAAAATAATATTATAAACTATTAATTATTTTTTTTAATTAATTGAGAAAATAATCTGCAAATGAATCAATAATTTGCTGTAGAACAATGTAAAATATTTCAGATATTTTAACTGCAAACATACGAGTGGAAATAATCTGTGGTTCTGTTGTTGTTGTTGTTGTTGTTGTTGTTTTCTCCAGGACCAACCTGCCCAAAGAGGTGATGATGTTTCCTGACTTCCCCTTCGAGCCGCAGCTCAGCAGCTTCCTGCCGCATCAGGAGGTGCAGACGTACCTGCAGAGATACTGCAGGAGTCACAACATCAGGCGCCACATCCGGGCGAGTTCACCTGGCGCTGATTTAAAATTATTTGTTTACGCATTCAAACATAAAAAAATGTTTTATAAAAGATTGAAAAATTTTATGTTTCTCTTTCTCTTTTTACAAAATAAATACATTTAAATTATCTTGTTTTGAAAATATTTTTCTTTGTTTCTTTTTCTTTTTTTTATCTTATTTTTATATATTTATCTTTTTCAGTTCAAGACCACGGTGGAAAGTGTGAAGCCTGTCGTCGTGACAACAGGCGGCGAGGAGGAGAGAACAACATGGCGAGTGACATCATCAGATTCGTCAGGTTGCCAGAAAACTGAGACGTTCGACTCGGTCTTTGTCTGCTCGGGGTGAGACAGTGTGTTGTACTACACAGTAATACTACACAGTAATACTACACAGTAATACTACACAGTAATACTTCACAGTAATACTACACAGTAATACTTCAACTTGTGTCATTTAAGTATTTTCCTCTTGTTGCCACAGTGTCACCAAAATGCTGAATTTCAGGGTTTAAATGTGTTTGCTTCTGTTTGTTTAAGGCATTACTCTGACCCTCACATCCCAGACATACCAGGAATAAAGAACTTTAAAGGTACAATAATAAGTGAACATTTACATGTTTTCATTCATGATGTGAACTGGAAACCTGTAAAATGTAGATAATGTTACATCGAAGGACAAGTTCACGTGTTCACGTGTCAGGTGTCCATATGTCTTGTTCCTCTGTTGATGGAGTGAAGCTGCTTCCAGACTTTTTCAGTGCTGGATTAGTGCTGCAACTAATGATTATTTTCATCATCAACTAATCTGTTGATTATTTTCTCGATTAATCGTTTTTGGTTTAATCAGTTTTTGGTTCATAAAATATCAGAAAATGGTTAAAAAAGGTTGATCAGTGTTTAGTAAATGTCCTGGTTTGTCCTCAACCCAAAGATATTCAGTTTGCTGTCAGAGGACTAAAGAAACCAGAAAATATTCACATTTCAGAAGCTGGATTCAGACAAAATGACAATTAATCAACTATCAAAATAGTTGTTGATTAATTAAACAGTTAATCATTGCAGCTGTACACGCTGGTGTCTCTGGCTGTAGGTCAGGTGCTCCACAGTCATGCGTACAGGTGTGCGGAGCCGTTCTCGGGTCAGTCAGTGGTGGTTCTGGGAGCCAGAGCTTCAGGACTGGACATTTCCATGGAACTGGCTAAAGCTGGTGCTCAGGTAACAAACATGTTGTGTGACAAACAAGGATGATGCGCATGGACGTAGCTGATTAGACGGAGCGTGACTTGAGTTAGGGTTAGACAAAATGAAGTCGAAGGAAGAATGAAACAAATGAAAATGAAAACGATATTTTAATTCTTTTTTCAACCAACAAATCTTCCAGAAAGTATTTTGGTTTCTTGCAAGTGAATTTTTCTCTTCATTATGTTTCACCTGCTCGTAAACTAAATGCATTTCTGGTGTTTGATTCCCTCTGCAGCTCAACTCCTGAAGTACGTTAAGGTGTTTTTTATCTACCAATCATTGTTATTGTGTGGCTGCTCCAAACAAATTGCCCTTTGTGGGATTATTAAAGTTGTGTTTTAGCTATTTACATTGATAATGACCATGTTGTGATTTATGTTGAACTCTCTCTCCAGGTGACTCTGAGTCACGGTCGACCTCGCTTCACCTTTCCTCTTCCTGCTGGGGTTCAGCAGTGCAGTCCACTGGTGGCAGTCGGGGAGGACGGCAGGGTTCACTTCCAGGTGACTAATCGCTAATCAATAATCGCATACGTCCATATTCCTGTTTAATACTGATCTGTCCTTTGTGATGCTTTTCTATAATGAGAAGTATGCTTTTCAGTTCACTTCTTTTCTTTTCTGCTGTATTTCTCATCACTCACATTATTCAATGACATTAATATTTCCCAGAGTCTCAAATCAGTCTTCGATCTTCTCAAATGATGCTTTATAATTCATGATTTGTGATTTGGAACCTGGTGTGTTGCAGGACGGCTCGCTGGGCGCTGCTGACGTCCTGCTGTTCTGCACTGGATACAACTTCAGCTATCAGTTCCTGGATGGGGCTGAGCTGGGCCTGGACATCCAGGAGCATGGAGTGGCTCCTCTGTACCGCTTCATGATGCCCCCCGCCTTCCCCTCGCTCTTCTTCATCGGCATCTGCAAGATCATTTGCCCCTTTCCCAACTTTGACTGTCAGGTGAGCTGCAGGTGTGGTGAAACACCTGCCGGACTGCGGAGCATCTCACAGAGGTTTAAAGTCCCGTCTTGTCTCCACAGGTCCAGTTCTCTCTGGCCGTGTTGGACGGCTCGGTCACGTTACCATCTCGGGCTCAAATGGAGGACGGTGTCTGGCGAGAACTGCAGGAAAAAGCAGCACGAGGAGTCCTGCAGCACCACCTGCTGGTGATGGACCAGGATCAATGGGAGTACTGTGCTGCACTGGCTCGCTGCGCTGGCTTCCCTCCGCTGCGTCCGGTCGTACGCAGCCTGTATGAGGAGGTGTGGCGACAGCGACGGATCCACCCCGAAAACTACCGGCGCAACAACTACAGACTGATCAGCGACACACAGTGGGAGCTGATCGACTGATGGGACGTTTCACACACGTGTTATCAGAACGAACCTGCAGAGCCACGAATGAGTTGGAGCCAACTACTTATTACGGACAACTCTCGACTCTATTGCACCTCTGAAAAAGAAGACAATAAAACAGAGGAGGTTAGCACCATGGTATAGCCAGCACACTCGCAAATTAAAGCAAGAGGCACGTAAATCTGAACGTAAATGGCGTGCCTCTAAACTGGAAGAATCTCGTCTAGCCTGGCAAAATAATCTTGCAATTTATAGGAAGGCTCTGCGTAATGCCAGAACAGCCTATTATTCCTCATTAATTGAGGAAAATAAGAACAACCCCAGGTTTCTCTTCAGCACTGTAGCCAGGCTAACAGAGAACCACAGCTCTACTGAGTCATCTATTCCTTTAGGTCTAACTAGTAATGACTTCTATAGCCAATCAGCTATGTGATTTCCTCCATACAAACAATTTATTCGAGGAGTTTCAGTCAGGATTTAGAGTAAATCATAGCACAGAGACCGCACTAGTTAAAGTTACAAACGACTTCCTAATGGCATCAGACAAAGGACGCATCTCTGTACTTGTCCTATTAGATCTTAGTGCCGCATTTGACACCATTGACCATCAGATTCTCTTACAGAGACTGGAATATCAAATTGGCATCAAAGGAACCGCCCTAGGCTGGTTTAAGTCATATTTCTTAGACCAATCTCAGTTTGTTCATGTTAATGATGAATCCTCCATGCAAACCAAAGTTTCCCATGGAGTCCCACAAGGTTCTGTATTAGGACCACTTCTATTCAGTTTATATATGCTTCCTCTAGGGAACATTATTAGGAATCAATCAATTAACTTTCGCTGTTATGCCGACGACACCCAATTATATTTATTGATCAAGCCTGATAAAACCAATCACTTAACTAAACTTGCATGCATTAAGAATATAAAAATTGGATGACCCACAATTTTCTGATGTTAAATTCAGATAAAACTGAAGTTCTTGTAATTGGACCACCTCTTTCCAGAGATTTAGTTGCCTTAGATGGGATCACCCTGGCCTCCAGCTCCACCGTAAATAATCTTGGAGTTGTCTTTGATCAGGATTTGTCCTTTAATGACTATAAAACAACTTTCGAGGACTGCATTCTTCCACCTACGTAACATCAGACGCATTATATCTCAAGCGGATGCAGAAAAACTAGTCCATGCATTTGTTACTTCTAGGCTGGACTATTGTAACTCTTTGCTATCAGGCTGCTCTAATAAGTCTCTTAAGAGTTTGCAGCTGATTCAGAATGCTGCTGCACGTGTTGTGATTTGATTTGAAGTCATTTTAGTTTGTCCAATGCTTTGTTTTATGACCAAAAACCTGCAGAACTAATGATATTCCCATAAATAAAATTTGTGCTTCTTTACTGCTCTCATTGTCTTTGGTTAAATCCCCTTGTTTACTTGTTTAAATCCCTGTATGTACCACATGTCTGTTTTTGCCTTTATGTACTTTCTTTCTCTGTAAAAGCGTCTTTGAACACTATATAAACAAATGATTTTTATTATTATTATTATTATCATCTTCTCTTTGTGCTTTTGTCTCACTAAAAGCAGTGTGTAGTCGGGTCACATTTCAGATGTCTATGAGTTGTTAACAGCTCCACCAAATAGTGATTTTTACCTCTAAACTTCTCACATGGTTTCATTTCAATAAATGTTCAAATGATCCAATATTTCAGCAAAAATCAAAGATTAGAGAAAAAGTCCAAAAGCTGAAAACAGATTTGTGTATCAGAACTTTGTTTCTTCTTCTTTCCTCTCCCATTAATCATCTCACGACCCCTCAGATTTATCTGGTGACCCTTTGGAGGGCCCCGACCCCTAGGTTGGGAACCACTGGACTAAACTAGCTAACTGTATATAAAGTAGTTGAAACTAGCTCCACCTCCAGCAGCTACAACAGTAACATGCTGCTCTAACACTGATGCTTCAGTATTAATAATATAATGATGTCATATATAATAATATATCAGTCACTACTGTTACTGCAGTACTTTAACTACATCAAGATCACAGTACTTATGTACTGTTACTGTAGTCGGATCTTTCATTGTTTTTACTTGTATTGGAGTATTTTTACAATGCTGTATTGGTAATTTACTGCGGTAAAGTACTTTGAATGTGTTTTACTCGGATCTGCAGTGTCAGAGGCGGAGATGAGCGTTTAGCTGTTTAATGATTTCTGAGAACGGATCCTCCAGTGAACCATGAATGAGGTCGGAAGACACGGAGAGCTGACGTTGACAAGAGACTTTAATCCTGATATTGCGCCACAAAACATCAAAATACACAAAAAACACAAGTTTGATATCACACACTAAATCACAGACTGACTTGCGCAAATACAACATGAAGCAAGAACATCCATCATGCAGTTTTGCTCTTTGGAGAAATACATTCAGACACCAGGTCAGTAACACGGCTGCCATACAGTGTTTTACAGGACATTTAAAGGGAACTTCCACCTACTTTAAGAATTACAGACATCGATTACATGTTCCAGGACTGATTCAGTGAAGGTTTGTGTTTACTAATGTGACATAAAAAAAACAAAGTCAGCAACCTGTCGACACTCCCCAAAGGTCAAAGGTTAGTGCTAGTTCCTGGCTAATAGCAGGGACTGCAGCCAACTGATTATTTTTTCCATTCATTTGGCCCATTTGACACCAGAAAGCTGTTGAAGTCATCCAACAATCCAAAACCCCCAAATATTCAGTTAACTGTAATGTGAGGACAAATAAAAGCAGCAATTTTTAAATTTTAAACAAGATAATGTTTGGATATTTTAACCTGGAAAAATCATGTTTGTCACAATCACAAGTGATTTTTTAATTATAAAAATAGTTGCAGAATAATTTTGGATCAATAAGCTAATCAATTAAGTATTACAGCTCTTGTATGTTCACAAGTCTTGACTAAAAGGAGTCTATAAAACAGGTGTAATCCCCCTAATTTCATATGGACAGTGAGTTTTTATTTCGTTTTTTTACGGAGACTCACAGGTGGAAATCCTCGAAATTCTGCCCTCAAATTATAACGTGTGCCCCCAAAAATATGTCATCCGCTCCTTTTACTTCATCTGGAGGGAAACAGCAGAAACACCACAAGATCGAAGAAAATAAGTTGATAAAGCAATAAGTTGAGCAAAAATGTGTTGGGTTAATCATGTTTGACGTCATTATAAAATAAACATTTGGACTTTTCATTTAGACAAAATAAGACATTTAGACCTTACACGTTTTCACCCAAATCCATACTACATACAAATTCATTACAGTATGTGTTATTTTTGTCAGTTATAATTTCCCACAGGTCAACGTGAGATATTTAAATCGCTTGTTGTATTCGATCAGTTCGATGACATACAGTTTAGGTCAGATGAGACAAAAAGCAAATCATGACATTTGAAAAGCTGCAACCAGTAAAATATTTAGCATTTTTGCTTGAAGTGATTAAAACAATTATTAATCTAGTATCAAAATGATTGCAGATTAAATATCTGTTGACTGATTTATCAATTAATCGACCAATCATTGCAGCTCTAGTATGTACTGCATATTAATTGTCACTGTATATTGTTTTTAGCAGTTACTATATATTTTTTACACTCAACATACTTTACTACTCTATACTAACAGGGATTGATAGAATACATGTAGACTCTAAATTTCACAGCCAATTGAACTTCTCAAAAAGAGCAAACTGTAAGATCTTTGTGGAGCTGTTTCACCACCACACACATTTATTTTCATTTTTCCAGCTGCTTTTAGTATTCCCAAAGTCACTTTCAACTCATTCAGTCTTCAGTATTTTTCTTTGTATAGTTAGAATTCGTGTGTAGTCTGGATTTGGGACACAGTTTGTCTTTTTAGTATTCAGATGATATGAGGGGAGTAATTTAAGGGTACAAATTACGAAATTAAGAAAACAAAAAAGCTGCTTGAATTAGTAATTTGGGAACATAAGTGCTGATGAACTATCACACTGATTAAGGACATGTTGCTGTTTTTCAAAACAACAACCCAACTGGTCCAAGCAGAAGGCCGCCTACCAAGAGTCTGGTTCTGCTCAAGGTCTCTTCCCACTAAAGGGGAGTTTTAGGGGGAATTGTTGTGTCTCTTTAATGTTGAATGTTTCTGATGTAAATGAAAGTTCTGCTGATTTTTAATCCTTCTACCGCAGCTTGTGTTGAGACATTTATCCATTTTTCCAGGTGCATTTTGTGCTGTTTTAAGTCTTTTATAAAGAAATGGGCACTGAAGCATCCTTAGAAGATGACCCTTGAAGACTTGGACTCATTCTCCATGTGCACCTCCCTTTCAACCTTCTCGGCTACCTCTTGGTCATCCTCTCCGACTCCGTCCTTCTTCAGGATTTTCAGCGGCCACCAGATGGAGCCGCTCTTGTGGTCTCTGCGGACAGTGGGCTCTACCTGCCAGCAGCAGGGGGCGCCCTTGTCCCCTGTCAGGAAGTAGAGGAGGGCGTTAAGCCAGGCGTTGCAGGAGGCCAGTGGCCGGGTAACTTTGTAGCAGATGGATACGGTCTTCATGGCATTGCAGCCGCCAAGCTGCCCCCGCCGCAGGAGCAGGAACAGTGTCCGAGTCACGTGGAAGGGCAGGAAGCAGAGTGCGAACAGCAGTGTTATGGTTACAATGGTTTTAATGGATTTCCGCCGTCGCCGGATGTAGTGTGAGTACTGTGAGCCAGAGATGGAGACTGAGGTTCTCTCTCGCTCTCTAACTCCTTCTGACGCTCCGTCTCCCACTGGACCATCCTCACCGCCCTCTACCGAACTGGGAGGGGAGCGCAGGGTCTGAAATATTGTCCTGACCACCTGCGAGTAACACCAGGCGATGATGACAAACGGCACAAAGAAGCCCAGAAGGTGGAGGACGATGCCGTATGGGACGTAGTCGGCAAACTCCTTATCAATGGCATCGTCCCAGCAGTTCATGTAGCCCTCCCCATCCTCCCCTTGAAATCCAGTCCAGTTCCCGCCGTCCTTTGCACCGTCAGGCCCAACAACCCCACTACCTCCACGTCGGACATAACCTGTCTGCGCAAACCTAAAGATGGGGCAGGTGAGGATGAAGACCACCACCCACACCAACGCACAGGTCCCCTTCACCACACGCTGGCTCTCCAGAGTGATGGTTCTCATCGGGTGACAGATGCCCAGGTACCTGTGGACGGACAAGCAGTTTATTTTATAATCCATCACTTCAATCTGTATTTTTAATCAAAACACTGGACAACATGAATAGACTCTTAGGTTCTAAGGATTTAAGAATTTATAGATGATAGAGTGATGATGGTAACAGTATTTTCCATTGGGTGTATGTCTTACTGGAGCATCCTACCTGTGCACAGAGATGCAAGTAAGGAAGAAGATGGAGCAGTAGAGGTTGAAATAGAAGAGGAAGCGGACAAGGCGGCACATGAAGTCTCCAAACACCCAGTGGTCTCTCAGCATGTAGCTTGCCACCAGGAAAGGCAGCGACAGGCCATACATCAGGTCAGTGGTGGCCAGGTTCACCATGTAGATCAGCGAGGTGTTCCAACGTCGCCCACCACCACAGCAACCGCCATGTTGGCGACAGGAACGCAGCAGCACCACGGAGTTGAGGGTGAGGCTGAACAGGAACGTCAGTGAGTAGCAGACAGGCAGGAAGACGTACTTGTAGGATTCATCGATGCTGCAGGATGATGGAGGGAGGGATGAGGTGGGCGAGGTGCCAGAGGTGTTGGCGTGGTTGCTCGTCACCGGTGCCGCCAAACTGATGTCTGGAGTGATGTTAGAGGCTTGGCTCAATCCCATCATGAACCTGTGGGGGTTATTTCTGGCAGAGCTGGATCGGTTCAGGTTCCTCTGTCCTCATCTTCAACGGTCTCATGTGTTCTTGTTCACTGAGGTTTCCTTCATTTGTCCTTCCTCTCATCTATCTATCTATCTATCTATCTATCTATCTATCTATCTATCTAATCTCTCTTTGTCGTCAACTGACTAATGTCTTTGGTATGTAGAAGGCGTTTCTGTGTCAGAGGAGGGGGGGGGGGGGGGGGGGGGCACACCATCATTAGTTTGTAAATGCTCGTTCAGAATGTACCACCAGCCTTTTGCTGATGAAGACTATGTCTCGCTCAATTAGCCCGTCAATCATTAACAAAGCTTTCTGGAAACCTCTCTCCATTCATGTAGCCTCTCTGAACAGCAGGTTAGATGATCTGTTCCAGCTGTTGAAGTATACGAGTCAGGGTTTAAATTCTAGCCTCATTGTTGTGGAACAACGGTGACGAATAATGTCACAACAACAACAGGTGTGTCTTGAGTTGAGATTTATTCATGGCTTCAGAAAGTGGAGAACTGTCTAACTGTCACACATTAAAGTAGAGTAGAAAACAAAGTGTTCAAGGATGTCCAGAGTTAAATTCACTTAGTATTTTTAGATTTTATAAATCTGTGGAGGAGCATGTAGTCGTGCCCTCATAGTCACAGAAGTCAAGTTTGTTTTCTGTGATTTTAGTGTAAAGTGTAGTTTACATTTTATTATGGAATCCATTAATGGTCTCAACCAATAATTCCTTAAAAACAATTGATAGTTCATTATTTGGACACTTATAACAAAAAAACTGAATTTCTTTTCAACTGAGAGTTTAGTTACTAGTTTCTACCACAGTGAGTTTTCTGTAGCTTTTTTCACCAAAGATGTTTAGAACTTGAGAAATAAAACGTTTTACATACACATTTACATATAAATGAATATTAAATGTAGAATTTTAAAATGTACTTAGCAATTAGACACTTTACTTTGGGGCTCTATAGTCTCTTTATTAATCAATTGGTCTTAAATATCTGCATATAGTTTAAAAAGCTCATTCAAATTTCCAATAGTTCCTAAATTGACGTCTTGCAATATTAAATATAATATAAACATTGGGTCTTAAACACAAAACTATCACAGAAAATGAAGAAAAGCAACAAATCCTCACATAAGAATGCTTGAAAAATGACTAGAACGGTTACTTACGATATTTAATCATTGGATCATTTTTGGTTCAGTTTTGGTACTTGTACACAATATAATCTGTATAATCTGTTCAATGAGACCAATTTGCATCATAAATACTGGACCTGACTGACTAAATCTGAATTTATGTCCCCGTCAAACACCAGTATGATCTGGAGGACTGAGGATTGTAAAAGTTTTCAGGAGTTTGTCTTACCCTCAGCGGTCCTCCTTGTCCTGGACATCCTCCTGGTCGCGTCTCGTCCGGTGTCTTGGTTGACGTTGTGGCTAAGAAGTGTCTGTTTCGGGACCAAAGGGTCTCTCGGGGCTTCTCCCCTGACCTTCAGCATCTCTGTAAATAATTGATCGGCGTTCATTCAGTCAGAACTGCAGGAATGAAACCCAATACAAGCACTGCAGAGGAGGAGGAGGCACTCAGTGCAGCTCCGAGCTGGTGGCTTTTAGCAGGATACACTGGCTCTTTTTAACAATTGACGTTTTATAAATGTATAAATATATAAAAAATCATCAGAGAGGTAAAGCCTTTGTTGAGAGAAGCTAGCATGTGGCTCAATACCACACAGTTGTCTTTTATATGTAAATGGAGCTGTTGTTAAACATTTCTTAAACAAACCTTTTAGTTATTTGGAATTTAAATACTATAATATTTCAATATTTATTGTATATTCTGATTGCAAACTGCAGATGCAAATTAGCTTTAAATTAGCATTGTATTGTCCTGCATGTGGTTGGTGCTAGAAAACAATAGATTAATAAAGCTCTCTCATGCATTTTAATAATTTAATTTTAATAGGCATGCACTCTTCATATATAACAGAAAAGGTACAACAATACTAGAAACCACGAGAAACCAAAAACTCAAAGGTTTACAGTACCGCTGGAATTAATGAATCAACAATATTCTGATATGTAAAGTCCTTTAATCAATAGTAGCTGTATGATATAGATCAGGTAAGTTAAATAATGCTGCTTTTGTTGAAGCAGCAGAGGTATTACATCACTCACCTTTTCCTCCTCTGAAGTTTTTCAAGCTAAATGTCTGACTTTCTTCTCCTCACTCAGCCTCGTTACGTGAGGCTCTAAATAGAAAGCGAAGTGAATCCTTGAAACGCAGCAGCTCCTCCTTCCTCCTCCTGTTCTTTACCCTCCATCTTCAACATCATCACCTCTGATTAATATGACAAATACTGAGCTTGAACACACACACAGAGGCATGACAACGCCCTATGTGTGTGTAATCATAATGACATTTATTGATATTAAAAATCTGCTGCAAATAAACCAATAAATAAAAATCCCTGATGAATTGAATGAATCAATCAATTATTATATTATATATAATATGTATAATATCCCCTCTCATTTTAATAATAAAGCTTTACTACATGTTTACTTTGTATTTTCAAAAACATGAGAAAATGGCTGACTCAATGTTTTTGGCAGGTTCTTTTCAGGGGGTCAACATTTTGTTGAGCAAAGTTATGTTATTTACACAAGCTAACATGTTAGCTAGCCCACCTTTCCTCTCAGTTTTACAACAACGCTTTAATACATGTTTTTATGTTTTTAGAAACGTGGAAATTGCTGACTCATTGTGGCAGGTGACTAATAGTAACTAGTAACAGTAACAATAGTAACAGGTTAGCTAACTTTGCTAGCAAGTTTTCAAATGCTAGTTTTTAAACTAGCATTTTACGTTTGCTACCACATTCGTTCTCACTTGCTCTTGTGCTATCTCAGTGTTTACAAAAGCTTTGTTTTAGTACAACTGATCTTATTTTAGGGCTGCAACTAACATTTTTGAATTAATTGATTAGTTGTTTGATCCAAAAAATGTCAGAAAAGAGTGAAAAATGATGGTCACTGTTCCCAAAGCCCAAGATGACGTCTTCAAATATCTTGTTTTGTTCCGACCAACCATCCACAACCTAAAGATAGAAACCAGAAAATATCCATGTTTAAGAAGATGGAATCAACAAATGTGGACATTTTCTTGTAAAAAAAAAAACACTCAAAATTATTACCGTATTTTTCAGACTATAAGGCGCATCTAAAATCATTAAATTTTCTCAAAAATTAACAGTGCCCCTTATAATCCAGTGTGCCTTATGTATGACCTTTGGTTGTGTTTACTAACCTCGAACCGATTGTATGTTGTACACATTACGGCTAATAAGGTATCACTCTGCGAGTCAGGAGAATCATCACAGAACAGCCCAGTGACAGCAATAAGACCGACTCGGATAATGATGAGAGAGATCCGGGCTGCTGGATCCTAAATTCACCCAACTGTTAAACTCTGAACAACGGTTTTGTATTTTTGTGTTAAAACTAGTGGTGGGCATAGATTAATTTTTTTAATCTAGATTAATCTCACTGAAATCTTGAAATTAATCTAGATTAAAATGGCTCATTCAGAATGCAAAATATCTAAGTACTGACCAAAAGTAAGTCTTTGAGAACGGGTTTCTTAATCCAGAGGATGCATTAGAACAGGAGCCCAAATGCATCACTGACTGCTTATATCAAAGGGATGCTTTGTGTTCAGGTGGTATTTGAGACTGGAAGAACTCCTACAGTAAACCAATTCATTGCATAAGGTGAACACAACCTTAGTCTTCTTGATGCCACCATCAGGAAGCTTCTTAAAATGAATTTTCCCTGAAGCAAACCTTGCGGCTTCGTGGCTGCATCATGATAGACTATCACGTTTGGTAGTTCAGGTAATTCACAGGCGCGTAGAGGTTTTAAAAACTAGTTCCCGCCTCCTGATGATGAAGAAATCGCCCACTTAAACTTGTATTTTTGTGTTAACCTACAACTGAGAGTTATTGTAAATTAGTTGAATAAAGTTCAACTTATCCAACACACGTTTCGTTTTCGCTTATTGCGCCTCATATGTGGACAATGACCGCAATTGACATGTTAATTGATACTGCGCTTTATAATCTGGACGCTAACCCTAACCCAAAAACACGGTTATCAATTATCTAAATATTTGATACAGTATAAAAGGAGGTCATTTTTCCTACATAAATAACTTAAACAGTTTATTGATGAGTTGTTTGGTCTGTTTACTGCATTTACATTTGAGAATTTGGAATTGGAGAATTTTGACTTTTTTCATAAGAAATTACTTAATTAATCATTATCAAAAAGAGGTGTGGCTAATGTTATCCACGTCTGGATGCAGCAGCCATCTTGTCCCAGCCGTTGTCTTATTGTGTCAGAAAAGAGCGCCCCCTACAGTATAATGAAACTGTGAAATAGTGAAAACGTTGTTTGGAAATCTCATCAATGACGGGAAAAAGTTACCACCCTTTTGAATCAAAATATGTTTCCAAATTATTTACAAATATATTTGAAATATTTTTATTTATACTATAAAATGAATGTCTAAAGTCACAATGAAATTACACTTTGTTCATGCTGTAGGTAATCTTCATAATAACATATCACTTTAATTATTCAACACTTTTTAATTATCCCTCACTGTGTTACAGCCCCGATATCACAAGAGGAAACACGTCACATCGAGGATGCTTCATTACTTTTACAGTCTCAAAATTACATTTCATTGTTACTTTAAATACATGTGAATGCAAACAAATAGCATTTATATTTTACAGTATATTGCCTTCCATGGATATGACATTCAGCTCCTTATTAATCAATATAAGACACTGTGAACAGTATCGAAAAATATAATTTCTCAATAAGGCACTAGAAGACGTTACCAGTGAAATATCTCAATTTGCTCTGCTGCTGGTGGTTTTTAATATCTTGTAAATGTATTCGATGACATATAAACAAACATTAAGCAGTCAGATGAAAACTTCACATCTCTCAGGAGAAGTCCGAGGTTTTCACATGACAGCAGTAATATTTCACTGCACATCCAAAACTTATCATCACATATACTAGGATATATTAAGTAAATAATTCCCTTATATTATTTATTTATTATAAGTAAACAAAGTAATCATTGACTGTACCTGAAGTGTTTAGCAGAAGAGAAATGGCACCAAAACTTTCTCAACTTATGTTTTTGGGAATTAAGGTAATATTATAAATTAATCGAATATTATAAATCATAAAATAATATGGCCAGATGGCCACATCCCTGTATCTAACATAAGATTATTATTTTTTTGTCTTAAGAACAAAAGACTGTCAGCGAAATCTATACTTATATAGATACCAGTATCAACATTCAAAATAAATGTGCAGAAACTAGAAGAATATCTTCAAAGTTATTACAGCAAAGCAAATTTGGTGAAATTGCCCTTTAAAGTTTTTAGGAGGAATAACAAACAATCAAAAAAATATATATAAATGGATCAGTTAAGTTTAACTTGTCCTGCTACACATGCTGTATGAATTTACTGTTCCCTTGTTTCAGGTAAAAAAAATAAAGTATTAAACACAATAAATTTAAATAAGATAAATTAGAATCCCTCATTTGCATATACATGTATGGATTTACAAGTCCAAGGAGCTTTTTTTCTCACTTCAACAAACAAAAGTATAGAATTGTAGTAAATTTAAAGATGAACACATTTTGACTGAAAAAAAAAATTAAAAAAATGAAACCTGAATGATTCCCGTTTAAAATTTGATCCCAAATTTACAAACAAGTCTAAATGTCCTCCTGCCAAATCTCATGTCTGCCAGCCAATGGGAAGAGAGTAGGATCCTCTTTGGGGGCCATTTTTGTTCAAGATTTTAAGTAGCATTAACATAATGTTTAAATGAGCTAAATAACTAGAGAAATATTCAATTTTGTAGGGTTTTTGTTGTAAAATAAATAATTAAATACCCTAAAAATACAACCTGATTGACATTATATTAAGTGCAGTTGATGTTAGCCTTTGGGACGAGGTAACATTGACTTCTGGGGACCCAACTCTTCCCATTGGTTCACAGACCGAAGGTCCCCAACCTTATTGGTCATAGTGCTCAACTGGTTTGATTTCCACCTGCGAGGGAACCTGCTGCTGGTCTTTCTACCTGAGAAAAATCCACAACATTTACGTGTCCTACATTAAAGTTCAAAGCAGAAACAATCATTGCATCTAGATAGTTAAGTATAGTAAACACATATAAAAGAAAACTCTGAAACCCTGACGCGGTTGAGAACATGTAACTGTAATGTTTTTATCACATATTCCACATTTCTCTTGTTCCTCCTTGCCTAAAGATTTGGTGCTTGAAGAACAGAAGCATTTTTTAACCCTCTGACCACACCGGTCTTTTAAACAAGATGATTGTTTTTTAATTTTAACGTTAGTGGTAAACACGCGTCCATTTAGATTCTCCGTTAGCATGTGGAAGCACGTTTACACTCATTTGTCACATGTCTTAGCAGGTATAGCTCGGATAGCTTTCCAATATCAAAAGATCCAAGTGTTAAATTCAGCCAAGAAGCTTTAGAGACCGAACAAAATCTGTTGACACCACTTTCTCTGTGTTGCACCAGCTCTGGTTCGTTTTCCCCCTTGGTGCGATTTGTTTGGGCAGATCTGAACAAGGTATGGTTCCAAATGAACTCTGGAGCAGTTTGTTTGTCGTAGGACCAGGTGTGCTTTGTGTGCTATGATGTAGACGATCTACCTAAAAGATTGATTGAGATCCAACTTGGACTAGCACAGCGTAGCACGTTAGCTAGAGGCCTTCTTTAAGACTTCCTTCCTGTGTTTATGTTCTTGCTCACACCCAGACACGACCAACCAATGAGCAGAGTGAATGTTGTCACAAGGCTTCTAGTGATGCATTTTGGTTCACTTGTATTGTTCTCTGTGTGAAAAGAAACCAAACCAAGTTTAACTATTTGAAGTGCCTTTAAAGTTCTTAACTACTAACTAGTTTCAGGTTGCACCATTAAAACACTTTAGTCTAACGTTATTGGTTTAGTAATTTAGTTTAGTATATTGTGTTTTTTCATATATCAGTTGGCTCATTCAGCTAGCTTACACAACTGTTCCACTTGCAGATATAGATAGATAGATATAAATATTTGGTAACAACCCAACTTACAGATTCAGGCCTCTACTTTCTTTTCCAGGAACAATACAACGAACTGGGCTGCCTCAAAGATACAGGTGCCAAGCAGCTGAACAGGTAGACCAAAGGCTAAGTGCACTTTAGAGGAAATTATGATGAAATCCAAGAGCTGCAATGTGTCCGTTTCTTGAAGCTTTACCAACACCGTCCTCACCTGCCAGAAGCTGATCGGAGGTACTGACGTATCTTTGTTGATTTAAAACACCACAGTGACTTTCTGGCATTTCTGCTTACTTCTTCTTGTTATTTCGAATCAACCTTCTGTCATGTACCAACAACTTGACTTTCAGGTGATTCAATTTCCTTTTAACCTCATCATCCAGGTGCATTTCACTCTGTTAACACCGGTGGTTTGTCAGTTTTGAGAAATTAGCTGGTAGGCTAATGTTTTGTTGTAGAAAAGGACTCCTGGGCTGACGTGGTCCCAGAGTGGCCAAAAAGTCGATGATTCAGATGAGTTTGTGGTCCTGGTGTTAGGTCAGGTCCTGAACATCCAGCAGCATGGCATCCTGCTTCGTCCTCAGCTGGTCACGAACCAACAGGTGAGCCACCAGCTCAGAGCTCAGAGCTGGAAGACAAGCAACAAGAATAACATGTCGCTGTTTACCTTTGTTACCTTACAGTGGTCGCAAATGACAAACACAAACAGCTAGCACCTGGACACAAACTGAAATGCAGTGCACTAAATTTAGTGCAGGGAGTCATCCCAAAGGGATCAATAAAGTGAAGTCTACGTCTGGATGTCACCTGATATCTGCAAAAACAATCTGGTGACTGTTTCCTGCAGTGAAAGTCCAGTTCAGTTAAGTACTGGACCAACATGAATCATCAGTACCAAAGATGAACAACTGTGTTGAAAATATCTGTAGATGTTCAGCGTTTTCCTTTAAGTATCATTGTTTGTGTACCGTGTACGTCCTGTTGAAGCGATGCTCTCAGACTGCTCAGCTGCTGCGCTGAACACTGCTGCAGCTCCCAACGCTCCAGATGTTTCCTTTTGGCAACACCGCTGCTGTTGGCCACATGCTGCAACACACACACGTTCAGCAGTTTTAGGTCTCTACTTTCTGCCTATTTGTGTCATCCACGTCATCTATTTGTGCCTGTCACAGGGTCTTAAAATGCAGAGCAGATCACGGAGCTGAACTGATCAGGATGTCACCCACATGTCCCACCTGTGCTGGTAACACACAGATTGATTTTACCCTCTTGTCTTATAGCCACATTACATCTGGCACGGACTCCATTATAATTAAATGAAGCTGATCAACTGAAGCAAATAAATGTGTATCCATGATCCTGTACTTAAAACTATCTAGTTTATTTATTCAGCTTCCAAAACCAGCACAACCAACTCCATCATCACTTGGCAGCGGTGGTGCAGCAGGTAGAAAACCTGTATTTTACCTGTATACATGTAATTAACTCAGTCTACACGTTTTCTTGTATTTAAATTATTCCCTCAAGCGTGTGAGGGTTTGTATTGTTGTTTTTTTTCAGTTATATGTAGACTAGCTGGTGAACATTGTGGAGCATTTAGCAGCTAACGAGCCAGATATTTCCCTCAGGTGTGTTTTAGCTCTTTCAGGTGTGTTTTAGCTCTTTCAGGTGTGTTTTAGCTCTTCACTGCTTTAACATTGAGACTCTTTACTGCCTTTCTTAATTACAAAGTGCATCTTTACCTCCTTCTCCTTCTGCTCAGCCAGCAGTTTGTCTCTCAGCGTTCTCAGAGCAGTGGCCACTTCCTGTTTCAGCCCAGCTGCATGGCAACCGTTGTGACCTGTTCCCATGGAAACCTGAAGGTGACGAGAGTCAGGTCAGTCATCAGATCACTTGATGAAAATGTTTTTTATGTATACTTTTATTAGTTTTGCTCTTGATCCTCATAATTCTGTAATTGTCATAACTTTTGTTGTTTTTAAATCCACTTTACTTCATGACAGTCACCAGACGTACTGCATGCTTTCACATTTAATTACTTTGACTCTTTGGTTTAGCATTTAGTAGTAAGGTATCATTTTATCATAAAATCAGCCGTGATCAGTATTGATGTAAAAATATGAGATTTATATTCATTTAGTCAAAGTGCAAAGAGAAAGTACCTTTTCATTAGTTCCTTCGTCATCGTCATCGCTGTCGCTGTTGTTGATGAAGCAAAGCTGCAGGTTTCTGTGGTTGTGGCATCTGTGAACAGATAATAAACATCCTGAACTGTTTACTGGTATCTGAATACATCTGCTGCACATTTCACTTCTGATCACATATTTCCACTAAACGTTGTTTGTGATGTTTATTCTTACATTGTTCTTGTTTTTTCATGTTTTTTACTTGAGCTATAAAACTTTTCTTTTCTTTGCTAAATCTAATTTTCCACATAAAAGACTTTTATAAATTAAACATTTTTATGATTGCACATGTATATAAAATTATGTCCCTGCTATCATCATGTTTTTAAACAAAAGGATATTTTCAGTAGTGCTGAAATTATCTATATTACATAATTGTCTATTTATCAGTTGACTTAATTATTGGATGTTTCTGTAGATGTCAGGATTGTATTTTTAAAATGTTGTTTAAATCTCTCAAAAGGTCACTGAGGTGAAGGAATGAAGAAACACAGCAGGATGCTCTCAAAAAGGTGATCTGATACCTGAAGTCAAAACTGTCATCGTATGAATGAACCAGCGTTTGGCAGCATCGACTCAGTGTGCAGGCGAACTCTGTTCTTGAGTTTCGCTCTTTTAGCCTGATAACATGTTGGGATGTACGTACGCTACCATGGGGCGGTTTGTTTTTGACACTTTGTGGCATAAAACAGTGAAATTCAAACTACCGTGACGCAACAACAGCGACTCGACCCCTCTTGAAGTCTTCCTCCTCTTCCTCCCACACGTCTCTCCACACTGCTCCCCGACTCTCCCCCATCCTCACCTCCGTCCCCCTCTGCAGGAAGACAGAGACACTGGAGAGTTTATTTTTACACTTATTTTTACACCCAGATGATCCAGGAAATACCAACACTCTGGTCTTCATAGCTGACCTTTGCCCTCCTCTCCTGCTCCTGTTTCTCCAGCTCAGCTATCCACTGGCTCAGGTCCTCCCAATGCATGATGGGAAGTTCCTGGTAGTCCACAGAGGACGTTGCTGCAATATGATGATGAAGCTCTTTCTCCTCCTCCTTGTCCTCAGTCGTCTCTTTCTCTCCCTCCATCCTCCTCTGGAAATAAACAACAGTAGTACAACAATAATAATAAAAACATGCTTTTTATTTCATTAATAAACCACCTGTAAACAATACTTTAATCAGCCTACTATTAAAGTAAGTAGAGTCAACTCTACTGAATACTATTAAACAGTAATTCAAATGAATGCAAGTAATGCAATAAAGTAAAACAGTGAAAACCAGCAAATTTTCACAGAAAGAAATTATCAAAATGATTATTGGATCAGATTTTTTTATTCCGATCCATAATTTGATTAATTGTCTAATTGCTGTCTGCTCTCATATTAGTCTTTGAATGATCAGATTGTTCCTTGGATAGTATAATAATGTGGGTTTGAACATAGACATGGGTAGAACTTACACTATTGGTCAATTAATCGATTCATCAATAATCAAAACAAAATCAATACGCAACAGTTTTGAGAACTGTGTATACAGCTACACAGTATATATGGTGTATATAATGTATATGGTGTATATGAGGCAGCCTGACGTCATTAAATATGTTAAATGTTTTCTTTATGGAAGTTGTTTACCAGCAGCGGGAGACCTCGGAGTGTTTTACCCGCCTACCAGTCACATCCAGACGGCCTCCGACCCCTCCGACATGTCGCCGTCCGTCACACCGCGACTCCCGTAACCGCGACTCGAAGCTGCGGTTCGTTACCGGAATATGAAGCGATAGTTGGTAAAAGTGGCCTGAAAGTAGTTTAACCCGTCTGAAGGAAGAAGGGAGCTGCCTCCTCCTCCTTCCGCTCGTCCCACTTTAACCTCTTGGCTTCGTCAGGCAGAACCGAGGAGCAGCCGGTAGTACTAAGAGTACTCACTACTGCATCAGAACTAAGAGTACTCACTACTGCATCAGGAGTACTACTGCATCGGTACTACTGCATCAGTACTAGTGCATCAGTACTAAGAGTACTCACTACTGCATCGGTACTACTGCATCAGTACTAAGAGTACTCACTACTGCATCGGTACTACTGCATCAGGAGTACTACTGCATCAGTACTGCGAGTACTCACTACTACATCAGTACTCAGTACTACTGCATCTCACTACTGCATCAGTACTCCTAGTACTGCATCAGTACTACTGCATCAGTACTAGTGCATCAGTACTAGTTCAAGTACTTGTGTTAGTGATACTAACTAGTTTATGTGACTTGAACGTGACAAGGTGTCAACATCTTTTTATGTTTGTTTTTATTATTATTATATTTTTGGTTTAATTATAGTTACACAAACATAAATAACAACAACAACTGTTAAACAACAGTCAGTAAATGAACGTACTTCAGTATCAATATTAAAAATACTCTGAGTAGTATTATATATAACTGGATCATTTCTACAGATGCATTATTGCATGAGCAGCTGTTTGAGGTGAATCATTTTAACAGTTTGATATAGTACATATAAAATACATTATATTTTATAAGCTTTTCATATGTTTTGTGTGTAAAATCTTAATATGCAGAATAACTTCTAAAACTGTCAGATGAATGTAGTGCATTAAAAAGTACTACACTTTGTTCTGAAATGTAGTGAGTATAAGTAGTACGTAGCAGTAACTCAAGTGTACTGAAACACAAACAAACAGCCCAGTGTGGTTTTTAAATGAGTTTGAAGGGAACGAACTTGAACAAATGCTTTTGAGAAGGTAAAATATGTTTTCATATCTCAGAGATGGTCTCCTGTCTCTCTCTGTGGAAGCTGGTCTGTCAGGCAGTGAAGGGTTAAAGGCGAGCCTCCTGGTGTCCTGTTTCACCATTTTTTGGAGATGACGACTGGAAGCAGATGGAGGATTTTGGGGATTCTGGGAGAATAACAGACAGTTTAGTGTCACACGCCACAGCTTTAACAGTTTATGATGTTCCTATTTCATATCACACTCTTCATATTCCTGTCTGTTGAAATTAAAGTGCACTTTTCCTGCTCACGTTTCTCTATATTACTGACATATATGAAATTATACTTTATGTTGACTTCATTGTACTTTATTATTATTTTACTTCCTGTAATGTTTTGGGATCCATTTTGATAATTGATCACATGTTCACATCATTTTTAAGCCCAAACTACCAAACACTGTTGGCATGTTGCATCATCATCGTAAGATGAATGTTTTGGGGTTTTAGACTGTTGATCGAACTAAAACACGTCATCATGGACATTTTATAAATAAAGTGATTAACTAATTAACTGGAAAACAAATTAAGAAATTAATCAATAATAAAGATTATAGCTAGTTGCAGCCCTAATGTATTTTATTCAATGAATAATCATATTGATTAATGCCTAAAATAATTTCCTTTACTTGCATACAGGAAGTAATTATATTGAGTTTGAATCTAAACCTGATCAACATATTTGTATTGAATACTTCATGTATATAACATCTCACTGATGATCTTATTATATAAACTGAATTTATGTTCATTACTTCTTATTTTGTTTATACGTTACAAATATATATTGAACAATAAACAACAAACTGATGTTAAATTAAAAAGGTCAACTAAATAAATAAATTATATTATGTTTTATATTATTATTCATATTATTAGCGGTGACAGATCCTCAGAAAGACGCCTCGTTAACTGGAGGAACTTCAGCGCCGTGTTGCAGTTCCCGCTGCGGCCGGAAAGCGGCGCTGTTTCCACAGTTGGAGAACTACCTTTTATTTGGTGAAGGACTATGTTGTAAAATCTTTCTAACTGTTATTTTTCACTGGTTCCGTGAGTCTTCTGGAAGTCTGCTTCTGCGTTTTTAGGAGCTGTGTGACCGCCTCTCCCCGCGGACGGAGAGGCCGGCCCGGGTCTGACCGTGTCGGGCAGCTGCTGAGCGGTTTTCTGATCTCTGACGGAGGTTTTACCGCAAACCAAGTTAGCTCAACAGCTAATCCCAAAAGTCACGTCAGCTGTAAGGACTCGAATTAAAAGTTTCTCTGTAAATCCAGGTGAGCCAGGTGAGTTTTAACACTTTGACCTTACAAAACTTTCTGTCGAGAGTTTTTGCGCAGGAATCGTATTTTCTCTGGCTTTTACGCAACCATAAAATTTGCGATTTTGGACAGCAGCAAGTGAGACGCAGCTGTGGGTTTTAAATGACGTTCGGACCTGCAGTCATACTCGGATAAAGTGTTTTCTCTAAGAGAAATGCGGTAAAGAGGAGGCAGCTTCGGTGTTCAGCCCGCTAACTCAGCGGCTCTGGGTTTGCTGCTAGTGAGGCCTGCGGGTCGGGCTTCCACCGGGCTTGAGTAGAGCCCGACGCCGCCGTCGAAAGGTCGGAGGTCGGCAGTCAGCGCTGCCGCCGCCGGGCCTGTGGACCTCAGGATGGAACGGATGGAAGTGGACCAGTGCGCAGGCGCAGCTGGCGGGGCAGGAGGCGGGGCTCTCCGCAGGTCCAACAGCGCCCCCATGATCACGAGTGTCAGGTCGGTGGTATTGCAGTTTATTTTATTTTATGTGTTTTATTTGTACACACATAAAACTGCAAAAAATCCAGATAATAGAAAAATGTGACAGAAAAGGTCAAACAGCCACAGACTCATACAGAGAACCTCCCCTCAACAAAAGGTAGAAAATACAAAGAAAACTAAAAGGCACAAAAAGAAAAGTGGAAAAAAGAAAAGTGGAAAAAAGGGGCAGCAGTGACAAGAAAGGTGAAAATAATAATAATTGTATTGCTGAACAACAATATGTAAATGAGGAGACACAATTAGGTAAAAGGTCACATCACAGTTTTGTGTTTAAGTTGTAAAAATACATTATATGATGTATTGTGATTGTGTAGACAGTGTGGTTGCGTTTTGTGTTATTTTTCCCATAAACCAACCTGGTTCCAGTATTGTTAATGTGTGTCTCTGTCAGTGATGGGATGACAGTCTTCAGTCCTGTGGTCTCGGCTCGATACAGACGCAGCAGCGTGTCCATCAACCCCAGCTGTCCTTCACAGGTCAGATAAAGCTGCCGTTCATTACCCGCCCAGAACGTCTTTTAGAGAAAAGAAAGACTAACTCATCCATAGTTTCTTTTTTACCTCCTCCGTCCTTCAGCTCGTGCCGCTCTCTCCTTTCTCTCTGACTGGAGACAGGCTCGACCACAAGAGGCAGGTGAGGATGGACAGAGTCCACCAAATACACACACCAGCATCTACATGTTACTGACACACTGGCTGCAGTGTTTTGTCTTTTGTGAGATTTTAAAATTCAGTTTTTAAGACAGAAACACGGTCAAACAGACCAAAATAACATTACAGACATTTAGCTTGTTCAGTGCTTACTGACTATCTGCAAAAGAATAAGAAACACGTTTCATTTAGATTAGTTATATTATGACGTTCATTAGTGTTTAAAACGCTGTGTTGGATGCAGGAGGAGAACATGGAGATGACGCTCAGAGGGAGTCTGCACAGACTCAGGTACACAACTCTCATCACCACAGCTCTTTAAACCGGTCCAACCCGCTGTGATTAACCTCCTTGTTTCTCTCCCAGTGCTTCCAGTCTGGTCCCAGTTCCTCCAGTCAGTCAGTGGCACGATCGCACGTCTGTGGTGAGCATCCGTGTTGCCGCCCACCTCTCACTGGGATGGAGTTGTGTGGTTTTACTGTAGTATTGAGAGAAGTACCAGGTCACATGACTAATCCAGATCACACTTTGTTCTGCTTTTTTCTTCTTCAGTGGTTCCAGTCGCAGGACAGCGGCATCACACCCAACTCCTCCCCGAGTCCCACCAGGAGGTTCAGGTACACACACACACACACACACACACACACACACACACACCTTTTCATGCATCCAGTATTTCATATCAGTTAATTAGTTCATCGTCCAACAGACCAGCAGTTAGCGCCACCGTGAGATGGCCTGCATTAACTCCACTCAAGAGGAAAGGTGTGTGTATTATTATTATTATTATTATTATTATTTACATAATTATTTATCAATATTTTCAAATAAATAGAAACATACATGTTTAATCATTGTTTTTCTTGCTTTGTGGAATAATGAATGCATTGATTATTGAGGATAATGATTGATTAATCTGTGAACGTCAGGAGGGGCGGAGTCTGACGGGCCACCCAAAAAGCTGTTTGTTGCCGGGGTAACAGATCCTGCCCACCGCAGCAGCTACACGGTTAGGTGAGCGAATACGTGTACTATACACATGTGTACTGTACATATACTGTATGTATATGTACTGTATGTATGTGTACTGTATGTATATGTACTGCATATGTGTGTACTGTATATATGTAGAATGACTAAAGCTCGTGTCTCCTCCCCCTCAGCGTCTCTCAGGCGGCGGCAGACTCTCCTCCTGCAGGAGGCGTCAGTCCTCAGTCCAGCCCTCTGTCTCTCTCCCCTCCCCCCTCCTTCACCCCCTTTACCTCCCACCAGCACCCTGGACTCTAAACCCCTCCCTCCCTCCCTCCCTCCCTCCCCTCACCCAGAATCCTGACCCCATCACTGTGGGTGCAAATAGACCACCAGCAGCTCCAGAGGAACATGGACCCCCGTGTTTCTGTCCCTGCCGCCGCCAGCATCACTGTTGGTCCGCTTCGGGGAGACAAATCACATGACGCCAAGAATTCGGCCTGGCTTCCTGCTGTCTGAGTGGCAGATTACAGATTACAACATCCACACAACAAGTTTCTCATCTGCTTGGATATTTAATCCCAGTTTATTGGAGAGCGGCTCCAGATAAGATGTGTCCATGAGAGGACGAGGATTGATCTGGGAATGCTTGTGTAAAACTGAGGACACACTGGTTGTGTCATCAGGAGACAAATTCGTGAAGACAGTTTAAAAGAACACAAACGTCTCTGAACAAACACTGTGATTGTTCACTAACCTGGAACCTTGGATGCATCAAACATCATGTCGCCGTGTCCGGTCCAGTCTGACCGACCCGATGCTGTTCATGAACTTCCAGGATCGTTGATGTTTTCAGACACTGAAGCAGAGTCGAGGCTCTTCATTTGGTTCCACCTCCAGTTCTTCTTCTCTTGTTGTACTTGTTGGAAGTCAAGTATGTAAACATATTGATCTTTCTATCAGGAAGATGTAGAAACTTTGATGAGTATTCATGTAACATCTGGACTCAGATCAGTGAAACACGTTCACACACATGTGCATCGCGTCATGTCCTCAACCAGCTTTCTGAATATGCAGAAATTCAAACAAACCAAATGAAGCCGGTTCAGACTTTAGTTTTTTCTGATACTTTGAACAAGAACAAAGTTTCAGTTCACGAAGATTTTTGTGTTTTAATGAAAACTTTTAGTCGAGCGTCTCGTCTGCGTCACACTGACTGAAACCTTCAGTTTGTCGAGCTTCGTCTGATGATGAGAGGTCTGTTTGTTTATAGTGTATCTATGTGAATATTGATACGTGATCAGCTTTCTTCAGCCTGTACATATTGAATCTTCCCTCTTTGAGATGCATTTATACATTTGCATTTTCTTTTCTCAGTCTGAATCAACCACATTGTCCCTCAGATTCATGTTTTCTGGATGCTTTCCTGCTTTTTTTGCACTTATTGGAGAACTCTTTAATTTAATAACCAGCTGGGCGACAGATCAATATTATAAATATTATTCACAGAATCTCAGTGGAATCAGAAATTAAATGAACTTATTGTTTTATCGATTTCTGTCGCCCAGGTAAACTATCAGCAGGCTGTAACTACATTTGCACATATTGCCATATCGTGTGTGTGTGTGTGTGTGTGTGTGTGTGTGTGTTAATATATATATATATATATATATATATATAAACATCCTTATTTCTGCCTTACACAACTCGTGTCCCGCCTCCCGTTAGTCCCCTGGTTTGTACAGGGGTCAGAGGTCAGAGGCAGTGCGTGCATGTGTGTGTGTGCGTGTGTGTGTGTGTGCGTGCCTGCGTGTGTGTGTGTGTGTGTGTGTGTGTGTGTGAGGGTTCTGCTTCCTACTTTTGCACTTGCACAGTTTCGTTCTGTCGCTCATCCGTGTGCCTAAACGTGGTCACGTGTTGCTTCAAGCTCTTTTTCTTCGGTAACCACCCGACCTGTGAGGTGTGTTCGTATGTAAATCCATAAAAACAACGATCTGGTGTGAATCTGTTTTTTCTCTGTTGTCGTGACAACACTAGTTAGACCATTTAAACTTTTCTTTGTTATGTTTCCGTATGTACCTGCTGCTTCAGGCCTTTGAGAGTCTGTCCTGGTTCTGAAACGATCCGTTCAGCTTTAAAACGTAAAGAAATGATTCAAAGCGTCTTGAGATAGAAAATATTTGGGATTAAGCAATAATAAAAACTTATTTCCTTAAAAATAGGGTTTTTTTCTATGTGAGAATTTAGTCTTTATATAATTTAAATGGATTTCTATTTAAATTTGACCACTTACCACCAGATATGACTTAATTCATTGTTTCATTTAGTCATCGGTGACGTGGAGAAACAGGACAGACTTTCTGAGGTTCAAAATGCTGCCAAATGAATGTCGCCCTGTAGCTTTAAGACAACTTGAACCGTCTCATGTTTGAACAGAGAAACTGTTTCTGGACTCTGGAGTAAATCTGGCTGCAGTTTGCACTTTGTTTCAAAGCCAAAAATACTTCCTCATATATTTAGGATGCTGTGATATAAGGCCGACAGTATTCAGCTGTGTGGTTTCGTCTGCTCGTCTTCATCACGCCACAGATTCCCAGAAGTGTCTCAGGGCTCAGATCATTGTTATTATTATTATGAATATTTAAAATGCATTTCCAGTGTGATGGTCTGCTTTCTCCAGAGCTTTCAAACACATATCTTGGTCCTAATTGGTGGATGAGGTTTGCTAAACGTTTAATCCAGATAGTGTGATGATGTTCGACCCTAGTGACAGATGCATTGTGGGGATTTGTGGCAAGCTCCTTAACTTTAGTTCCAGGTTAAAGCTTGTTGTCGGTCAGACATCTTTACCTGATGAAAGCGTTTCTGTTTTTGTTTGTCGTTGCCAGATGTTTGTAGCGAGAAACCAGTCAACATATTTCAGTATTGAAGTGATATTTCACTCTGATTGATCAGTGATTTCTCAGCACCAATACTCAAACACTAGAACTGACCCTTGTTGAGACCCGTAGCGGAACAGGAACAAAATTATTTTGACTTGTTATAGCTAAAATTTTTAAGACATTAGAAGCAAACGACAACAAAACCTATTAATTAGTCTCCAACGAGTAACACATAAATAGTTTAGTGAGTGATTTTATATTATATGATATTATATTATTATAGTTATTCTCTTCATATAAATAAATGAAATGCCAGCTTAGTTTTTCTTATTATAAGTCACATTCAGGTCAGAAATGGTTGAAGTGCTGAAAAGTGACGACGGTCGATCAGGGTGGGACGTAACTTTAAAAAGGGCTGCTAGAGTTGATTGATAAAGGTTGGAGATGATAAAGGAAACCGATAGCACATCTATGGAAGCATTCACAAGTATTTCAAACTGTAAATAGTTTTCTTCTTTTACTTTTTCTTTTGGAGAAATTCTCTACATAAAACAGATGAGATGATGTATTTTTATGCAACTGAAAATAAAAACAAATCTATATTCAAGTGTTCATTCCTGGCTGTAAAAACGACGCAGTCGAAACTATTCATGTACACACACACACACATTTATACATTTATCTATAGGTCTGGGAGTTTGAGGGTTCTGCGCAGTATCTTGGATGTTCCTAGGACTGCACTCTTCTGGACTGAGGCTTCAGATGTTGTTCCTGGGATTTGCTGGAGCCACTCTCCCAGTTTGGTGGTTACTGCCCCAAATGCCTCCACTACCACAGGGTCCACGCTACCCTTGACCTTCATCATCCAGCTGCTCTGTCAACCATTGAGACTTCTCAAGTTTCTCATGTTCCTTCTTCCTGATGTTGGCATCAGCTGGGATCGCCACATCTATCACCACCTCCCTCTTCAGCTCTTTGTCCACCACCACTATGTCCGGTTGGTTAGGCAGGATCTGTTTGTCAGTCTGGAAGCTGAAGTCCCACAGGATCTTGGCCCTGTTGTTCTCAGCTACCTTCTGTGGTATGGCCCATTGGGATTTGGGTACTTTGATTCTATACTGGTTGCAGATGTTTCTGTATACTATCTTAGCCACTTGGTTGTGCCTCTCCATGTACACTGATCCAGCTAGCATCTGACACCCTGCTACTATATGCTGGACTGTCTCAGGGGCTTCTTTGCATCTTGGGTCTGATCTACTCTGGTAGATCCTGGCCTCTATGGCTGTTGTGCCTGTTCTTGTGCTGCCATGATTAGTGCCTCTGAGTCTTTCAGTCCTGCATTATCCAGCCACTGGTAGGATTTCTTCTTATCAGCCACTTCCTCTATCTGACGGTGGTACATGCCATGTAGGGGTTTGTCCCTGCAGGTTGTCTGTTCCTCCTCCTCTGCACTCTCATCAGGGTTGAGGCCTATGCAGAACAGCAGTGGAGGAGCGCATCTCCTTGAAATAAACTGGGATTGTGTTTACTGAAGATCCTTCTTAGTTTTTCTGAGACCAGATACGTACGGCACAACCGTGTGATTCCTTCTGTTGTTTTGCCTCATGTCGGTCGGTGTTTTGGTTTATTTCTCCTGTCTTGAAGACTAATAGAAGACAGGGTGTGAGGGGTGTGGTCTGCAGCTCCGCCCTCTGTGATCCAGAGATACAGCTCCTGGTTTCCATCATCAGGTTAGAACTGAAGAAGTCTTTTGGATGAAAGATGAAACGTCTTCAAACGGACTATTGATTATTCAGCAGCGAATCATCCATTTGGAAAAAATCGATTATCAAAACTGTCACTATTTTCTGTTGATCAACAATTTTATTCATCATATAATCGTATTTCAAACTGTGAGGTGCGAGTCGTAATTTGTAAAAAAAAGTTTTTATTCGTTAATTTGATCAAATCTGTAAATAATCGCAAATAAACATCCAAGATGCTTCATGTAACTGCAGAACAGTTCTAGTTTATTCGTTACATCCATGTTACACATTTGCCCAAATGTAAATATCCCCCAAAGCATTATGGGAACTGTGGTTCCAAAGTAAAACAAGTTCACACAGACTAACAACAGCAGAGACCAGATCCATTAATGAGCAGTATGTTTATGACACCACAGTCACAATAAACATGACCAGAAGGGAGTTTTCACGTCACTGATCCAGAAGAGTCAAAATGCAAAATGGAAAACACGATCGACAGATGAAAGTTAGATGACAGTTTCCTCTTTAATAAAAACTACAGCGAGCAGCGAGCTTGGAGCCGAGGAGGAGGAAGGTACTGAGTCACGGACTGTTGGTTTGAGTTTGCATTAGAGATTTATTGTCACGTCTTAACATTTATCTGATCACACATAAACGGTTGTTTAGGGTTAGCTGCTGTCCTCGAGTTATTTCCAGATTTAAATTAAAAAGATTTCCAACATGTTTCTCAAGTGGCTCCAACACAAAGATCCTGACAGGATGTGACGTTTCTCCTTCCTCCATTTAAATCCAAATGAACCAAGATTTGAAACATCATCAGTTATTTTGTTTATTATACATCTGCAACTATTAGCAAATATTCTGATAACTAAATTATTTTAATCCTTTTTTAAAAGCAGAAATGACAAATATTTTAGGATTTTAATCTGTTTTTGTTCTGGACATGTGAAGGTGTCACCACGAGATTTTCACAGTAAAATCTTTAGCTGCAGTCTCGTTTCTCTTCCCAATATTTTATTTTTTGATGGAAAACAAAAAAAGCTTTAATATTTCTCTCGTGTTTTCAGGCTTCAGGGAGAAACAACAAAATCTGAGAAACAACTGACAATTTTTTTGTTCCTTCTGCAAAACAGATTATTACTGAGACTCTTTGAGGCAGGACGTCATTGTTGCTTCATGATCTGTAGCTCCACATTATTCTTCATAACAGCGGAAGACGGAAAAAAAATATTTTCTATGATTTTCTAAAAGTTTTTAGAAGTTTGAAACTAATTTTCCAAACAGGAAAAGACCTGAAAACTAAAAATTCACTCACTGATGAAAAAACATAATTCTGCTATAAAAAGCCTCATCTGAGTCACCGAAGGAAAAATAAACCTGAAGTTAACATTTCTAAAAACAAACAAACAAACAAGCAAACAAATGATAAAGCCTGATAGCTGCTCTCTTTAAAAAACACAACATAAAATAAACTGTGTCACTTATGAGATGTGAAGAGAAGTTTCCACTTCAGATAAAAACCGCTGCAGAGAATCTGTTTCCTAAAACACACGAACATCAGCCAATAAAAGACGCTGGAAGGTCAAAGGTCAGCGGGACAGAAGGGGGAGGTCACTGGAGTTCATGATGAGGCTAGAGTCCAGGTTGAGGCTCTCTGACAACACAAGAGACGAGAAAATTCAATAATAATTAATTAGATATTTTTTAAAGCAAAAGCAGCAAATCTTCAGCGAGTCCTTTAAACAGCCTTTAACTCTACAAACATTAAGAACAGACTTTCGTATTCAAGCATTGTAAGCATCATCTACATGTGAGTTTATGAATATTAAGACCAGGAACTGTTTATATTATTTGTATGATTTCATTTTCTAGCAAGGCTGCTAATGAGGTTTATTGTCTGAGGTCACCTTGACGGATTTATGACATCAACGTGCGACGCTGAAACTCAAACGCCGTCTCTCTTTCAGACACTGACCTTGGTCGAAGTTGAGCTTCTTGCTGGACGATCCGTCCCCGAGTCCTTCAATGTCCACCAGGTCGCTGTTCACATCCGAGTCGTTCAGAGCGCTGAGCGTCACGTCTGCAGAAGAGAAAGAGATGATGCCTCGTCATCATCATCATCATCATCATGCCTAAATCCGTCTGACAGCCACTTCCTGTCATTTCTCACCTGCCGTCTTCTGCTTCTTGATGGGTGGGGCCAGAGAGGGGCCGCTCTGCATTCCTGTCGCCACAACAACCTGCGAGGTCGGCACAGCGATCATGGCGGGAGTGGCAGGAGCTGGCGTCGGCGTCATGGCAACGGCGGCTTTCTTGACAGACTTCTTTGGGGACTCAGAGGAAATGGGGACTCTGCTGTCCTCGTACAGCTTCCTCTTCACGGTGCTCTTTATCTGAGCGCTGCATAAGAAGAAGACAACGGCGAGTCAGCGGTTTATCATCCAGACGTGTGTTTTCAGTCCAGTAATATTAGTATTAGTTATTTATAAAGTATAATGCTCTCTGTTTTTTTCTGATTCACAGGTTTTAGTACTTTGAGCAGAATAAACATGTTTCTCTGCAGTTATTAAACTAAAGAAGCAGATGTAGATCTGAGCAGAGGTTTGATATCTGGCCGTGATCACAGTGAAGAACAGTGAACTGTCCCTTTAACACAGGCGGCCTTACACGGTGCGCTCTTTGATCACAGTGCTGATGTTGTTGAGGTCGTCACCAAACCGCCGCACAGCCAAACGCAGCATCTCGATCTCCGTCTCCGTCCATTTGGCCCTGAGGACAAAGACAGACGGAGTCGATTTATACGTGTGCGTGCATGCGTGTAAGAGTGTGTGTGTGTGTGTGTGTGTGTGTATGAGTGTGTGTAAATGAGTGTGAGTGTATGAGTGTGAATGTGTATAAGTGTGTGTGTGTGTGTGTGTGAATGTGTATGAGTGTGTGTGTGTGTATGAGTGTGAGTGTATGAGTGTGTGTGTGAGTGTGTATAAGTGTGTGAGTGTGTATGAGTGTGTGTGTGTGAGTGTATGAGTGTGAGTGTGTGTGTATGTGTATGAGTGTGAGTGTATGAGTGTGTGTATGAGTGTGTGTGTATGTGTATGAGTGTGAGTGTGTATGAGTGTGTGTATGAGTGTGTGTGTGTGAGTGTGTATGTGTATGAGTGTGTGTATGTGTATAAGTGTGAGTATGAGTGTGTGTATGAGTGTGTGTGTGTGTGTGTGAGTGTGTGAGTGTATGAGTGTGTGTATGAGTGTGAGTGTGTATGAGTGTGAGTATGAGTGTGAGTGTGTGTGTATGAGTGTGAGTATGAGTGTGTGTGTGTATGTATGAGTGTGAGTGTGTATGAGTGTATGAGTGTGAGTGTGTATGAGTGTGTGTGTATGAGAGTGTGAGTGTGTATGAGTGTGTGTGTATGTATGAGTGTGAATGAGTGTGAGTGTGTATGAGTGTGTGTGTGTGTATGAGTGTGAGTGTGTGTGTGTATGAGTGTGAGTGTGTGTGTGTATGTATGAGTGTGTGTGTGAGTATGAGTGTGTGTGTATGAGAGTGTGTGAGTGTGTGTATGAGTGTGTGTGAGTGTGTATGAGTGTGTGTGTATGAGTGTGTGTGTCTCACCCTGCAGGGCTGGAGTCAGACACTGGGTGCAGCTGCATCGTCAGCTCTCCCAGTTTGGTGAAAGCAGCTCCTGCTGCAGAGAAAATCTCTCCGACCTGCAGTGAAGACAATGATGTTGATTTATGTTTGAACTTCTGCTGCTGGTTAAACACGTGATGACAGATGAACTGTAGTAGAGTGGAAGTATGAAGTAGCATCACATGCAAATATTCAAGTTAAGTACAAGTACCTCAGAAGTGAGTGGATGTACTTAGTTACTTTCCATCACAGCTGGCTTGTACAGAAAGTAGTTTGTACTTTAAGGTGACATGTTTGGTGTATGATCTGTACGCCGGATCCACCACTAGATCATGAACATTTAGTAGAACAAACACTGAGGCGCTTTTCATTAAATCTACATTTGCACCATCGACAAAAGCGTCAAATGAGCAGCTTTCTGGTTGGAGTCTGGTTAATGTTCACTTTGATGCACTGTAGAAACTCTCATTAGACTCCTCCACTATAACCAGGTAAGGACCTACCTTAGCAGAGGCTGACGTCATGTCGGTAAACACGTTGAAAATGTTTTCTTTTCACTTTTTCTTCAATCAGAACAAAAACAAAACTCCGCCGCTAGCCGCTAGCTGCTAGCCGCTAGCTACAGTTAGCTCCTGGCTCGCTGTCGTTAGCGGGCTTCCATCAGAGAAGATGGCGAGATTTCTAAAACACCGCAAGTTTTAGAAGATGCGCATCCGAATAGACGCAGTAAATTAATTTGAAATCATTTATAAATGACATATTTAGCACAAAATATTATAAATATCGAACAACAAAGGTAGACGGAATAAAGGGAATGTTGCGCGACTTTGTAAGTTGACCACCATTGGTCAGTTTCCGAGGAATAGGCGGAACGTGTTGCGTTGGACATTTTGATTGGTCGCTTCGCTGCGGGCGGCGATAGTTATCGAGTTTCACCGAGTTTAACCGAGTGCGGAGAGATCAGCTGACTGCGAGGTTCCGTCTGTCGATGGGACGTTTTCACAGTTTCCTGAATCAAAATATCAGTTTCTGATTGATCGATCAGTCCGAATACAAAGATGCCGTCGCTCCTGTTCTGCGGGCCGAAGATGGCCGCGTGCGGGATCGTGATCAGCATCTGGGGCGTCATCATGCTGGTAAGAACCGCGGATCTCCGGCAGGGAGGGGGCGACTAATTCCTGGAATGATACAGCTAAGCAAATGGACATCTGTTTGTCCTGTCGTTGTCATTTTTTATAGAAAATACATATTTTCTAGGCAGCTTTATTGTTTCATGTCTTTGTTGAAGTTCGTGTTAACCTCAGTATGATGAAACAAAGTACGTAACCATTTCAGCGCCTTTCAGCAGAAATTAATTATCCATTTTATAGACGGAGTCCAATTAGGCCGAACATGTACATGGTTAAATAACACTGAACGGTAATATAGACCAGTAACGTTATAGGTCAGCTTTTACTGAACATCTGTGCCTGAGTAGTTAACGTGATGGAGGTGACTAATGTCTGGTTTTCCAGACTAATTAAAGGCTCTTAAATGAATGATTAAAAGAATTGTATAACAGTCAGCAGCTTTTAAACAGACGAGGGTTAATGACCGCTATTAAACCAGGACCATTATTATTATTATTATTATTATTATTAGTGTTGTTGTTGTTTGTTGAGTAAATACAGTTGATCAAAACGTTGTAATTCAGGATATTGAGTGGCAGAAAATCCCGTTTTAAGCTCATCACGTGACTATTTTTGTTCTCACGTGATGTTTCAGAACAGGAAGTGTGAAAAAACCTACAAATGTTAAAAACATATAATGAAGGAGGAACGTGTTTCACTCCAAGTACATTTACTGCAGTATTTCTACTTGATGTTATTTTATATCATCTCACGACCCCTCAGATTTATCTGGAGACCCTTTGGAGTGGCCTGACCCCTAGGTTGGGAACCACTGGACTGAACTCTATATGTATCATTTCATAAAGAGAAATGTAAAAACAACAGTCTGTGGCCCCCGCTGTGTCCCCAACCCTCAGGTTGACCCACACCGGTCTGACCTGCTGTTGTTTTCTTGCAGGCGATGTTGGGAATCTTCTTCACCGCGAAGTCGGCCGTGCTGATTGAAGACGTCCCCTTCACAGAGGCAGACATCCACAACGAGTGAGTCAAAGTAAACATGAAGTAAACATGAACTCAGGTCGGCTGAGTCAGCGATTCCTTTGAAAAGTCTGTCCTGGTCGAGTTTTATTTTCCTTGAACAGAAATTCCTCTTGATCTTACACTAAATGGTACTGCGTGTACTCTGTGTACTGCGTGTACTCTGGATAAGAGAACAGTATGAGGGTGTACAAAGATGAAATCGACTGAAACATTTAATTTATTTTTCATTTTTTCTTTTGTTTATTATAAAAATAAACTCCAGCTGATGTTAAAATGACGTCGTTCTCTCTCCTGCAGTAAAAATCCTCCTCAGAACATCTACGGTCTGTACAACCAGGTCGGCCTCAACTGCTTCATCGCCGCCGGCATCTACGTGGCGGTGGGCGCCATCTCGCTCTGCCAGGTGCGGCTCAACAAGCGTCAGGAGTACATGGTCACATAAACGAGTCGACCTCTGACCTCTGACCTCCACAGCAGCAGCTGGAGTCATCTATAAGGGGCCTGGATGGATAAAGCAGTGAGGGGAGGGGTCACCTGAATTATTTATTTTAGAGTTGAACTATCAATGTGTTTGTTGTTTGTCGTGTTGTTGTTGTTGTTGTTGCATCATTCCTTTTGAACAAGAATATCACCAAACATCGAGCCACTTCCTGCACACACACACACACACACATGAATTAGATTTAAATTATTGAACAAACCTTCATCTGTATCTTGTATTTGATTGGTTCTCCATCACACGTGTTTATTTAAAGGAAGAACGACGTCGGCACGTCTCTTCCTGCTGTTTTCATGTTTACATGATGTTTGGCATTAATGCTACTGTACATCAAACTGGACCATATTTAATGTGACAACATGGATAATCATTTACAATAAAGAGTGTGTGAATACTAGAAGATGATTTTATTCATTTAATACTTAATTTGCTGAATATTGGTCTGTAGTATATTTTTTAGTGCTTCCTGTTTCAGGGTCATGAGGTGTAGACAAACACCAACAGCTGATGTTGACTTAAAGAATGAATGAAGTAATAATCATGATGCAAATTAAAGATTAATACTCCATTTTAATGACATCAACCCAACAATATATATTTACTGAAAAGGAACTTAAGTGTTACAGCAGCCACCTCACATACATATAAACACATAAAACCACGAGGTAGGTAGAAGAAACAAATACATAACTCATAGATTAACTGAACTATACAAATAAAGATGAGATATAATAATATATTTGCTGAATATTCAAATCAAATTTTATTTATATAGCCCAAAATCACAAAATACATTTGTCTCAGAGGGCTTTACAATCTGCACAGGGAGTGACACCCTCTGTCCTTAGACCCTCGATTAGTGAGGAAAAACTTGTCCACCAAAAAACCTTTTAACAGGGAAAAAGGTGGAAGAAACCTCAGGAAGAGCCACAGAGGAGGGATCCCTCTCCCAGGACGGACAGACGTGCAATGATGTCACATGTACAGAACAAATCAACACACACATATTGTACACTCACTGTTCAATATGATCTCTGTTAAACTACCAAACAGTGTATGAAGTAGTTAATTAGCTCCACTTCATAAGATACAGCTTATAAATTATATAATGTTTAGTATGATAATCTTGTAAAATATATAATAACATTCTGCACAAAAAGTACTTTTAGTTTAGAAACTTTTAAGTATATAAACGCTGGAGTCTTTTTACAGTGTTTTACTTACATAAACTGGCATAAAGTACCTGCTCAGGTAAGTTGAACCACTGCTCACTGCAAAAAAACAGGAAAAAATGGAAACATGTAAAACACTAATGGTGAAATATTTGTCTTCATATAAATATTTGAGCATTTGTTTGTGTTGGTTGGAGTGAAGGTTACCAAACAGTCCAGTCACCAGGATGCTAAACTGATCTGGACTTAAAGGATCAGTCTGCTGATTTTCTCTATTTTCTTGAGTGTGAACTGATCTACTAACAAGTACCGTGTGTGTATCAAAGCCTCACATCTTCTTCCTCTGAAAACTATTACACACATGTCAGTGAGTCACATGTCTGCACTGGTCACATGTTCCTTCATCATAACAGATCATGTGTTCAGTCTCTGGAGACTTCAGTGCCTCCATAAGGAAAATATGATTCACATTTGTTAAAACTCAAATACTTTAAACATAAACTGGAGAAATTTAAAGTGATTATTGGTCTGACAGACACACAACATAAACATCATAAACACATGAATAAAATGAAGTCCGATGTTTACTTTATGATTAAATGTCACCACTATACAGATTCATCTTAAGGTTGTTTTTGTTTTCAGTTTGTTAAAGTTGAAGGTTAAAACACGTCTGCATAATGTCTCCCTGCTCAGTTTAACTATTAAAATGTACTTTTTAGCATCTCCTTAATCTCAACTCTGACTTTGTGATGCTGTGCAGTATGTGATGATTAAGATCACAAGAATAATAAAATCCACTAAGACAAAGTTTCACCTGCAGGCCGAGTGTTGAGGCAAAGGCCTCAAACTGGAGAGTGATTTTAAAGAGACTCCTAAAATTATAGAGCTGAAAACTTTGTAGAAACGACAAATTTGTTGACCTTGTTGCAGCTGTGGTGTTTGTGCAGGGACGTGTGTATTTGCTGCAACCACAACTTTAACTAATACATTCAGTCCAACTGAATTCACATTTAATCATCTGTCTTTGAGTCAAAATAATGTCACTGCACTATAAAAGTGTTGGTAATGGTTCTTGTTCTTGTCGACGCCTGGACTACATTGGATGTCTTCTACTCGTTGCTTCACAGATAAATCAGATTCTGGTTCTTTATTATTAGAGTGGATATAAATATCAGAAATGCTCCTTTCCTGTCTCAGTGTCTGTCTGTGTCTGACTGACAGCAGCTGGAGGAAAATGCGACTAAGACTCCAGCTTCTGTCTCTCGTTGTTCTCGTTGCACCGTGTTGAGTCAAACAGCTCCTGAATGTGAAACCTCCCTGATGCACAGACGGTAACTCAGAACACCTCATCTTTTTAAAAGTTTTATATTCAAGACTCCTTTCATTTAGACTATTACCTGAATCTCTTTATACAAGTGCAGTACAACTGACGGCCCAGCAGATGTCACAATTTACATAAAAAGGTTTGAAACAATGAACCATGTTGTTAATTATTTATTCACATGAAAGAAGAACAGTTTTATTTTTACTCAACTTTATTAAAAAATAACAAAATCATCAGCAAACACACACACACACACGTATCCATCCATATAAACTACATACATATCCCGTTTCTGTCCAACAGGAGGAAACAGACACCATGTAGAGAAACAAACTGAAAAAAAAGAAAAAAAAACACTTTTGCCAAACTGAAAGTTAATCTACAACAAAAAGAAAAATGACCGATCGGTTAATGAGTGGAGGGTTTCATTCCAAAACACGTTGCATCCAATTTATTAATAATCAAGGGTGGAGGATAAAAATGACCTGATATTTCCTGTTTGATTTTCCAAAAATATACAGTATTTATATAATTACATGCAGCTCGTTTTGGAAGGAAACGCTTCACTTTAGAAAATCTGACGACTCGACATCCAAACTGAAATCAGTCAAGTTGTTGTTTCTCCAGAAACGTACACAAACGCTTCTGATTCACATTCAGACCAAACAGAAAAACAAGAAATCCACAAAAATAGACCATTCAGCATTTTACACTTTGAATGTTGAGTTTTCCTCTGAGTCGATCCCCAAAAAAACAAACAAAAAGCAACTTGTGCTCATGGTTTGCACAACATGATCGCTCTTCTTTAGTATTAAGATAGATCTTTATTCACATATTGACAGATGAACAAATGCTACTGTCACACTGCGCTTATCCAACAGCTGCTTTTTTATTTATGATAAAACCCAAAATAACGAGCAGTCATGTTCAAGAAGAGATGAATCAGAGCTCAGGGTCAAAGGTCAAACGAGCTTTTCCAAACGGAGGCAGAAAGAAACTCAGAAGTGGTAAAATGATTCGGGGAGAATCTGCTGGGTCTTATTTATTTTAAAGGACCAAACCTGAGAGTTTGAAGGTTTTCGCCCTTTAACAGCAGATCACAGCAACTTTATTATTTAGAAATGTGTGTTTTCGTTTGTTTCTATTCATTTCTGACTCTGTAAATTCACAACACTTTACTATTATGACTGTCATTGTGTAAATCGTCTTATTTATTTTAACGTATGTTTTTATTGACATTGATTAAATTCTCAAATTGTCCTGAACTTCCATCAAGCTAAGCTGAATGTTTTGGGGTTTTCAGGATGTTAGTTTAGAGACTAAAACATGAAACATCAGGTTTGATCCTTTTTTCTTGCTCCTTTTTTCTTCGAGGAAAACTTGTCAGAGTTTCATGATGTTTGAGCAGCCAAGACCTTACGTATGCTTTGTGTCTTCCCTCCTGCTCCGCGCTCTCATTGGCTGACAATGAGCTGTCGCAGGTATGATTGCGTGAGACCTCGCAGCTCCTCCAGCGTGTAGTCCTCTGGCATCGGCAGGCGGGTGATGTGCGGTGCCAGCTGGGCGAGCGGGATGCTGAGGGAGTCGGACGCTGCGTCACCCTGCTGCAGTCTCAGCACCACACGCAGGATGTTGGCTACACGCGTCGCCATCTCTGCATGGAGGAAGCAGACAGCTTGATTAGCATCTGCACTGCGTTAGCAACCTGACCTCTCTCACTGTTTGTTTATCAGCCTTCTCTACAAATAACCTGCAAACACACGAGGAAAAGCTGAACCGTCCTGCGTCCCTGCAGGAAACACCACAAAGCTTGTTTCATTTCCACTGCAGCACAACTAAACGTGCAGTAACAGTTTTGACCAATAGAAGCTGTTGGATCTTCTTTTGGTTTCAACATGAAGGACCAAAATAATGTTTTCTTTTACCCTTTTTGTCATTTTTTCTGCTGTAACAATAACATAAAACCTTCCTGCCTGCAGTTTCTGATCTGTTTTCAATGTTTTAGTGAAACCAGCTGCTGTTGTATTCAGCTTGTCGTTGGTAAAACTACAACGCCATCGTGCTCTTACCTGATTGGGCGAGGCGGTCTCTGGCGGTGCTGCAGGGCAGCAGCTCAATTCTGCTGCACAGAGACGTCACATCGGTGTAAAGACGCTCCAGCTCGTAACCGGCGTTCTCCATCTGATGGGAGGGAGGAAAACACAAACATTTAGTCAAACTCAAAATGAGCCGAGGTGGCTGAACTGGCACATAAACATTTATACACCTAAAGCCCCGTTTCGATCAAAGGTCGAGGTACTGTAGAAGCAGATTACACTCATGAGGAACACAGGAAACAACAACAACACATGACTTGGATGTAATGAATGAATAAATCAAAAGCAGAGTGTCTGTTTCCACAGTAAATCTGTGTTTGAAGCTTTAAGTTTCTCTCATTCCCTGACTTTACCCTGGTGCCTCCGCTGGAAACAGTGTCTAAGCTCAAAGTACTTTTACACAGGTATTGTACTGCACTAGAGTATTTTCATTTTATGCTACGTTCTGCTTCTACTCCACTACATTTATTAGAAAACTGCTCAACATACATAAAATAAATACTACAACATTATAAAGTGACGGAGCCATTCTGCACAGTGAGTACTTTAACTTCTGTGATGAGTTACTTGCCGATACTTCTGACTTACTTTAACTTTTTAAAATATTTTAGTGAAGTTGTTGGTGTACAGTCACAACCTGCTGTATGTCCTGCAGAGTCTTAATGACTCTGATGTAGTCCAGGTAAACCCTCCCTGCAGTGTCCCAGTCCTGGATGGTGGCGCTGTGTTCAGGCACCGCCAGCCCCTCCAGGAACTCCAGCAGGTAGTCATGGCTGTCGTTGATGATGCAGTCTACGGCAGGACAGAAGGGACAAAACACGAAGACGACACACACTTGGTTCAGTAACTTTAAACGGCTTCTGCTTATTTTCAGTTTTTATTTCTCATAAGTTGTATATTTGGCTGTTTATGGGTACAAATATCTGTGCTTATACGTACATGAATAGATTACGATTGTATGAGGTAAATATCCACTTGTTTTCTTTACTTTGATCTACAATATATCATTTTATCTTATATCTTTTTTGGAGCCATTATAGTGTCAGATATTGAATTTATTAGCATTTTCATTTCTTCTTTTCTGGTGTAATTCCTGCAGCAATAGTAAAATAAATCTGATAAAATGATTAATACCAAAAATCCAGAATAATCAGATTAAAAGAAAAAACACTTTTGCAGGAGATCCACCGACCTGAAGCCAGGTGTTGGATCAACAGCCGGTGACACTGGTTCCAGTATCCAGCTCGGTACAGGTGCAGCGCCTCTTGGTGTCGGTCACCGTCACGGCGCGCTCGGGTGGCTTTGGCCTCGTGGATCCACCGCTCCGGGATCAGCAGCCTCTCTGTTAGAAAGTGCTCCCGCCAGACCGACTGGTCCGTCTCTTGCAGGGGGCAGTGGAGGGTCAGCAGCTCCCTCACGGCTCGCTCCCGCTGACTGGAGACACAGAGGAAGAGAACTAATATCACTACCAGGGTTCGTATACACACACATCCTACCCATGAAGTTAAAATATTTGCTGCTGATACTGTGGTGGTGATGAACCAGCATACACAGAGGAGGCATCTACATTTTAAAAAGAAACAAACTGTGAAAGCAGTTGAAAATTTTAGTTTCTTGTCACTATAATCTGCCAACTTTAAATGAGAAAGCAACGTGTACAACATCTTCAAAGTTTAAATGAGGTGAGATGAACATACGTGTCGTCAGGGATGTGCAACAGAATGAAGATGGCCATGTGCCAGAGGCCAACGCTCTCCAGCTGAGCGGCGTAGCTGGCGTGCAGCAGTCCCTGCCGCGAGGCGCTCAGGTGGCTGTAATGCAGTGCCTGCAGGACGCCCCACAAGTGCCAGCTGAGACGGTAATCCAGACGCTGCCAGGTGACCGTCAGAGGCTCCAACAGCTGCTGCAGGCCATAGTGTCTGCAGGAGGAAAATCAGTAAGGATATACAGAGTTGAAAATCAAAGTTGTAATTTTGGTATTGTGACAACAGTAAGGAGGTGGAGTTATGTTAAAAGCTTTCAGATCAGAGAGGAAACAGCTCAGACCTGGTAACTAAACACACAACACATTAGAAATAAACTGCATAGCATCATACATCAAAGCAGGTTGTAGTTTAGTGCTGCTGTTGAACTCAGACGTGTTTCTGATAATTCATCGACTCTCACAGGTGTAAACTTGAATTAGCAGCAGACAGGTGACTAACGTTTACCTGTCACTGTAGAGTTTGAGCAGGTGGAAGCAGAGGTCGTACAGCTGCCGTTTGGACGGCTCTTCCTGCTCCTCCTCCATGTCTGGCTGCTCCGCCTCCAGGTATGGAGGCAGGGGGGCGCAGGCGTACTTCCCCCCCTCACACAAACCCTGCAGGATGGAAACACAAACGGTGTTTCTTTGCTATACCAAGGCAATACTAAGCCAGCATTTTACATGAACTTAACACCTTTAAGTATAAATATCATGTGAGAGGTAGCTCACCTGAAAGGCGACTTCGTATTTGGTGAGGGCGTCAGCCACCGAGGCGGTGGGGGGCAACATGAACCAGAGGTGGACGGCCACGCAGCGTTTCCAGTCCAACTCCGAGCACACGTTCACCACAGAGTCAGACGACTGCCACACCTGCAGGGATGGTCGGGACACAGTTTAACATCTTTTATCTCTCTGGTGAATCTCAGTAACTGTTAATCCAGTGTAATAAAAGTATTTATTTATGTGTCGTACAGGTTTCCCGGCAAGTAGCGTGAAGATGCGCAGTCGTTCCTCGGACAGGTAGCTGTCCGTCTGCATGCGGTTCCAGTCGGCGAGCTGAAGGGCCAGCAGGTCTCGGCTGTACTGGAAGCCCATGGCCTGAGACAGCAGCAGTGACAGACGGTGGTCTCCTGAGGACAAACAATGCTGGCAGCTTTACTATGGAGACTTTAATGGACATAGATACCACATAACTGAACAAGCTTCACTTAAGGCTGCAACCGAGGCTTCAAACACATCTTTATTTCCGATGGGATTCAAGGTTAACGCTGAAACTTCTTCATTTAGTCTATCTGAGTAATTAACATCACATCAGGTCACATTTCTAGATCAGATGTTGAAGTTTCTGCAGAGCTTTGAAGAAGCGTCATTTTTTAGTTTGACCCGTTCTTAATCTTGTGTCTCCAGTGTTGCTTCTAAAGCCTGTTTCCTTCTTACCTTCCTTCTGTGCGAGCCGACACGCCTCACTGATGCGGTGTCCTGTCAGGTAGCTGAAGATGGCGTCTGTGTGACAACCTTTCCCTGCCAGAGCCACCTCCTCCTCCACCCTGCAGGTGGCTCCGCGGGACAGCCAGGCCGAGAAGGTCCGCCTCCTCTCCAGCTGCTGCCGATACTCGCTTGACGTCTCGACATCCGGCTCCTGGTCTGCGGGGCCCAACCGGCCCCAGAGGGCCTCGCACAGGGTCCAGACCTCGGCCCAGTAACCCAACAGGGCTGAAGGAGAGCGAGAGGGGGAATCATCATTCAACCCTACGTACGATACTTCAGCTGCTTTCTGACGTCTACAAATCATTTCTCAGACGTGATGTTGTGCCTAACTTACGGTCTGCTTCACCCTGCTTGTCGTTCAGCTCCATGATCCACTCGGCATACTCGTGCAGCGCCGCAACCCCGGGCTGAGGTCGAACCAGAGGGCAGGCAGAGGTGTCCGAGGTGCTGACAGTGCTGTGCTTCAGGCAGATCTCCAGTGGGCGCTGCAGCACCACCTGGCTCTCTTCATCCTCCTCCTTGCTGGTCTTCCCTCCTGGAGGCTCCAGACCCTCCAGCTGCTCCAACACCACCTTATAGGGGCTTTCTGTCAGCCTGCGGGAGAGCACAGCTCTGTCTTAGGACCAGTAACAACATTAAAGTAAAACACACCACACCACACGTGTCTTACGGTTTACTCCTGGCAGGTTTTGGCAGGAAGCTGAAGTCTGTCTTGTTGATCAGTTCTCGGTCAAGTAGTTTGGATGGCGGTGAGCTCAGCCTGTGGCCGCAATGCGCCAGCATCCAGCCGGGACCCCACCCCACCCGAAACGAACGACCCGCAAACAGCCCCGCATCCATCAACAACCCTCCCTGCAGCAGCAAACAACAAACAACAAGTTATTGTTACTGTATCAAAATGTTTTAGTATTTAATAAGAGGATGTTCCCCTGATAAATATGCTCAGAAATGTGGTGAAAAACTTCATAAAGTATAAATGAAAACTAACTTTGTTTAGTGTTCAAGTCAATTTCAGAAACTGCCACAAAATAAAATATTAATCAATGCATGTATTCATGGATCTGCTGTAACATCAGGACATTTAAAATAATAATTGTCTTTTGGTTTTTTGGACTTGTTTCCTGGATGTGTTGCTCTGTGCCGTTGCTGCATGAAGCATGAATCACATGTATCTGAAACAAACTGTACCAACCTTCCCCTGAGTGATTGACTCTTTGAGGGGGACGGGACCCCCCAGCCGTCGGACCCCCACTGTCCTGACCGCGGGCTCCGGAGGTCGGGAAGACAGCAGAAAGGAGGAGGGGCCAGGCGCCACCCAGCGGCAGGGTTCGAGTGGTGCCGAAGATGCCGCAGACAGAGGAGGAGGAGGAGGAAGAGAAGGGCAGGGAGAGTCTGAGAGCTGAGAGATGAGGCCTGAGGTAAAACGAGCCTGAAGTAGACCACCGACTGGAGAGAGGGAGGCAGAGAGAGAGAGAGAGAGAGAGGCAGAGAGAGAGAGAGGCAGAGAGAGAGAGAGAGAGGCAGAGAGAGAGAGGCAGAGAGAGAGAGAGAGACAGAGAGAGAGAGACAGAGAGAGAGAGACAGAGAGAGAGAGGCAGAGAGAGAGGCAGAGAGAGAGACAGAGAGAGAGAGAGAGACAGAAAGAGAGAGAGAGACAGAAAGAGAGAGAGAGAGGCAGAGAGATTAACAAATGTACATTAACACACTGCGAGAAGCACTCATACAAACAGATGTGTTTCAAGTGGCTCCGAGGGGTGACTCAAGAGAACTTGCAGCATACACAGTTTTTTTTTTTTTTAAATCATAAAGTCTTCATTTTTAATCAAACATGAACCAGTTTCAGTTCATCAGGATTTGATGCTTGAACTGAAGACATTTTAAGATCTTAAAAATCATGAGGAAAGTAATCATTAAAGTTTTCTCTCACAGGTTAATGTATATTATTATGTATATTATTGTATATGTATATTATGAGACCCGAAAGCGTACTAATAGTGACAGCCCTCTTTTTGTAAATATCGTATTGTAAATCTGAATAAATGAAAGAAGGAAAAGCAGGAAGTGGTGGTTTGTGCTTCCTACCGGAGGGACGGCTCTGGGCTCCAGGCAGGACAAGGCGAGGAGATGAGACATCAGCAGAGATCTTCATCACTCCCTGATCATGGAACATGTCACTCTCCTCCTCATCCTCAGCAAACAGAGACGCCTTCATGATCTATCAAAACCAGAGAGGAGACAGTTTTGTTGTGGCAGCGCTCTGATGAAGGCCCGTACTTCATCAGAGCGCTGACTCTACCTGCAGGGTGTGAGGGTTAATCCCCAGCGAGGACGCTATATGGCTGGACGCACAGATGACATCGTGCTCCACAGAGCTCAAACCTCCAAGCTTCCCGCTCATCGTGTCTACGTCTGTCGCCAGCATGTCGCCATCCTCTACTCCCAGCATGCTCTCTGTCGGGAAGCCCTGGGTGATGTCAGCCATGTCACTGTCCAACTCCGCCACGCTGCCCGGAAGATCTACGACAACTGTGGACTGAAGACATACAGATGAAGATGAAATAAATAACTAATTACTCCACAAATTCATCCTACATTACCCACAATGTAACTCAACTGTTGGGTGGGAGATTGTGGTGTGTAATGCTAGCAGCAACTAGCCTGGAGCTGCTAGCCTCCAGTAGAGACGAGGAGCTACATTGAGCTGCTAACCTAACCTCACTACATTTATTGATTTGACACAATAGATAATACAACAACACTGATGCGTCAGTATTAATAATCTAATGACGTCATATATAATAATATATCAGTCATTACTGATACTGCAGTACTTTAACTACATCAAGCTTATGTAGTTGTATGTACTTTTACTGTAGTAGGGTTTGTATTGTGGATTACAGTTGATCAGGTTGATGAGTGACATCAGTAACTTGCTGCTTTCTTTGTTTTCTGCCATCATAAATCCTTTCTGGCCTTACATTTTAATTTAATAAAATCTTAAATATCTGAACTTTAACATCAGCATTATTTTGGCCGACATTTTAAACACTTGTGTAGACTTCGTTTTTATATGATGGGTCGTCCAATACAGGTCAGAGAGCGTCAGTGCAACGCGGTAGATGGACGTTTGTTGTCGTTTACTAATAATACTTTTCCTGTTTGATAGATTGGATTTGATATGGCTCTCACTGCAATGTTTGCCAACACTGTAAGATTAACATACATTATATTTGCTCTTAATTCACATGTCATTTTCTATTCTTGCCTTTAGGAGAGTTTTGGGGTTATACGGATGTTGCTTTCACATATGGTGAGATCTCTGTTATCCATGTTTGAAGAACAGAGCCCTGGTTATAGGATCACAACAAACCAGTTCATTCATATTACAATCAAAAACAATCACCACACACACACATTTATTAAAACAATCAATCATATAAATATGTGTGTTTGAAGAAATTTCTGTTTCTACTCAAAAACTTCTTATGTTTGAGATGCTCAAAAATGAGGTTTTAATAGTTCGATCTATGAATAAACTGGTTTACATGACATTAGGTTAAATGTCAAATTTCTAACTAAAACCAAGTTCTGATTTATACAAACTGTGCAGACAAAAAGGTTAAAATTCAATTAACTTTATTAGTTTACTTTCATTATTGCCAGTATAAAGTTTAACAACGTATGTCACATTTTTAAAGCAGGTAGGAGTCTAAGTTTCCCTGCTTGAACCTAACTTCATATCAAACTCATGAACACAAGATGTTTGTCAATATATTCTGTTGATACAAAAAAAACCCCCACAGGAAACTCATAGTAATAATACAAATATAATGTATATTCTTTGTGGCTGAAGAACAAAACACAACCTAACATCAAATGTCCTACATGTTGTATCGTCAAAGAGCATTTCTAACACTGTGCGTTGTGTGTGTGCGTTGTGTGTGCGCGTGCGTGCTAAAAACTGATTCTCTAGTTAAAGCTAAAGCAGTCAACTCAGATACTGTTGTGACATTTTCTGGTTCCTCTGTTCTTTCAGCAAAGATGCAAAGCCAGAAAAATTTACATTCACAAAGTGTGTCTGCACGACTGACGCAGCATCTCTCACTTTCACCCTTAAACTGTTCTGTCATAATTTCACTGATCACTCAAAAAAGTCTAACTCATTTTGTCCATTAAGCAGTTTGTGCATGTAGGTTGAGGACAGTTTAAAAAATATTAAATACGAATGCAGAGACAGTCTGCAAAAATTATTAACAAAGAACCAGGAGTCAACAAATATCAGCATATCGATTTTATACACTCAAATATCGATATTGTTTCACCTTCTAACAAGCCACATTTCTGCAAAAAGCTCTCATGTCCAAAGTCAAACCATATACTGACATTAACCTCAGACCTCTAAATACATTCAATTTCTCGTCATTTAGGGCTCAATTATCACTAAAAAAACAGATTTTGGGGTGTTTGTATAAGAGCGCTACTAATCACAACTCCAGTGGTTATCGATACTTCAGAGACGTTTCCATCCTGAAAAGAATAAATATTTGGTGGAAAACTTTTGCACCATCACTCAGAATACTTATTTTGGGAGGTGTAGTGTGAGAATTTGGCAAAAAAGATAAAAAGCTGAAGGAGAGTAATTAATTATACGCACAACATAGATGCAAAACCATCACAAGACGGCATCTAAATGTATAATTTCACATCACCATCCACTCGCAGATAAAAACTTCTGACATTTCTGCAGATGAGCTCTGACGAGACTGTTTAAACTGTCTGAGACGCAGCAATGATTTTCTATCAACTCGGATTAAAATGACGTGCTGCCTCCTCATACAAGTTAAAGCGACATGCTCCTTTAATTAAAGCAGGTGTGTCAATGAGGATGAAGAGTGTAGATGGGCGCAGGCAGCTCTACCTGTGCCTGTGGCGCCACCTGCTGCTGGGAGGGGGGAAGTTGCTGCTGTAGCCTGGAGGGAGGAAGTGACATCGTCTTCAGCTTCTTGGGGTCAACTTTGGGTGGGACATCATCTTCCTCATCAGAGTCCTGGAGGCCGTATTTGGAGAAATGGGCCACCTGGGAGAGGGGGAGGAGTCAGATTCACCTGAGCAGCACCTACAACATTTAGAATTGGGTGCAATTGTCCCCGGGCGTCTTTACTTTTTTTCTTTTCTATTTTTTTTATACGTTTTAATCCATCCTTCATCCACATTAGCTTCTTGTTAGTTTAAAGAGAGTCTGAAATGTCAGTAAAAACAAAAACACAGAGCAAAACATTATCATGCGATTTAAACTGACCTCGAACACCCAGGATCCCGTCTCTGGTCTGTACTCCAGGAAACGAGCTCCCTGTTTGCGGGAGGCTTTCTCCAGCCGGCCCTCGTAGTTCATGTCGGTCAGACGCTCAGGGCTCCTGATCTGAGTGCAGCTCGTCTTGTCGTTTGGCCAAACACCGTCCAGAGTAACCTCGGCCCGCCTGCAGAGACAGGATCTGATTATCTACAAGGACTGAAGCTACCAACAACCTGCTCAGTTGGTTTGTTTTCAAGACCTTTGTTCTTACCTTAATTCTTTTTGATACCTTTTTGGATGTTTTTTATTTGAGGAAACTGAATATTTGAATATTATTCTTTATAAATTCTGTTGACAGGTCACTTTTAAAACATTCTCCATCACTCACCTGTTCAGCCCCTCCCCCTCTGGCGGCTTGTTTTTGTCATCTGGGTACACAATGACCTCTTTGCGTCTGAAGTGGACAATCTCGTCGAGGTTCAGTCCAGTCACGTTCACCTCGCCGGGGAAGAAGATGGAGCCGTAGCCTGTGAGGGCCAATCAGCAGAGCAGTGAAAATTCTGTCCAATCGGTGCTCAGACTCGAGAGTTAAACAGTTGCGTCAACACCGAGGACCTTTGTAGGCTGACTTTTTTTCACCACAGAGAAAATTGAATCAAATGGAATCAATAAAGAAAATATAAATAAAATCTTATCAAGTCCCATCTCGGAGATGATGAGATGTTCACTGAGCGTTGAAATGTGGAAATACAGCTGCTGAGAGAAGAGAAGTGAGCAAGCAGTGACGTTACCTTTCCTGCCAACAGAGAAGTTTTCCACCACACACTCCCCGTGGTCGTCCACCATCTCAGCCAGCTCCTCCATGGAGGGGATGGTGTAATAACCAACACGGTTCAGAACGATACCTGGAAAACACATATCATGCCTTTATTCTGCAGTCGCTACAAGAAAACCTTCATCATGCTGTTGATTATGTTATTTCAATATTATTGATCCAAACTTGTACATGCTGTGTCCAAAGCCTTCAACTTTCAAAGATCCACCACAAGAGCAGTGTGTTTAAAATGTGGCTGAAAACATGTTAAATCTGGTCATAGAGACGTCTAACACAGTCATGTTACAGGACAATATGGGTGTGAAAGTGTTTGTATCCGACCTGCTGGGTGAGGAGACTGGGACTCCTGCTGCTCCTCCTCTCGATCCTCCAGCAGAGACTCCTCCCCCAAAGACGCAGACACATCGTCACTGCTCAACTGAGGAGAGACATACTTATTACAACAACAAAGTTCATAGAGTTCATACACACAGGAAATTGTACAGTTAAGTCAAAATATCTCAATGACTATTTGCAGCAGTGACTCAAGCTTCACGATGTGCTTCAGTCTGAACATTCATCTTAGATCTCAGAGAATTGAGATGTTCATCTATGTGGAAATCTTCCTGTCTTATTTTGATGCGTGTGACCTTTTACAATACAAACTATGTGCTGTTTATGCAAGACGTTGACGATACCGATTCATCTGTTTGTGTCAAAAAATATTTGAATATCCTGACAATAAACCGAATTGTAATGTAGAAGTCAAAGCTTCCTTTGTCGTTTCGCTACCCTCCATCCAAATGTCGTCATCAAACTACGCTAGGCTACGTGCTTTTTAGGCCAAGTTCATCTTTGAGAAAACATCAGGAATGTTGCTGCTGACCTCCATGCCATTCCTGGCAGGTTTGTGCATGTTGAGGTCGCTGATTGTGTCCTGCAGGCTAGCCTGGCTGCGGCCCTGCGGGATTGGCTTGGCGATGGGGTTGACATAAAACTGAGTGACCTCGGGGTCATCGTCTGCCCGGCTGCTGGGGCCCGGCAACTCCCTCAGCTCATCCTCATCCTCCACATGACTGCAGAGAGAAGAGAAAGAGTAGATCGCTGTAGCATTATGACATTATCCATAATATTCAACTTACACATCTATGGAAACACATTAGGCAGGTGACACACTTGTTTAATATACACTCAGTTTCCAGCGCTGCAATAAATCCCATCATCATGAAGGTTATAATGTTTAGTTTGACAGTAGACTGTGTGGTTATACTGACGTTTCCAATATTTAGTCTTCCCTCTTTAATATGAATGTAGTGGACAAAATATCCTCATCTACCATCACACTGTGGCTGTTTTTGCCTCCACAGTTCATCCCTAAACTCCTGACCAGAAATGCGTCCATATCTCAGTTGTGTAAACCTGCTTTTACTGTTAACGAACACAATAAGCACCCATGTCCTCCAGGTGCTTCTTAAAACACCTGTGTGTGCGTTTGTAGAGACCTGTGTCCATTCTGTGGGTACTCTGATGGTGACGCGAGGTCGTCGGTCTCTTTGTTGATTGGACTGCTGTACTGACTGCTGTTTAGGTTCTTCAACACAAGTTTCTTGATGCTCTTCCTGTGGACAAAACAAACACACAGTTACCACTACATTAAAGTGGTTGCAGCACACTAAAGTTTTCATTCACCTATCTTTGTCTGTTCTGAAGACACATCATCTATTTTCTGTCTGTCCATCCTGGGAGAGAATCGCTTTCCCATGATAAAGACCCCGTCACCATGGCAACAGTACAGGCAGCCTGACGGGTACCTGGGTATGAAGGCTCCGTTGGTAAGCGATGGCTCATCGTCGTCCAGGCCGTCAAACAGCTGTGATTTGGAGGCGCCTGATGATGTCAGCGCCTTGGGGCGGACCCGGGTCGCAGGTCGAGGGGTCAACTTGTAGTGGGTGGGCGTGGTCAGAGCCTTCTGGGCCGTCGGATTGGTTGGTTTCAAACGCTGTCAGACAACGCACACACAAAATAAATTAATTAAAATCTGCAAATCTGTATTTTATGCTGTTTAAAATCTTTAATGCACATTTGTTGTATTTGTATAGACTCAACTGTTGATAATATAAAGATCAAGTAAAAAAAAAAGTGTATTATATATAATATCAATGATGGCAAGAATGGAAATCTATCAACTAAAAGTCAAGAGCTTCTGCTTCAGTGACATCGAACACTAGAACATTTAGTTCCTTCTGCTCAGTCTCTCACCTCCTCTTTCTTCTTGGGGTCTGACAGCGGGTTTCTAAACAGTGGCGAGTCTCCGTACGGCGAGTATGCCAGAACGCTGAGCTGCTGCTGTAACATGGCCTGCTGGGCGGCTGCCGCACTCGGGTCTGAGAGTGCTGGACAAGAAAGAAGTCAAAACATACAGTAAGTTCACCACTCTGTCAATTAAAAATGAAACAGAGAAAAGAAGTTTGACTTGATGGGAGAAGGGGGATTGTCTTATATTATGGTTATTTGTTGGTTTGTGACTTCTGTTGTTGTTGTTGTTAGATTAAAGTGACTTTTGTACAAATTAAGACAGTTTGTCTCGAGCTGCTCACCAATGGGTTGCTGTGGAGCTCCAAAGCCCAGTGTGCTGTTTCCGCTGTTGAATCCGGTTGCGCCAAACGTTCCCAGCGTGGTGCCCAGTTTGTTCTGGTTATTTCCAAACAGAGACGCCTGCCCTGTGCCCACTGCTGAACAAACACAGCTTTGCATAAATAACAACATTAATAGTCTTTTTTCCTTCATTATTTTATTGTCACTTTTTACATGTGTAATTATGGTTGGATTTGGCCAATTATTTTCTTGATTAATTGATAATTATTATGTTGATAAAGCTAAAGCTAAGCTAAAGCAAAGCTAAAACCACACTGGCATTTTTACCTGATTAACAATTAACAATTATTATAATAATTTTCAAAAAACTAAACTGATTGTTTCAGCTCTAAAGTTGCAAGTACACTACCTCAGAGGGCTCATGGAAACTGCATAAGTATCGCCATTAAGGTGTTTATTTTTCTTTAATTCACATCCTGGTTGTCGCCCTGCTTCATCATGTGTCCTTTTATTATTTAATCCTTGCTTCTGTCTTGGTTCCACTTGTACCTGTTCCAAAGCTGGTTCCCAGTCCGGTCCCCAGTCCTCCAGTGGCCGGCTTGTTCCCAAACAGACTCCCTGCAGCCGGGTTCGCCCCAAAACCTACATTCAGCAAAAAAAACCAAAAAGACTGATACCATGTCCACACTAAGCCGGTTATCTTTGTAAATGCATCTTCTCTCTGTTCAGACTGTACAGGGAGTGACACCCTCTGTCCTTAGACCCTCGATTAGTGAGGAAAAACTTGCCCACCAAAAAACCTTTTAACAGGGAAAAAAGGTGGAAAAAACCTCCACAGAGGAGGGATCCCTCTCCCAGGACGGACAGACGATACATATAATATAAACAGCTTAATGTAGACAGTCAGATTAGTAGTGAAACTTAAATACTAACGAGGCCTGAAGCAGCAGTACCGCTGTTATGGTTATAGTGAGATATAATTTACAGAAGTGGTTAGCTGTTTAACTGCCTCTCTTTAATGTGTAAACAAAAACACTGGACATACCGAAGGTGGAGGCGTTAGTTCCGGTTCCCAATGTGAGAGCTGGCTTGTTGCCAAAGAGCCCAGTGCCAGCACCGAAGGACGGGGCGCTGGTGGTGGTGGTGCCGAACCCGGCCGTTTTATTACCGAATAAACTCGACTTTAAAAAGAAAGAAACACACAGTAACATTAAAATCCATTCACAAAATCTTCCTCCCAAATACAAGTCCCAGTCCCTGGTGGATACCTGCGTGCCAACGCTTCCAAATCCGGGGTTCGTTTGGCCAAACAGTCCGGTGGCTGTCCCGAAACCGGTGGCCGCGCTGGTCTGAGCCGCACCAAACAACCCGCCCGACTGAGGCGCTGCTGTGTTTCCAAACAAACCCTGAAACACAAACATGGAGAAACCGTCAACCCTCAGACTGAAGACCATTTTTAAAAAGTTACTATGAAAAGTGACGACCTGCTGCATTAATGCTTTCTGACTCTTGCAGACTTCAACATGTTTAAATTCCTGTGTGCAGCGTGCCTCTGCCTCTTATATTACTGGATGTCTATGGCACATGACCATAAAATACTTTTTACAAGTACTTATTTTTTTCAATTAGTGATATTAGAATATTTATTAACTTGATATAAAAATTTAGCAGTCAAGCTAAATGTTTTTTTTTTAAAATCATACAGTGGTAATTCAAGTTTGTTTACACATATATGTGCTGTTGCACATTTTGAAACTCTACAGACACATGAATAGTCTGACACTGAATTCATTTAAGGCCTCGTACTTGAGAAGGAGCAACACTGAGGAGTCTCACCATGCTGCTGGTGTTGGCCTGCCCCATGGTGTTGGTGTTGCCGAAGGAGAAGCCGGTGCTCTGTGTAGTTGTAGTCTGACCGAATGGCTTGAAGAGGCTTGGAGTGGCTTGTTGTGGGTTCTGTGTGCCAAAAAGACCTCCTGTGGTCGTATTGAAACTGGCAGTAGGTGCTTGAGAAGACAAACACACAGCACGTCACTTCACTCTCATCATCTCATTTCATATTACTTCAGTGTCATACAAGTAGTATAGCTCAGTATGTAGGGAGGGTGTGACGATGAGGATAGCAACCAGAGCAAAGAGTGTAAAGTTAGCAGTATAGCTGTGACTCAGTAAAGAACTAACAAGTCAACCTCTTGGTCAGCGGATCAGCAAAGTGGGGAACCTCAATATATCTGTTGTGCATTTCATGACAATCTATTGAATAGTTGTCCAATGAGATATTTGTCTATACAAACCACGAATGTGGATCTCATAGTGGTGCTACAGAGATCAGCAGATCAAACTTATTACGTCTGAACAAAACACAATAATCCATGTGATCGTTGTTGAGATATTTCCATCTGACCCAAAGTGGTGGACCAGCAGGTTAACCAGCTTCCCTACTCACCTGCACCAAAGGTGCTCTTATTCTGTCCAAAGGAGAAGCTGGTGTTGGGGGCAGAGGTTCCGAACAGACCCGTGGTAGCGCTGGATGTGGCCGTAGCTGAACCAAATAGACTGCCCGTCCCTGCAGCTATCGGGTTGGTTGGACCCTTCCTGCCCGCCTGGTAGTCCTCCAGCCTCAATTCCTACAGGGAAACACAGAGAGACCAAAAAACTGAGACAAAGCCTATCACGCTGACAATAAAAATACAGACAAGGATGGAAGATTGACAACAGCCAGATTTGGTCAGGGTGCCAGTGTAGTCAGGGATCAGACAACTCGATCCAACAAATCTCTTCTTAAGTCTTAAGTTTTAAACGTTTCCAAAAACCTGTCCACTTTAGAACAGGTCTGGCATTGAGTAACCCAACAGCTGCAGGTCAGCCTACAAACTCACCTCCAGTGATTTGTTCTCGTACTCCTTCATGGCTGTGATACACTGGTGCTTGGTGTTGATGCTGGTGGTCACGCCCGCCTTCACCATTGTGTCACTTCCCGTTGGAGGCTGATGGGTAAAGAGAATAATTTAGAAAAACGTAGAAACATACTTGATCAAAATGTTTGTGTTGTATTGTATTATTTTGAGTGCTTTTAATAACTTAAAATTGAGAATACTTGTGTATCCCGACTTCACATTAAACCGTATACAGTATGTACTTTATACTTCTATTATACTTCTTCAGTATGTGTGCTGTCGTATGTCAAAGTGCAGCTTTAGATTTCAACTGCCAAAGAAACTTCACAGAGAGACTTTAAAATGTTTTTCCAAACATCACCAACATCTGCAATTAGTTTAACACCCAGAAATCTAACATGTTTAGGATGCATACTGATTTTGTATACAGTATAGAGTTTGCTTCTGCGGTCTGAACCTGATGTACTCACGTTGAATTTTACGGTGGTTCCTGGCTGCTGTGCGGCAGAGAACCCGGAGCCTCCGAACAGGGAGTTTGTCCCACCGAAAGGGTTGGAGGTGGTGTTGGTTGCCCCAAACAGCCCGCCGCTGCTGGTGCTTGTCCCAAAGCCTGGAGGAGAGGTTGCATTAGATAAACAAATCAACATAACGGAGCAAAGTGAAACCTGAACTGCAGAGCTGGATTACGGTTAATTAATTAATAATTAATTTCAGTGCAGCTTAGTTTTGTGGCATCTTTTCACACATCTAAAAGCCTTATTACTTTCACTCACATCCTTGTCATGTTTTTTTTTTTTTGTTCGAGATTCTGGTCTTCACCTCTGTTCTTGAACAATGATTTTACTACAAATGCAAACTCAAATTAATCTTTTTCTAAAAGAAAGACAGCTGACTGACTGTGACGTCCCTGCCGGTTGATTTCAGAAGCAGGTTTTTCATTACTGATCTACTCTGATGGAAGTCAAGTATTACAGGGTTCTCACTTCCAAAAGAGGAGGGTTTGTTGGCACCGAAAGCATTGTTCTGCTGGGAGAAGAGTCCTCCTGTGGTGCCCGTTCCAGTGTTGCCAAACAGACTGGTGGAAGTGCCACTGGCTGCACCAAAACCAAAGCCAGTGCTTGTTGAGGATGTTGCCGGCTGGCTGAATGTACTGGATCCAAACAAACCACCTAGAGGAAAGAAGCAGGAAGAGTTTAGTGCTAAGTGCACATTTAATATCTTCAAAAATCAAACAGGTGCAAATCAGTACACAAATGTTGTGCACTAATACAACTGATCTGTCTTTTAAGATCTTGTTAAAATGTTTTTTAATTAAAAAAAGATAATACATACATCTGGCTGTTTCACTTCAATACAAGAACAAGACAAGAGCTGACAAACCAGGTTTATTCTGTGTGGAACCAAAGAGACCTCCGGTGTTGGTTGTCGCCCCAAAAGCAGACGTCCCAAAGCCTCCCGTTGTCCCAAAACCTGTATCTGTCGATACAGAGTTTATGTCAGGGTATGGATAGGATTATGTCAAATCACTGGCTGCAACTTCAGTCACCAGAAACACTGAAACACTAAACCACCTTCAGACTGCATTTCACAACAGGCCAGACCAAGATAATTACTCACTTCATCATATCAACCTGATCATTGATCAGTATTAGGGCTGGATGATATCCACGGTTAAAACAGTGCATAATATTTCCTTTCTCATGCTGTCTCAGTGTGTGGTAGATATTCTAATATATTCTGGTTTTCTGTATTTTACAGTGTACCAGCTAACATAATAAAAAAATAAATACACTGTAGAACCTTTGTTATAAAATTAATTGGGGAAATACCTTAAATTATATGATATTCAGATAACCACAAAGTCAGTAATTCTGATTCTGCACTCTAATCACAATGTTGAAAATCTCTGAACTTATTGTCATGAAGCAATTTACTGTTTACTGCTGTCTCACCATGAAAAAACAGAATCCTACAGAAATTAATATGTAAAATCAATATAATAACTTACTTTGCTGTCCAAAGGTCGATGAGGTGCCGAATCCCCCCGTCCCTCCACCGAAGGGAGTACCAAATGACTTGTTGAACATTTTGCCTCGCTAGAAGGACCACATAAGTCTTCAGTATGGAGAAAAAACAAGAATACCCACTTCATTAGCTTAAATGAAAAATGCGCCTTTAAATATAATATACAATTATAATTCAACTTAAACTTATCACAATCATAAACGTTACACTCAAAAAGACAGGATCTAAATTTTACAAATTTAATTCTTGATCAAAACGGAAATACAAATATGTTCTGATTTCTTTAGTCCTCTATGACAGTAAACTGAATATCTTATTAACAAGACATCTGAAGACGTCTTAGGCTTTGGAAAACTGACACCTCTCACATCTCACAGAGGCAAACAAATTAAAAATAATAAATAATCATCAGATTAATCGATAGAGAAAATAATCATTAATTTGCCGCTTCACAATCAAATTTTATTTGCCACAATAATCACAAAGAAACTCCGCCATACACTGAAGGCCTAATCAATACCGCAACCACGTGATTGATCACATAGATACTAAACACAGTGTATTTTAGTATGATGTTGAATGAATGTTTTAATTGTAAAGTACTTTCAGTTTTCTAATAAGTTATGTTTATTTACCACATTCCTGTATTAACTGTAGCATCTAATGCCTTCAATTCACCAGCTGATGACATTTAGCCATATTGTCCCCGTTTAATAAATAAAATGAAAAACATAAATTCATATCATTAAGTGAGGCTCCCAGCTCCACGTGCAGCTAACCGGGCCGTGCTGTTAGTCAGAAGTACCGTTCACACATATAAACACTGACGTCAGTCCCGTTAGTTACTCAGGTGAGCCTGTATGAACCGAGACCGGAACCGAGACCGTCACTCAGCGGGTCAGAGCTAGGCGAGACCAGCTATTAACCGCAGGTAAACAAACGTCTCGAGCAGCTTCCGCTTAGCCGACAACATGTTAGCTCAAACTATTCACCGCCCAGACAGAGCTATCAACAACTATTCTTTGCTAACAGGCAGTCTGAGTTTAAAAAAAACATTACTATCAACTATAACTCTATTATTATGGGATTTTATCAAGTTACGGACAGCTGCAGGTTAGAAGTTACGTACGTTTTCAAGCTAATGTTAGCCAGCTAGCTCTCCCACTAACCAATGCTACGCAAACGCCAGCAAAACAAAAGTAAAGCCTATAAAGAACAAACTACTTTCACACAGACATTTACCTTAAACAACGTTACTATCGATGCTCGGTTTGTGTATCGACTTTCCCCCACAACGTTAACGCTACTGTGTTCAAAATGTCCTGCGATTAAAAAAAAAAAAAGTTAGCTAAACATCGGAATAGCTTCGTCAACGAGGAGGGAAAACTGTCGAGTAGCAACCGTCACCACGCACTTCTTACGTCATACGTCGTGACGAAGACGTTTCTTTGCAACTTTATTGACAACAGTCAAAGCGGAAACAAGTGTTAAGGAATTAATTTATGAGTAAAAAAAACATATCTCCTTATTTTATCACCTTATTTCTAATTGACTTTGAGCTCTATTACAACTATGTAGTCGTTTCGACTGTATTGGTGTAAAGTAGAAAAGAAAAAAGATGCTGTCCATTTTACAGTCTCTCTAGGAATGGAAAAAACAATATTATCAGCAAACATTAACGCATAGTTACTATTTATGTCATAAACTGAACAGAAAATTAAATAATAAAAACATCATTGCGGCATATAGCAAATGTTTGGATTAGTAACACCTCCACCCCGATGTTTGGAGCCCTGCGCCTGTGTGATGGAGTGCTACAGAGGGGCTGGAAGGAGCCAGCTACAGGAGAGACACGGTGGCAGGTGGTGGTGCCAAAAGCCCTGCGGGAGACGGTGCTCCAGGCAGTGCACGGTGCACCTGGATCTGGCCACTTTGGAGTAGCTAAAACCCTCCGCCGGCTCCGACAGGGGTTCTATTGGGGCCAGCATTGGCAAGATGTGGAAGACTATTGTCACTGCTGCGACTGCGATGGACTACTTCACCAAGTGGCCAGACCAAGAGGCTGAGACCATTGTGGATGCGCTGGTAGAGGGGATGTTCAGCAGGTTTGGGGTGCCAGAGGTCATCCACACTGATCAGGGGAGGAACTTTGAGTCCTGTGTGTTTGCAGTAATGTGTAAGAAACTTGGCTCCCACAAGGCGAAGCTACAGGACCGCCTTGAATCAGCCCACGAGTTTGCCAGAGGTCAGCTTCTGAGTGCAGGAGTGAGACAGAAGAGGAACTATGACGTGCGTGCCAGAGGACGCCATTTTAGTTTGGAGAGTCAGTGTGGGTATATAACACCCAAAGGAAGAAGGGCAGATGCCCTAAACTGGACAGTGTGTAGGTGGGGCCCTGCAGGGTCCTAGAGAGACTGGATGAGGTCCTGTACAGGGTCCAATTGCCACCAAGGGGACGGAAAATTGGGGGGTGTTGTTAGAGGCTGTGAAGCCTGTCAATCACGGCAGTTGCCATGGCGTTGAGGGGCACGAAGTAGCCACCTGGGATTGGCTGAGGACCCGTGGGGGGGGGGGGGGGGGGGGGGGGGGGGGGGGGGGAAATGATCTTTAACTGCTGGTTAAGTTTATGGTTTTTATTTTCTCACTTCAACTTAGTACAAAGAATATATCATAAACTATGAGCACCGTAAGAGTTGGTGCCTCATTACGGGTCCAAACTGAAAACATTGGCTAGATAGCGCTATGTGAGCATCTCTTACAGCGCTGTAGTCTGACTGAATGATTCCTGCTACAGGTGCAGTAGCACGGACATTAAGCTTTTCAAAATAAAAGTTCCTCTTACCACAGTGCATAGAAAGGCATATAGGTCCTCTGTACATAAACAAAACTGACTGCTAGTGGAAAGATATTAATGCAGTATCAAAAAATATAAATTATCTTGTATATTAATAACGTAATTCACCTAAAATAATAGACCTTTTATGGGGTCATTTACACTAAGGTTGTGTTCACCTTATGCAATGCAGAATTGGTTTACTGTAGGGGTTCTTCAAGTCTCAAATACCACCTGAACACAAAGCATCCCTTTGCTATAAGCAGTCAGTGATGCATTTTGGCTCCTGGCATAAGAAACCCGTTCTCAAAGACTTACTTTTGGTCAGTACTTAGGTATTTCGCATTCTGAACAAGCCATTTTAATCTAGATTAATCTAGATTTTTTTTAAAAATCTATGCCCACCACCAATATATATAAAATGTATGAATAATGTAAATCTCTCTTGAGGTGCAGCAAAAAGCTTTATGCAAAAAATGAGATTTTCTCAAGCCATATTAACTACTTAGGATTTTAATGAATTCAGATTGTTTTGCTACACAGCTGAGATGGTACATGAGGACGGGTCTGATGTTCTGATCTCTGAGCCCATAGATCAGAGCACTCAGACATCTGGGGAAGAGGATAATACACACATAAACAACACAATAGATATACATAACTATTAACCTGTTGACAATTTCTGAAATAGCTGTGAGCAATGGATTGACCATAACTGAGGAAAGACTGAGGCTCAGCTGCACCAGATGCAGCAGCAGTGTTTTACGAGCTTTATGGGCTGAAGCTTCATTTGTGGAGGCTGACCTGGCTGCTACCATCACACCAACATAGGAGGAAGTGATTGTCACACCAGCTGATACAAAGAGAAAACAAGTGTAAGCTTTGTCATAATGAGCAGACAACGCACCAAGCAACATAGCCATTTCAGAGCAAATATCTTTCATCTGCAGGCTCTCCAGGACTTCAAAAGGAAAATTTAGTAGTAAAGTAACTCGAGTGATGATATTTAGTGAACAAAAAGTCCAAACCACACAAATGGCCACCGCTGTGTTCCTAATGGTGATGATGGCAGCATGCCTCAGTGGGTAACACACAGCTACATATCTCTCCAGAGACATCACCAGCAGTGTGAGAGGAGAAACGTCATATGTGAGATGAGCAAGCATGGTGAGAAAACCACATACAGGATATGTCAGCCTTATTCTTAAAGTAGCAAGTATGAACAGTAACAGGCCCAGTGCCATCAGTACAGTGTCTGCAAGAAGTAGGTTATACAGAAGAATATAACGGGAGGTCTGACGCAACACTGTTTTACTCCTCAGGGTGAATAGCATGGTCGCATTAATGAAGAGAAACACACAGCATGGTACAGTAGTCAGAATAGAAAACATCAATCTTTCAAGTAACCCCTGGTATTGCAGTCCAACAGTGATGTTGGTCTGAGACTGATTTGCAAATGACATCTTGGAGAAACAGTTAAGACATGAACAATGTTTTGTTGATGTAATTGTTACACAAAAGCACAATGAAGCTTGTCATGTTTGAATTTCTAAAACAGTCGTCTTTACAGCAAAACCCCAAATCATCCACATATATTCCTTTCAGTGCAGCAAGTTTGCAGGTTAGAAGCGGCCCACGCCTCTGTGTGGACAAAGCTGCTCTGCAAGGATTCCCCACCCTCACATACTGTTTATGAACTCTGTCCTCACAGCAAGGTCATGTGACATTATCATATGTCAGCAGTTAGTAGTGGAAGAGAAAACAACAATACTACAGTGACTTTGAGGGCTAATGGAGAATCAGTAAAAAGAAAAAAAATAAGAGACCACTCCGAAATTATCAGTTACTTTGATTTTTATTTAAATGTATGTTTGAGTAAAATGAACATTTCTCCCAGATTCTATTTAAAATATTGTCATTTAGAGCAAAAAAAAAGATTTTAATTTTTTTTTAATCACAGCTTTCATGTGTCTTTGCATGCTCTCCACCATCTGTCACATTGTTCTTGGGTGACTTTATTCCACTCCTGGTGCAAGAATTTAAGTAGCTCAGCTTTGTTTGATGGCTTGTGACCATCCATCTTCCTCTTGTCCTTCATCCACACCTTGATTGACCTGAAAAAAACAGTCCTCAGAGTTGGGGAACATTGTCAGAGCAGAAGGAAGCTTTCGTCAAGATAACTTTCTATGTGGCTTCATTCGCAAAGACAAATCTGTCCAACTCCAGCCTTGCTGAAGCACCCCAGATCAATTTCACAGTAGGTGTAAGACACTGTGGCTTGTAGGCCTCCCCAGGTCTCCGTCTGTCCATTAGATGACCAGGTGTTAATTGGACTCATCAGTGGAGATGACCTTACTCCAGTCCTGTTCTTTTTGTAGGTCACTTGATGTCATCCTACGGTTTCTGAGCGACATTCGAATGAGTTGATGGTCATCCCGGTCACTGCTGGTCTGTAGCTTTGTTGTCCCCAGTGTCTGCTGCTTGTTCTTATGAACCGCTGTCTCAGAAATGTTATGGATGAAAGCAACCTGACGCTGACTATCCCTCTGACAGTAAAGCCAGAATTGAACCTCTCTTTTCCTCACTCAAAACTTTCATTTTCAACTCTTTTGACATGGTCAATAGTTACTATTTGTTTCTAATTATTTTTGAGGTTGAGGTTTCAATCGCCTACCTAAAACATGGTTTATAAAGTGCATTACAGAGAATAAAAACAAATTACAAAATACAACAAAATAGAGAATGTGATGTAGCTGTGGGCATTAAAAGTAATAAGTAAAATTTTAAAATCAACCCTAAAACTTACTGCCAACCAGTGCAAAGTGGTTGTTAAGTTGTCAAACTCCTCTTCTGTGGAATAAACTACCACTCTGTGTTCGGGAGGCAGACACGGTCAACACCTTTAAGAGTACACTTAAGACTTTCCTTTTTGATAAAGCTTATAGTTAGGGCTGGCTCACACACTCTCTCCTTCTCTCTCTCTTCTTGTCTATCTATCTATCTATCTATCTATCTATCTATCTATCTATCTATCTATCTATCATGTTACTAACTAAACTTCTTCCCCAGAGTTTCTGTGCTCTCTCGTCCAGCAGGTTCTTGTGGACTGTGTCTGCTGCTGTGGTCCTGCGTGGCGTCTACTGCATGTGTTGTCGCCGTCATCATTGTTACCATATCCCCATTACAGTTTATAGTTAGTTAATGATTTGCTGCTGTGCATCTGTGTCTCTATCACAAGTTCCACTGTTACTGTAATAATTCATCATATATTGTAACCAATTCTCATTTTATTGTGATTGTACAATACGTGTGTGTTGATTTGTTCTGTACATGTGACATCATTGCACGTCTGTCCGTCCTGGGAGAGGGATCCCTCCTCTGTGGCTCTTCCTGAGGTTTCTTCCACCTTTTTCCCTGTTAAAAGGTTTTTTGGTGGGCAAGTTTTTCCTCACTAATCGAGGGTCTAAGGACAGAGGGTGTCACTCCCTGTACAGATTGTAAAGCCCTCTGAGACTAATGTATTTTCATGTGATTTTGGGCTATACAAATAAAATTTGATTTGATTTAAAGTGGTCTTGTTTTCTGGCAACTGTTAAAATCCTGGCAGGAAAGCCATCCCCATGTCTTCCAACTTTGTCTTCCACACCACCCATATCTCCAGTCAGGGTCCATAATAATGTCATTCAAAGAACATGTAGAAAGGTTAATTTCATTTATCTGAAGAAAATGTTAACCAGAACATGTATGCATGCATAGCCTTGGCTCCAGATGTAGGTAATCAACTGAGACTTGAATGGAGCAAGGAAGTTATGGAACCTATAGGTGCTTTGTTTGGGACGCAAGGCCACTTCTGCTTAATACGAGCACCGTTTATGTTCACATAATCCTCTATTTCGATTTGTCTTTTATTCTTGTCATTTGGGATCCATCCTCTCTTTTTCAGTGTTATTGACCGCGTTGATTTTAAGAGTCATTTTTTTGTGCAGTTTGGATGTCCTCTGGATCAAATCAAATCAAATCAAATCAAATTTTATTTATATAACCCAAAATCACTAAATACATTTGTCTCAGAGGGCTTTACAATCTGTACAGGGAGTGACACCCTCTGTCCTTAGACCCTCGATTAGTGAGGAAAAACTTGCTCACCAAAAAACCTTTTAACAGGGAAAAAGGTGGAAGAAACCTCAGGAAGAGCCACAGAGGAGGGATCCCTCTCCCAGGACGGACAGACGTGCAATGATGTCACATGTACAGAACAAATCAACACACACATATTGTACACTCTGGAGTGAAAACAAGTACTAGTACTGGGTGGTTAATCAACAAGTGTGGCTCATGGCGTATCCTCTTTTTTCCACTACTTGTACTCACCAATGGGCTCATGATCTTTATTGGATAATGCAACAGCATGTCAGCATTGGCATTCATCCTCCCTGGCCTGTACTTAACCCTCCGGGGTCTAAGTCATTTTTTTCCTATTTTAGGTCTCCTTGTGTAATAATGCTTGCATAACCTCAACCCTGTAATGTACAATCAAGGTATAAACATCTTTTTTTTAGGACAACTTGGGCTATTAGAATATGTATGCTGCAGTTATGTCAACTAAAAAATAAAAAACAAGACGGAAATTGAACCTCATAGAACTTTATTCAACTCACACTGAGAACACGATTTTTAGCTTCTGAAAATTGTTCTCCCAAGTCTTGGCAATTAGGGGAAAATAATAAACAGTAAAGCTTGTACAGAGATTGCCATGAGTAAGTGGCTACGGTGTGCCTTGGCAGGAGGGACCGCAACTCTGACACCACACAAATGGTCTATCAGTTCCTGCAGGAGGGACCCTGTGGGTCATGAGTTCCTTCTACTCTCTGCAGGGCTGCTTATCAAGGAGGAAGCTTTTACTGGCTGCAATGTCCAGGAAGTGGAAGAACAACATCTGATATCAGTGCATACAGAGTAGTACTTTATCAGTTGGTCAGACAAATCAACACCCATTTCAATAAGCCAAATAAAATGTGCAAAAAAATAAACAAGTAAAATATTAGCAAACTATACATAATTTATTACATTTACGCTATTCTACACATTATTTTGGGTGCTGCGCAAAATAGTAGCTCTATAGATAGTACAGAGGGGGTCAATATCAATATTATTCCATTGTACATATGGTATGAGATCGGCCACTGATTGGTTGACAGTCTCAACCCAAGGCATCAATGGATTGATATTGGCACATGCATAGACCACAGAGGATGGCTAACTTCCTGATTAAGCGACAGTTAACCACCATCTTTTGTTCCACACGCAGACCACAGGAGACGAGTATGGTGGTTTGGACTGCCTTATCCATCCTTGATTCAGCAGCTTCTGTACATATGAAGGCTTTGAGATGGCACTGTAACACTTTTGTACAGGTACGTCATCCTTTAGATTGATTTTAAGTTTCAGATTTGTGATATAGCCAATATCGCCATCTATGTGGCAAAAATATCTGACTCCTCATACAGCATCTTTCTTACTGTTTCCTCAAAATGTGACACATCAACACTTGGTGCCATTTCTCATTTACTGAATGATTTCGTTTATCATTTACTTGTTAATTTTCAGAGATTAGTCGAACCAAACAGGTTTCAGCCTTCCTGGAATTTTTGACTGAAGAAACATCAGACCAGACATGCGTCCATCGTCCATGCCCCAGCTGGTGCAATCCTGGATGAAGCCCTCAATAGTTACTAGCCTGAAGCCTGGTATACCGTATCTACTGTAGTTTGTACCTAGGCTTCGTCATAATTATCAGACATTGGAAACATGACAAGTATGCTACACAAGAGGCTCTCCAGGTCTTAAAATGGACATTTAATAAACAAAAACTACAATGATGGCCACGGCTGTGTTCCTGATGGTGATGATGGCAGCGTGCCTCAGTGGGTAGCACACAGCTACATATCCCACCAGAGACATCACCACCAGTGTGAGAGGATAGATTTCATTTGTATGAATGGTGAGCATAACAAGAGCACCACACACAGGATATTTAAGAGTTACTAATGAGCAAACAAAGGCATTTAATGGAGTCTGAATCAAAACAGAATCTAAAAATACTAACCATTACCTATATTATTGTGGCCACAGTTTTTCACAAGGTCATTGGTAGATAAACAGAGTAGAACAAAAATGTAAATTATATAAAATATATCGTAAAACAAAAATCATATGATTCTGTTTGTCTACCTTTGTTTTTTCCACCAAAAAAGTCACTTTTCCATAGTCTTTCACACTTTTCTATTGGTTTCTGAATTACTAAGGGGACTATCTGTTTCTTGTTGCTCCTTTCGTTTTGTGTCGTTAGTTTCATCATTTTATATTGATTATACAGCAAACCCAGCTTTAATTTTATCAAAATGAACGGGACTTACTGTATATGCTCTCATTTCATACTCCTTAAAATAGAAAGGTCTGAAGTTTTTGTCCCAGAATGTTACAAATGAGAAGTATGCTCAAATTTTAGGTCAAAATTCAAAATAAAATGAAGGCAACTTGAAAATTTGTCACTCTCGTTGAATTATTATGAGTGACGCTGGGTTGTCACAATTCTGATTTTGACAGGCTCGATAGATTTGAAGAAATACTGAAAAAACTACAGATGATCTTTGGTATTCTCCAAAAAAGCTTTTATTCATTTTGTGCCCTATTTTATTCTGACCTATGGAGGCCAGTTTGATTACAGCATAAGCCAAACAAACATGTAGAAAGGTTCATTTCATGCATCTCAGGATGAGACGTCAGCCTTGGTTGGAGCAACTGAGAGTTTCAGTCGACAACATAGATAGTATACAAGAAAAGGTCTGATGGTTTGGTCTCTGAGCCCATAGATGAGAGCACTCAGACATCTGGGAAGGATGATGATAAACACATAAAAAACATTCTGAATGCGCACAAGTACTATCCTCGTGACAATTTTTGAGATGGCTATGAGCAATGGGTTGTGCATAGTTGACAAGAGACTGAGGCCCAGCTGCACCAGATGCAGCAGCAGTGTGTTACGAGCTTTACGGGCTGAAGCTTTGTCTGTGGCGGCTGATCTGGCTGCTACTATCACACCAATATAAGAAGAAATGACTGCCATACCAGCTGATATAAACAGAAAACAAGTGTAGACTTTGTCATAATGAGCAGCCACTGGCACAAGAAACATGTTAAGCGTGCTACAAAAGCTGTTCATCTGCAGGCTCTCCAGGTCTTGAAATGGAAAATTTAACAGCAAAATAATTCGAACGAGGACATTTAGTGAACAAAAGGCCCAAATCACAATGATGGCCACCGCTGTGTTTCTGATGGTGATGATGGCAGCGTGCCTCAGTGGGTAGCACACAGCTACATATCTCTCCAGAGACATCACCACCAGTGTGAGAGGAGAAACTTCATTAGTAATATTGGCGAGCATAACAAGAGTACCACACACAGGATATGTCAACATTATTCTACCAATAGACAGTATGTACAGTAACTGACTCAGTGCCATCTGTGCAGTGTCTGCAAAAAGAAGGTTATATAGAAGAATATAACGGGAGGTCTCACGAAACACCAGTTTACTTCTCAAAATGAATAGCATGGTCACATTAATGAAGAAGAATGTACAACATGGTACTGTAGTCAGAGTGGTAAGCATCACTCTTTCCACTAACCCCAGTCCAACAGCCATGTTGGTCTGAGATTGAGTTGCATTGGGCATGTCAGAAAAGCATTTAAGACATAATTATCAACCTTTTGGCATCACTGGAACTCAAAATCACAAACAATTTCTTCCAATGAAAATCCAACATATCTAAAGCACAAATGAATATTGAGTCACATCAAAAATCTCAAATAATCAAAATACATTTTCCTTGCACAGATATTTACCAAATCAGAGTGGGTGTTTTTTTTCCATGTAGACAGAGCTTGTCTGCAGGTTTGTCTCCCCTCACATACTATATATCAGCTTTGTCCTACACCAACTTCATGTGACACTGACACGTGAGCATGGTGAGGGCATGCACTACACACAGACTGGACCACCCTCAATGAACAATCCTCTTCCTCTATTCGCTCACAATATCTCTTGGGTCGTAAATAATAGGCCCACATCTTTCTCTAAGTGTCTCCCTATAGCTTCCTCTCCTTTTTGTTCACAATATCTAAACAGTCAGAAACACCTGAAAAACGTGTAAATATTCGTGTCATTGACTCGTGGTTTTTGAGGTGTTTTTTGTGTTTGTATTTGTCCTTTGGCATTTTGGTTTCTTGGCTCTGTCTGCCTCTTCACTAGCTGACTTACTGATTTGCTCCAACAAAAAAAATCACCATCTGAGCAAATGGCGTGCCTCTAAACTGGAAGAATCTCGCCTAGCCTGGCAGGATAATCTTGCATTTGCATTTACAGGAAGGCTCTGCGTTATGCCAGAACAGCCTATTATTCTTCATTAATAGAGGAAAACAAGAACAATCCCAGGTTTCTCTTCAGCACTGTAGCCAGGCTAACAGAGAACCACAGCTCTATTAAGTCATCTATTCCTTTCGGTCTAACTAGTAATGACTTTATGAGCTTCTTTAATGATAACATTATAAATATCAGAGACAAAATTAATCACCTTTTGCCCTCAACAGGCACTCATCTGATTTCTGATACAACAAGTTTGGAAATAGCTATAAAACCTGATATATATTTAGACTCCTTTTCTCCCATCGACCTTCAACAAATGACTTCAATAATTTATTCATCTAAGCCGTCAACCTATCTCTTAGACCCCATCCCAAACAGGCTGCTTAAGGATGTATTACCTCTAGTTAGCCTTTTTTTAATGGATGTGATTAACCTTTCTTTATTGTCAGGATATGTACCCGTCCTTTAAAATAGCTGTGATTAAGCCTCTTCTTAAAAATCTGACTCTAGATCAAGAGGTTTTAGCCAACTACAGGCCGATATCAAACCTTTCATTCATCTCTAAGGTACTTGAGAAAGCCGTAGCCAATCAGCTATGTGATTTCCTCCATACAAACAACTTATTTGAGAAGTTTCAGTCAGGATTTAGAGTGAATCATAGCACAGAGACCGCGCTAGTCAAAGTTACAAATGACCTCCTAATGGCATCGGACAAAGGTGTCACAATCCACTCTGGTCCCCTGCCTGCTTTTCCCTCTTACCTGCACCCAGTAACTTTCCACTCACCTGTCAGCCCAGCCTCTTCATCAGTCATTATGGTTTCTCCCGCCTCCCACATCTGCTCTTCATCAGTAATCAACCCTATATTTAAGCACCAACCTCCAGACACTCTTTGCCAGATTGTTCTTCACGTCATCCAAGTCTTTCCAGCACTTTTTTCCGGACTGATCTCCCGTTGCTGACCCTGCCTGCCTTTGACCTGCTCGTCTGTCTCTGCCCCGGTAATCACCTCAGCTTTTCGTCCCCGACCACGAGTTCTGCCTCAGTGTTTCTGGTGTCTGTCTGCCTGTTTCCCTGGCTGTTTGGAGGTTTCCCCGGGCAGTCTGTCCCCCTGCTCCAGTTCGTTGCCACAGACTCTCCGATTGAACTCAGGACTTATTCCCTCTCTCTCACCTGCCATATCGCCTGCTGTGAGTTCCTCAATAAAGACTATTATTAAGTATCCCTTGCTGTTGTGCTGCATTTGGGTCGTACACTAGCTTGTTTCAGTACAATCTGGCCACAGCATGGATCCAGCACACACCGCTTCGCCATAGCTACGCCTGGAGAGGGTGGAGAACATTCTCCAGCAACACGAGGCATTGCTTGCTTCCACCGCAGCTGAGGTACGCCAGGCTACTGTCACTCAACAACAGGCTGCCGCTAACCAGGGGCAGACATTAGCAGCATTAGCTTCACAGATCCAGCAGCTCATTGCTGTGCTCTCACAGAATATGGTCCAGAACCTACCTGCAACAGCGCCTGCTGCCGTACTCCAACCAACGCCACCTGGTCCAGTTTCTGAACCCCGAGTTGGGGCTCCGGAACGTTATGCGGGACGGTGCGAGATCTGTAATTCGTTTATTACGAACTGCTCAATCCTGTTCGCCATGCAGCCACACACATTTGCCTCTGAGGAGGCCAAAGTGGCATTCACCATTAATCACCTCACGGGGAGGGCCCGCCTGTGGGGAACCGCTGAATGGGAACGTCAAACTCTTGCTTGCAGCTCCTTCAGAGACTTCGCTGCTGAGCTCCGGAAGGTTTTTGGCCCACCTTCCCAGGGTCCAGATGCTATGGGCGGTCTCCTGAACCTCCACCAGGGGGACCGCTCCGTGGCTGACTACTCTATTGACTTTCGCACCAGGGCTCGTCAGAGTAAATGGAACACTGAGGCCCAGTGCGACGCCTACCTACAGGGGCTCGAGGAGTATGTTAAGGACGAGCTGGTGTCATATGATCTCCCTGCCACATTGGATGAGCTCATCAAACTCACACGGCGGGTGGACCGACGCATCCAGGCCAGGCGGGAGGAGAGACGGCGAAGACGGTTTGGGCATCCTCTTCCTACCCAATTCCGTGCAGTACCGAAGACATCCTCTTCCCGGCCTGAACCTCAGAGGGGAGATTCAGAACCTATGCAGGTTGGCAGAACCACTCTGTCACCAGAGGAACGCCAGCATCGTCAAAGACACAACCTTTGTCTGTACTGTGGACAAGACGGACACTTCGTCTCCAGGTGTCCAGCAAAAGCCAGGTCTCACCAGTAGCGAGGGATGTACTGGTGAGTCTGACCTCTGAACTGTCCCTCAAATAATGCCCCCTCTGCCATGGTCGCCTGCTGCTACCAGGGGGCTCCCACTCCCTTGCCGTCTTCATAGACTCTGGCGCCGACGTCTCCATTATAAATGAAGAGCTGGCCCAACAGTTGGAGATAGAAAAGGTTCCGCTGCCTCAGCCTGTCCCTGCCAACGCCATGGACGGTCACCTGCTGGGGACCGCCACTCATCAGACTGTTCCAGTGCAGATGCTTCTCTCCGGCAACCACCACGAAACTATTACGTTTCACATCTTGGACTCTCCGCGTATCCCACTCATTTTGGGATATCCCTGGCTCCGGCGCCACAACCCCCACATAGACTGGGCGACGGGAGCCATTCTGTGCTGGAGCTCGGCCTGTCACCAAGTCTGTCTCAAGCAGGCCTCAGCTCCTCAGTCCAGGCCCTGCACCACTTTGGCTCCCGATCTGATGGGGGTCCCGCTGGAGTACCACGATTTCAGGGAGGTTTTCAGCAAGGCGAAGGCGACCTCTTTGCCTCCTCACCGTCCATATGACTGTGCCATAGATCTTCTACCCAGCACCAGTCCTCCCCAAGGTCGTCTATACTCCCTGTCCGCACCAGAGAGGAAGGCCATGGAGCACTACATTAACCACTCCCTGGCGGCTGGCATCATCCGTCCGTCATCCTCCCATGCTGGAGCGGGGTTCTTTTTTGTCGAGAAGAAGGACAAATCATTGAGGCCCTGCATCGACTACCGAGGCCTCAACGACATAACAGTGAAGAATCGGTATCCCCTCCCCCTTATCTCGTCTGCCTTTGAACTCCTGGAGAGGGCTACCATCTTCACCAAACTGTACCTCCGCAACGCCTACCACCTGGTGCGAATTCGGGAGGGCGACGAGTGGAAGACAGCATTCAACACACCTACTGGACACTATGAATACCTGGTGATGCCTTTTGGCCTCACCAACGCCCCCGCCGTCTTCCAGGCTCTGGTCAACGACATGCTCCGGGACATGCTTAACAAGCATGTCTTCGTCTACTTGGATGATATCCTAATTTTCTCCAAGACCAAGGAGGACCACATCCACCATGTTCAGGGGGTTCTTCAACGGCTCCTGGAAAACTCGCTGTTTGTTAAGGCAGAGAAATGCGAGTTCCATGCCCCATCAGTCTCCTTTCTTGGATACATTGTCGGCCAGGGGAGCATCCAGATGGATCCAGCCAAGGTCTCTGCCGTCGCCGCCTGGCCCACAACACGCACCTCACCTGCCATCCAGGGATCCAGAGGACCAAGGAGGTTCTTCAGCGCCGATTCTGGTGGGACTCCCTGGACCTGGACACCCAGGGGTTTGTCAAGGCCTGCCCTGTCTGCAACCAGAACAAATCCTCCCACCAGGCTCCTGCTGGTCACCTGCTCCCGCTTCTAGTTCCCCATCGTCCCTGGTCCCACATATCTTTGGACTTTGTGACCGGTCTACCACCATCTCAAGGACACACCACTATCCTTACCGTGGTAGACCGGTTTAGTAAGATGGACCACTTCATTCCCCTGCCCAAGCTCCCTTCAGCCAAAGATACTGAGCTGGTCCTCCAGCACATATTCCGGCTCCATGGTCTTCCAGTCGATGTGGTCTCTGACCGAGGACCGCAGTTCTCCTCGGTCTTTTGGAGAGAGTTCTGCTCCCTCATCGGGGCTATGGCCAGCCTGTCATCCGGGTTTCATCCTCGATTAAACGGCCAGACGGAGCGGAAAAACCAGGAGATGGAGGTGGCTCTCCTGTGTATGGTCTCCAGTCACCCCACGTCCTGGTCGCAGCAGTTGCTCTGGGTAGAATATGCCCACAACACACTCCTCAGCTCCTCCACTGGTCTCTCCCCGTTCCAGTGTGCTTATGGATACCAGCCACCCCTATTTCCGGCCCAGGAGAGGGAGGTTTCTTGCCACTCTGTACAGGCTTTCATCCGCGGCTGTCGCCGCACCTGGTCCCAGGCCAGATCCACTCTCCTGTGGTCGGTGGGCTGTTACACAGCCTCGGCCAATCGTCGCCGCACCTCGGCTCCCGCTTACCAAGTGGAACAGAAGGTGTGGTTGTCAACCAGGGACCTACCACTCCGGGTCGACTCGAAGAAACTGGCACCCAAGTTCATCGGCCCCTACGAAATTCAGAAGGTCATCAACCCTGCTGCAGTCTGCCTCAAGCTTCCCAGGTCCATGCGAGTACACCCCACATTCCATGTCTCAAGAATCAAGCCGGTTCTGGAGAGTCCCTTGATTCCTGCTACCCCGACTCCTCCACCACCTCGCCTTATCAAGGGAGACCCAGTCTACACGGTGCGACGGCTTATCCCCTCTCGTCGCCGTGGGAGGGGCATCTAGTACCTGGTTGACTGGGAAGGATATGGTCCAGAGGAGAGGTCGTGGGTCCCTGCCAGCTACATCCTTGACCCTCAGCTCATTACTGACTTCCACTGGCAACACCTGGACCAGCCCTCCAGAACCTGCCCGTCCACTGATAACCCCCGCCCAAACACCTCTGGTGCCCCACCCATCCCCGGCCCTAGCGAGGTGGACCCGCCATCGTCCTCTATGGACTCTTCATCTGAGGACGAGGGGTGCAGAAAAACTAGTCCATGCATTTGTTACTTCTAGGCTGGACTATTGTAACTCTTTGTTTTCCGACTGCTCTAATAAGTCTCTTAAGAGTTTGCAGCTGATTCAGAATGCTGCTGCACGTGTTCTGACAGGAACCAAGATCAGAGATTACATCTAGACTAGACTGCTGGGGGACTCTCTCTCTCTCTCGATACTAACTAAACTTACAGTTTATAATTAGTTAATGATTTGCTGCTGTTGTGCATCTGTGTCTCTCTATCACAGGTCCCACTGCTACTGTAACAATTATCATTCATTGTAACCCATTCTTATTTTATCGTGCATTGTAATTCATTGTGATTGTACAATATATGTGTGTTGATTTGTTCTGTACATATGACATCCATTGCACGTCTGTCCGTCCTGGGAGAGGGATCCCTCCTCTGTGGCTCTTCCTGAGGTTTCTTCCACCTTTTTCCCTGTTCAAAGGTTTTTTTGATGGGCAAGTTTTTCCTCACTCGAACCGAGGGTCTAAGGACAGAGGGTGTAACTCCCTGTACAAATTGTAAAGCCCTCCGAGACAAATGTATTTTGTGACTTTGGGCTATACAAATAAAATTTGATTTGACAAGAGCCTCTCCAGGTCTTGAAATAGTTTAATGAACAAAAACTATAATGATGACCACCGCTGTGTTCCTGATGGTGATGATGGCAGCGTGCCTCAGTGGGTAGCACACAGCTACATATCCCACCAGAGACATCACCACCAGTGTGAAAAGACAGATTCCAACCATCTGTTACTTGCTATCTTTATGGAACTTTCAATCTGTGCTTCCTATACAGTTGTATTGATTCAGACTGCATCTAAACAGTCTGAATCAAAACAGCTTGTCATAAGTGACAAGAGGTGGACCTACGATGCAGACAACACAACGACAAGAAAAGGTTTTACAAAAAAACAGTCTTTAATAAGTGATTTGCTGGAGCTAGGGCTGGAGCTTGAGCTGGAGCTGTGCAGAGGAGGTTATTTTGAATCCAGGAGGTGAGCAGGCAAAGACAGGAACTGGGAACAGAAAGGACATTCAGGATAAGCGAGAAGGGACAAAAAAAACAAGTTAAGCCAATTTCAGAACCAATTTGCATCTCTCTACCACAGAGGTAAGCTGACAATCTGGCGACGAGTGGTGAAATGAACCAGGCTTATATGCAGGTTGAGAGTGGCGGGTGACTTGATAGAAGATTGCTGATTGTGAGTAGTCAACTCCAGCTCTGCCCAGCTCTGGACAAACACAGACAAAAGACAGGGAGAACAAGACACGCACACAAAAAGGAGGGGAACACAAGGAAACACTAGGATCCTGACACAGCTGACCTATGGAGGCCAGTCTGATTACAGCATAAGCCAAACAAACATGTAGAAAGGTTCATTTCATGCATCTCAGGGTGAGACGTCAGCCTTGGTTGGAGCAACTGAGAGTTTCAGTCGACAACATAGATAGTATACAAGAACAGGCCTGATGGTTTGGTCTCTGAGCCCATAGATGAGAGCACTCAGACATCTGGGAAGGATGATGATAAACACATAAAAAACATTCTGAATGCGCACAAGTACTATCCTCGTGACAATTTTTGAGATGGCTATAAGCAATGGGTTGTGCATAGTTGACAAGAGACTGAGGCCCAGCTGCACCAGATGCAGCAGCAGTGTGTTACGAGCTTTACGGGCTGAAGCTTTGTCTGTGGAGGCTGACCTGGCTGCTACTATCACACCAATATAAGAAGAAATGACTGCCATACCAGCTGATATAAACAGAAAACAAATGTAGACTTTGTCATAATGAGCAGCCACTGGCACAAGAAACATGACAAGCGTGCTACAAAAGCTGTTCATCTGCAGGCTCTCCAGGTCTTGAAATGGAAAATTTAACAGCAAAATAATTCGAACGAGGACATTTAGTGAACAAAAGGCCCAAATCACAATGATGGCCACCGCTGTGTTTCTGATGGTGATGATGGCAGCGTGCCTCAGTGGGTAGCACACAGCTACATATCTCTCCAGAGACATCACCACCAGTGTGAGAGGAGAAACTTCATTAGTAATATTGGCGAGCATAACAAGAGTACCACACACAGGATATGTCAACATTATTCTACCAATAGACAGTATGTACAGTAACTGACTCAGTGCCATCTGTGCAGTGTCTGCAAAAAGAAGGTTATATAGAAGAATATAACGGGAGGTCTCACGAAACACCAGTTTACTTCTCAAAGTGAATAGCATGGTCACATTAATGAAGAAGAATGTACAACATGGTACTGTAGTCAGAGTGGTAAGCATCACTCTTTCCACTAACCCCAGTCCAACAGCCATGTTGGTCTGAGATTGAGTTGCATTGGGCATGTCAGAAAAGCATTTAAGACATAATTATCAACCTTTTGGCATCACTGGAACTCAAAATCACAAACAATTTCTTCCAATGAAAATCCAACATATCTAAAGCACAAATGAATATTGAGTCACATCAAAAATCTCAAATAATCAAAATACATTTTCCTTGCACAGATATTTACCAAATCAGAGTGGGTGTTTTTTTTCCATGTAGACAGAGCTTGTCTGCAGGTTTGTCTCCCCTCACATACTATATATCAGCTTTGTCCTACACCAACTTCATGTGACACTGACACGTGAGCATGGTGAGGGCATGCACTACACACAGACTGGACCACCCTCAATGAACAATCCTCTTCCTCTATTCGCTCACAATATGTCTTGGGTCGTAAATAATAGGCCCACATCTTTCTCTAAGTGTCTCCCTATAGCTTCCTCTCCTTTTTGTTCACAATATCTAAACAGTCAGAAACACCTGAAAAACGTGTAAATATTCGTGTCATTGACTCGTGGTTTTTGTGTTTGTAATTGTCCTTTGGCATTTTGGTTTCTTGGCTCTGTCTGCCTCTTCACTAGCTGACTTACTGATTTGCTCCAACAAAAAAAATCACCATCTGAGCAAATGGCGTGCCTCTAAACTGGAAGAATCTCGCCTAGCCTGGCAAGATAATCTTGCATTTGCATTTACAGGAAGGCTCTGCGTTATGCCAGAACAGCCTATTATTCTTCATTAATAGAGGAAAACAAGAACAATCCCAGGTTTCTCTTCAGCAATGTAGCCAGGCTAACAGAGAACCACAGCTCTATTAAGTCATCTATTCCTTTCGGTCTAACTAGTAATGACTTTATGAGCTTCTTTAATGATAACATTATAAATATCAGAGACAAAATTAATCACCTTTTGCCCTCAACAGGCACTCATCTGATTTCTGATACAAGTTTGAAAATAGCTATAAAACCTGATTTATATTTAGACTGCTTTTCTTCCATCGACCTTCAACAAATGACTTCAATAATTTATTCATCTAAGCCTTCAACCTGTCTCTTAGACCCCATCCCAAACAGGCTGCTTAAGGATGTATTACCTCTAGTTAGCCTTTTTTTAATGGATGTGATTAACCTTTCTTTATTGTCAGGATATGTACCCGTCCTTTAAAATAGCTGTAATTAAACCTCTTCTTAAAAAGCTGACTCTAGATCAAGAGGTTTTAACCAACTAAAAGCCGATATCAAACCTTTCATTCTTCTCTAAGGTACTTGAGAAAGCCGTAGCCAATCGGCTATGTGATTTCCTCCATACAAACACCTTATTTGAGAAGTTTCAGTCAGGATTTAGAGTGAATCATAGCACAGAGACCGCGCTAGTCAAAGTTACAAATGACCTCCTAATGGCATCGGACAAAGGACTCATCTCTGTACTTGTCCTATTAGATCTTAGTGCCGCATTTGACACCATTGACCATCAGATTCTTTTACAGAGACTGGAATATCAAATTGGCATCAAAGGAACCATCCTAGGCTGGTTTAAGTCATATTTCCTAGACCAAGCTCAGTTTTTTCATGTTAATGATGAATCCTCCATGCAAACTAAAGTTTCTCATGGAGTCCCACAAGGTTCTGTATTAGGACCACTTCTGTTCAGTTTATATATGCTTCCTCTAGGGAACATTATTAGGAATCACTCAATTAACTTTCACTGCTATGCCGACGGCACCCAATTATATTCATCGATCAAGCCTGATGAAACTAATCACTTAACTAAACTCCAAGCATGCATTAAGGACATAAAAAATTGGATGACCCACAATTTTCTGATGCTAAATTCAGCTAAAACTCAGGTTCTTGTAATTGGACCAAAACACCTCAGAAACTGTCATTCCAGAGATTTAGTTGCCTTAGATGGGATCACCCTGGCCTCCAGCTCCACCGTAAAGAATCTTGGAGTTGTCTTTGATCAGGATTTGTCCTTTAATGACTATATAAAACAACTTTCGAGGACTGCATTCTTCCACTTACGTAACATTGCCAAAATCAGACGCATCATTTCTCAAGCGGATGCAGAAAAACTAGTCCATGCATTTGTTACTTCTAGGCTGGACTATTGTAACTCTTTGTTTTCCGACTGCTCTAATAAGTCTCTTAAGAGTTTGCAGCTGATTCAGAATGCTGCTGCACGTGTTCTGACAGGAACCAAGATCAGAGATTACATCTAGACTAGACTGCTGGGGGACTCACTCTCTCACTCGATACTAACTAAACTTACAGTATATAATTAGTTAATGATTTGCTGCGGTTGTGCATCTGTGTCTCTCTATCACAGGTCCCACTGCTACTGTAACAATTATCATTCATTGTAACCCATTCTTATTTTATCATGCATTGTAATTCAATATATGTGTGTTGATTTGTTCTGTACATGTGACATCCATTGCACGTCTGTCCGTCCTGGGAGAGGGATCCCTCCTCTGTGGCTCTTCCTGAGGTTTCTTCCACCTTTTTCCCTGTTCAAAGGTTTTTTTGGTGGGCAAGTTTTTCCTCACTCGAACCGAGGGTCTAAGGACAGAGGGTGTAACTCCCTGTACAAATTGTAAAGCCCTCCGAGACAAATGTATTTTGTGACTTTGGGCTATACAAATAAAATTTGATTTGACAAGAGCCTCTCCAGGTCTTGAAATAGTTTAATGAACAAAAACTATAATGATGACCACCGCTGTGTTCCTGATGGTGATGATGGCAGCGTGCCTCAGTGGGTAGCACACAGCTACATATCCCACCAGAGACAACACCACCAGTGTGAAAAGACAGATTCCAACCATCTGTTACTTGCTATCTTTATGGAACTTTCAATCTGTGCTTCCTATACAGTTGTATTGATTCAGACTGCATCTAAACAGTCAAGAGGTGGACCTACGATGCAGACAATACAACGACAAGAAAGGGTTTCACAAAAGAACAGTCTTTAATAAGTGATTTGCTGGAGCTAGGGCTGGAGCTTGAGCTGGAGCTGTGCAGAGGAGGTTATTTTGAATCCAGGAGGTGAGCAGGCAAAGACAGGAACTGGGAACAGAAAGGACATTCAGGATTAGCGAGAAGGGACAAAAAAACAAGTTAAGACAATTTCATAACCAATTTGCATCTCTCTACCACAGAGGTAAGCTGACAATCTGGCGACGAGTGGTGAAATGAACCAGGCTTATATGCAGGTTGAGAGTGGCGGGTGACTTGATAGAAGATTGCTGATTGTGAGTAGTCAACTCCAGCTCTGCCCAGCTCTGGACAAACACAGACAAAAGACAGGGAGAACAAGACACGCACACAAAAAGGAGGGGAACACAAGGAAACACTAGGATCCTGACACAGCTGACCTATGGAGGCCAGTCTGATTACAGCATAAGCCAAACAAACATGTAGAAAGGTTCATTTCATGCATCTCAGGGTGAGACGTCAGCCTTGGTTGGAGCAACTGAGAGTTTCAGTCGACAACATAGATAGTATACAAGAACAGGTCTGATGGTTTGGTCTCTGTGCCCATAGATGAGAGCACTCAGACATCTGGGAAGGATGATGATAAACACATAAAAAACATTCTGAATGCGCACAAGTACTATCCTTGTGACAATTTTTGAGATGGCTATAAGCAATGGGTTGTGCATAGTTGACAAGAGACTGAGGCCCAGCTGCACCAGATGCAGCAGCAGTGTGTTACGAGCTTTACGGGCTGAAGCTTTGTCTGTGGCGGCTGATCTGGCTGCTACTATCACACCAATATAAGAAGAAATGACTGCCATACCAGCTGATATAAACAGAAAACAAATGTAGACTTTGTCATAATGAGCAGCCACTGGCACAAGAAACATGACAAGCGTGCTACAAAAGCTGTTCATCTGCAGGCTCTCCAGGTCTTGAAATGGAAAATTTAACAGCAAAATAATTCGAACAAGGATATTTAGTGAACAAAAGGCCCAAATCACAATGATGGCCACCGCTGTGTTTCTGATGGTGATGATGGCAGCGTGCCTCAGTGGGTAGCACACAGCTACATATCTCTCCAGAGACATCACCACCAGTGTGAGAGGAGAAACTTCGTTCGTAATATTGCATAACATAACAAGAGTAACACACACAGGATATGTCAACATTATTCTACCAATAGACAGTATGTACAGTAACTGACTCAGTGCCATCTGTGCAGTGTCTGCAAAAAGGAGGTTATACAGAAGAATATAACGGGAGGTCTCACGAAACACCAGTTTACTTCTCAAAATGAATAGCATGGTCACATTAATGAAGAAGAATGTACAACATGGTACTGTAGTCAGAGTGGTAAGCATCACTCTTTCCACTAACCCCAGTCCAACAGCCATGTTGGTCTGAGATTGAGTTGCATTGGGCATGTCAGAAAAGCATTTAAGACATAATTATCAACCTTTTGGCATCACTGGAACTCAAAATCACAAACAATTTCTTCCAATGAAAATCCAACATGTCTAAAGCACAAATGAATATTGAGTCACATCAAAAATCTCAAATAATCAAAATACATTTTCCTTGCACAGATATTTACCAAATCAGAGTGGGTGTTTCTTTCCATGTAGACAGAGCTTGTCTGCAGGTTTGTCTCCCCTCACATACTATATATCAGCTTTGTCCTACACCAACTTCATGTGACACTGACACGTGAGCATGGTGAGGGCATGCACTACACACAGACTGGACCACCCTCAATGAACAATCCTCTTCCTCTATTCGCTCACAATATGTCTTGGGTCATAAATAATAGGCCCACATCTTTCTCTAAGTGTCTCCCTATAGCTTCCTCTCCTTTTTGTTCACAATATCTAAACAGTCAGAAACACCTGAAAAACGTGTAAATATTCGTGTCATTGACTCGTGGTTTTTGAGGTGTTTTTTTGTGTTTGTATTTGTCCTTTGGCATTTTGGTTTCTTGACTCTGTCTGCCTCTTCACTAGCTGACTTACTGATTTGCTCCAACAAAAGAAATCACCAGTCACATGTAACCATCTGATTAAAAGTTTAGGACAGGGGTGGGCAAACTTTTTGACTCGAGGGCTACAATGAGTTCTAAAATTTGACAGAGGGGCCGGGCCAAGAATAGATGGATGGAGTGTTACTATAAATTACATACAGGATTTGACCTGTTAATTAATTTAATTAAATTTCAGTTGAATAAACACAGCAGGAAAACTCACATTCAGTTTCAGTGGGAACAGTGTTGTTGGTTTCCCTGTTTTGTCAGTGCATCAAAGTCTGGAGTAACTTTTGTTGTGGCGATTCTCAGGATAAATCAGAGGTGTTGGTCAGTTATCCTGGATCTGTGACAGGTTTCGTTTATGTTCATAACACTGAATGTCTGCTCACATACGTAGGTTGAGCCAAACAAGACCAGCATCTTCTGTGCCGTCCTCTGGAGGTTTGGAAATGTGGCTTTGTTTAGTGAAGCATATAAGTCGTCAAGTTTAGGAGTGTTGAACTTTTCTTTTAAGATGGAGTCAGACTGAAGGCCGATCAGTTCCTTTTTGTTCACAATATCAGAAATACCTGCAAAAATGTGTACATATCTGATTTGGGTGCCCTGCACTCCAGCATCTGCATTAATGAATAAAATTACTATTTAATTCATTGGTTAGTGGCCATAGTGGACCAAATATTCATTTTCATACTCCCCCCCCCCCCAAGCACATTTCCCTGGCAGTTATACAACAGAAAATAACATGTGCGACTCTAATTGAAAATCATTAATAATGAAATCTTTAGTCCTTTTACTTAGGAAGAACAATATCATTGTATTTTGTTATACAACAAATGGAGCTTGTGTTAAATCAAAATGAATACATCTGTTTTCCCTAGAATAAAAAAATAAGATAAGATAATAATAAAGATAATAAAGACTTTATTGATCCCACAACGGGAAAATTTGCGTGTTACTGTAGCTAAATACAGGTAAAAAGAGTACAGGGTTAGAGCTATAAAAATACAAGAACACTATATACATTTGTTGAATTCGTTCAACAGCATACACAGTATGCATTATGGACGTATTTTGAATGTACCAATAAATAGCAAAAAACAAGTATGCATAAGCAAAGCATATGTACATACATACACGTACGTACATACCTACATACATACACATACACACATATCTACATATCTGCATATATATACGTACATACATACCCACACACATACACAAATGTACACATACATAAGCTGATGCATATTTAAGGTGCAGGATGTGTGTGTAAAGTGACAAGTGGAGGTAAAGTGACTCAGTGAAACTTATAATGCATTATAAAGTCTAATTGCTGTCGGGATGAATGATCTGCGGAAGCGCTCCTTCTTGCAGCAAGGGTGTCTCTGTCTTAAGGAGCTGCTCAGTGCACCCACAGCCCCATGCACAGGGTGATGGGGCTACCAGGGATACCAGTACATATGAATGATGAGGCTACCAGGGATACCAGTACATTTGAATGATGAGGCTACCAGGGATACCAGTACATATGAATGATGAGGCTACCAGGGATACCAGTACATATGAATTTGCAACCACACTTTTAACATTTTAACATGAAATTAATGTTAAATATGTCTTCAACACATCATAGTCCTTCTCATACACCTTGTGCTTGTTGTGTGAATGTTAATATTTTTACAGGCTTCTATCCTGTGGAAACAAAATACTGTTACAGCTACACAGCAAAATAGTAATTCACATTATTTTCATTATCATCAAAGATTATTGAAAGATTATGCTATCATATTTACAAGTACATACAAAGCTCTATTGCATTAAGTCAAAGGTGAGACCTTAGCCTTTGCTGGGATGACAGAGTTTCAGTCGACAGCATAGATGGTACATCAGGACAGGTCTGATAGTTTGGTCTCTTATACCATAAATGAGAGAACTCAGACATCTGGGGAAAAAGAAAATGCACACATAAAAAACATTCTGGACACGAACAAATACTATCCTTGTTACAATTTTTGAAAGCGCTATTAGGATCGGGTTGTAAATGGTTGAGGAAAGACTGAGGCCCAGCTGCACCAGATGCAGCAACAGTGTGTTACGAGCTTTACGTGCTGAAGCGTTGTCTGTGGAGGCTGACCTGGCTGCTACCATCACACCAACATAGGAGAAAGTGATCGCCACACTAGCTGATATAAACAGAAAACAAGTGTAGGCTTTGTCATAATGAGCAGCCACTGGGCCAAGAAACATGGCTATGTCAGAGCAAAAGTCTTTCATCTGCAGGCTCTCCAGGTCTTCAAATGGAAAATCTAACATCAAAACAACACGAACGAGGACATTTAGTGAACAAAAGGCCCAAATCACAATGATGGCCACCTGTGTGTTTCTGATGGTGATGATGGCAGCGTGCCTCAGTGGGTAACACACAGCTACATATCTCTCCAGAGACATCACCACCAGTGTGAGAGGAGAAACTTCATTTGTGAGATCAGCAAGCATGGTGAGAAAACCACATACAGGATATGTCAATTTCATCCTACAAACAGCCAATATGTACAGTAACTGGCTCAGTACCAGCTGTGCAGTGTCTGCAAAAAGGAGGTTATACAGAAGAATATAACGGGAGGTCTCACGAAACACATGTTTACTCCTCAAGGCAAAAAGCATGGTCCCATTAATGAAGAGAAACACACAGCATGGCACTGAACTCAGAGTGTATAACACCATTCGTTCCAGTAACCCCTGATACTGCAGTTCAGCACTGACATTGGTCAGAGATTGATTTGCATATGCCATTTAAGAGAGGAAGTTAACACATTAACCTATTGATCTCATTTAAAAACGAACACACAAAACAATTTTCTTCCAGTTTGTAATCCCCCAGCAGTGAAGATCCAGCATCAGCAAAGATGCCTGTTGAGTAAACATGCAAAATCTAAAATCATGCACATCATTGTTCCCCTGCAAACAGTTAGAGAAAGCAAGAATCTACACTTGTTTCCATCTACGCAGAGCTACTCTGCTGGGTTTACCTACCATCACATACTGTATATCAGCTCTGTACTCCCACCCACTTCACGTAACACCATCACATGGCACCATTACAATCCCAACTCCACCTGATCATGTTTTCTATTGTGGTAATGCAAAAACTTCAAATCTGGTTTGTCCTAAAGGTCTATTTCCTGCATAAGAACAGTTTGGTGTGTTCTGAACAGTATTGTTACCAGAAAAATGTAATCAATTACTGATTACATGTTACTCTTTATAAAAGCAATTTCTGCACACAGCCCTCCAGAGGTCCAGACCTCAGCTACACAATTCACAAACCCTCCAATTTTGAACTAAACTAGCATCAGGTGACTTCTGAAAGTAGGTGTACCTGCGGCTAACATTAGCAAGGCAGCTAAGAACACATATGAATGAGACAATGAGTTATTGAGACCCAGTCAGAGATAAACTCTACAAGACTAAGCATTTCAGTGGCTATTAAAAGCCTTTTCAATGGTTTGTTCTACCTTTTTGGGTTGCAAATGATCTGCAGTATCATGCTGAAAACCCCAACAACCAAGAATATGTTGTTAGGCTCGAGAGGTGATTTTATATCAGCAACTACTTGCAGAGTGTGTACTTTTGGTCATCAGTTTTCATGGTACTTCCAAAAAAGACATGTTACTGGCCGATGACAACCATTCTGTTTAGCAAACTCAATATTAGCTAGCAAATGTTAAACTGAACTGAATTAAGAATATGCTTACTGTATTAAAGGTGTCAGACAGCTAAACCTGTCACACTCCAACAAGACTGTTTCATCTGTTTTTGGTGAACAGGCTCAGGTTACCATGTAGTGCTGTGTATCAATACTGATTTCTTGATTTGGATTTGATTCCAGTTCACAAGGTTGATTAGATCTTCCGATTTGTTTCATTATGCTGGACTAAGGGTGGATTTCCTGGAATCAACAATCATGTCTTGTTTTGAATTTTTACTGATTATTAATAGCTCAAAAGGTATGTTTTTAAATATGCTGTGGTCCAACTTTTTTAAAAGAAGCCTTACCTTGACCTCTTAATAATTAACAACAGAGGGATCAACAAATGTTTCAACTCAACCAAGTTTTAGCTTGTATCTGTCATGAAAATATCTTTGAGAACTTTAGGACCGGTCTTAGAGCTTTATATAGTACAGAAACTGCCCTCCTCGAAGTAACCAATGGTCTCAATTTAGCAGCAGAGAGGAAACAGCAATTATTTAATTCTTTTAGAGCTAAGTGCAGCCTGTAAGACTGTCATCATAACATTTTAAAAACAAACAAATTTAAAACACTGCACTTAGTTGTTTTTATTCTTACCTTTTAGAAAGAACCTTTATGGTCACCATAGGTAACTAATCTTCTACAGCTCTAAATACCTGTGGTCTACCACAAGGTTCAATTTTAGGTCCAATTTTACTTTCTATTTACACGCATCTACTTGGCCAAATCATTCAACATCACAGTGTCTCTTTCCATTGCTATGCTGACAACACACCGATATTCTGTTGCTGTGGAAGACGTCCTGCTTGGTTCCAGTCCCCAAGAAGTCGAGGCCATCTGACCTGGCAGACTACAGACCAGTCGCCCTCACATCTCATGTGATGAAAGTCCTGGAGAGACTGGTCTTAGCCCAGCTTAGGCCACAGGTGAGGACATTTCTGGACCCTTTGCAGTTTGCCTACCAGCCCCATTTAGGTGTCGATGATGCTGTCATCTACCTGCTGCAACGAGCCCATATGCATCTGGATGGTGGAGAAGGCACTGTGAGGATCACTTTATTTGATTTCTCCAGTGCTTTCAACACCATCCAACCTCTGCTACTGGGTGTGAAGCTGCAGGTGATGGGTTTTGACGACACAGTGATCTCCTGGATTACTGACTACTTGACAGGCAGGCCACAGTTTGTCCGTCTGGGCAGTGTCCTGTCTGATGTGGTGGTCAGTGATACAGGAGCTCCACAGGGAACTGTGCTTTCTCCCTTCCTCTTCACCTTATACACCACTGACTTTCAATACAACTCTGAGTCATGTCATCTACAGAAGTTTTCTGATGACTCAGCTGTTGTTGGGTGTATAAGAAAAGGAGAGGAGGGTGAGTATGTCAATAAGACCCTCTGACCTGGAAAAAATAATTCCTGCATTACTTTTCTCACAACTTACTATTGTAACTCCTTTCTGACATAAACTAAAAGTCACTCTTTCACCACTAACTGGTTCCAGATCTGTTCGATGTAGATTTGATTTTACTGATCACTTTTAAAGTACGCCGGGGTCTGTCCCCAAGTTATATAACAGGCATGTTGACCCCATATGAACCATTACGCAGCCTTAGCTCCTCGGTCAGCTCCTTGGTCAGGGCCAGGCCTGGCTCGCAGAATCAGTGACTTCCTTTAAATCACTTCTTAAAACTAATTTTTCATGTGATGTCATCTATCTTTCTTCTTTTATTATTTATTATTTCAGTTTTATTGCTTTTATTGTTTTTGAACTTTGTTTTAAATGTGCTATAAAATAAAGTTATTAATATCATCAAGTTATTATATTTATATTACTAGGTAGAGTGAACCTAACTAAGCATCATGCTGGCAAACTGGGATACACTTTTTATTCATAGAAACACATACAAATCTTGTCAAATGCAGCTTTAAATGGGTAAGCATAGTTTAACCATTACAAGTTTTAAGTTTAGACATTCAATAGTGATTGATTGAAGTTTTCTTGATTTACTTTATTTTACCTTGTTCAACTTTGACATAATTTGTCTCCACAGAGGAAGCCATCATCCCCTCACCATGATTCTTGATAAACACCCACAGGAATCATTAACCTTGTCAGTATTTACTGAAAACATCAATTAGTAAGGCTTTGAATATTTAATATGTCTAAATGAGTTATCAGGGGAGCATGTCAGAGGAGAGCGATTTCTCTCAGTGGATACAATGGAAAAACAAGAAATGTGTTTGAGGGTGACACTGTGACCTTACAACACCAAATAGTAGGTGTTGATCTTTTGTGTCACAATAGTAGTTTAAAGTTGCTTAAAAAGAAAGTTTAGCACAAGGCTTCCACCAATACATTTCATAACTTAAATGTTAGCTATTGATAGTACAAACATTCAAATTAATTTCTACAGTGCACTTTTATGACTCATTTTAGAAAAGTGCAGGATGTACAAAACTCCTATCTTAAGCTCTGAGGCCTGAAAAATCGTGCTACACCAACCAATAATTGATCTCACAAAACCCTCTTAACCTTGAGCCCCAAAGACAGTTTTGGAGGTAACAAAGTTTATGTCTGAATGTGACAAACATGATATTGTATGTAGTTAACCCTGATTTAGTTAACAAATCTGGACAAGTGCACACTGCAGTTTTGGAAATTCTCACTACTAACAAAAGTTCCCTGTGCACTGTGACACAAGTTAATGTTATAGATATGCTAAGGTTAATTTCATGAAACATGAAACATCAACGTAGTCTAGACTAGTCTAGAAGTGTCAACTACTATGGCTTGAAGCTAATGCCAATATGGAAGTCCCATAAACTACAATGCCACCGACAGTTGCTAGCTGCACCCATTCAAAAAGTCTCATCTTCTCTCTAGAAATAGATACAACAATTATTTAAGTCATTATGGTTTCAATCTTCAAATTCAGGCCCTCTAATAATTTAGAAAATGATTGCTCCGTTAATAAGATTTAAAGACTTATAGTAGCTTTGATGTTGATTGACAGTTGGCTCACCTGCTGCTCTCCTAGCTCCTGGTTTTTGATAAGTTTAATGTTACTTGATTACGATACCATTTTTGTAATAAAAAAATGTCATAATCATTTTGGCATAATTTAGCTAGAGTAGCTAATGTTAGCCCGAATATTTGTTTTTTTTTAGTAAAGTATTCTATTTACTCCAAATACTACACATTCTTAACATTATTTTTACAAGTTCAGTCGTGTATGATTCAAGTTAACTTTTGAGGACATTGAAGACAAGTTTTCTTCATTCACTTTGGACTTACACCCCCCCTACAGATAAACATTCATAGAATGCATTAATGATGTCAATATTTACTGAAAACATTAATGAGTAAGGCTTGAATATTTAATGTGTCTAAATGAGTTATCAGGGGATCAGGTCAGATGTGGGGATTTATCTCTGTAATACCTCAGAGTATTTCAGCAAACTAATAACATCATTGCTGTAACAACAATAACAATCCTCATTACTTTAGAAGTCCAACTTTTACTGACTTGCATCTAATTATGTTTTTTGTTTGTTGTAATGTAATAGACAACCAGCAATACATTCTTTTTAGATTATAGGTAGTTCTCTGGCCGCAAGTCAAATCTAAATTTGAATGAAGGAAGTGAACATAAATGGTATGCTGAGCTAGTTGTCAAACAGGCATGCCCTAAAACAAAATTGTCTTTACAACATAGTTTATTAATTTGAATATTTAACCCATAAAGCATTGTCATATCAAGTTGTCACACTGTAGCCCCAAACATTGAACTGCTATAAAAAGTTTGTAGTTGCTCTTTTGGAGAGGGCAGTGACTATAGCCGGCCTGTATTCAATGGATTCTGGCAACATAGACAAAAAATAGTAAAAACATGAAATGTCTCAGAAATAGTGCAGCACCTTTAGCTTGGTCCTACATGGACATTAATCCACAGCAGGTGAACTGAACATCGGAGCCACGAGATGAGTTTTGCCCTCATTTGCATGATGTAAACATTCACCCCTTCACTTTTACATGTTACTGATCAGTCCTACATTGCCTGGAATCCCACAATGTCTTGAAAAATGATTTACTTGCATTGCCTTCGTACAAGAGAGCACCGGTGTGGTGTGAGGTGTTCACATGCCCAACTTACATGTGAGGAAAGGGAAGTTGTGTCAGATAATCCCAAATTGATATACTTTAAGGCCCATATTGGGGAAAAGAAACAAAAAGGGTGATGCATCCTCAAAAACAGTTAAAAAATTTATGAAAAAAATATTTTCTATATGTGTGTTGATGTAAACTGATTTTTGAATTGACCAGAACTATGAACTTGAAAATAGCCATCTTGGCCTCTGCAGAGCCTTCTTCTCTGCTGCACAGCAGCTGCCGTGCCACACGGTGATGCAGGTGCACATGACGCTTTCCACCACACACCTGTAGAAGGAGGTCAGGACTGAGCTCCCCAGTCCAGCACGCCGCAGCTTCCTGAGGAAGTAGAGGCGCTGGTGTGCCTTCCTAACCAGATAGGAAGTGTTGGTGCTCCAGGTGAGGTCGTTTGCAATGTTCACGCCTAGGTACCTGAAGCTGGAGACCACTTCCACCGCTGTCCCTCCGATGTGCAGGGGAGGGGGGAGATGTCTGCCCCTTCTGAAGTCCACGATCATCTCCTTGGTCTTCTTCACATTGATGCAGAGGTTGTTTTCTCTGCACCAACCCTCCAGGTGTTCCACCTCCTGCCTGTAGCCCGACTCATCGCTGTTAGCGATTCGTCCAACCACAGCTGTGTCATCTGCGAACTTCACGATCAGACAGCTTGGATGTCTCGCTGAGCAGTCGTGTGTGAGCAGAGTGAACAGAAGGGGGCTCAGCACACAACCCTGGGGGGAGCCTGTGCTGAGGGTGATGGTGGAGGAGGAGATGTTGTGGATCTTCACAGACTGCGGCCTTTTCGAAAGGAAGTCCAGCACCCAGTTGCAGAGTGTAGAGCTCAGCCCGAGTGTGGTCAGGTATGGTGTTATATGGATGCAACTCAGCAGTCTTTCTCCTCCAAACACGACAAGTTGAGTTTTTACCAAAATGTTCTCTTTTGGTTTCATCTGACTTTATGACATTCTGGATCATCCAAACACTCTGTAGCAAACTTCAGACAGGTCTGGACATGTACTGAAGCAGGGGGACACGTCTGACACTGCAGGGTTTGAGTCCCTGGTGGCGTAGTGTGTTACTGATGGTAGCCTTTGTTACTTTGGTCCCAGCTCTCTGCAGGTCATTCACTAGGTCCCATTATGTGGTTCTGGGATTTTTGCTCACCGTTCTTGTGATCATTTTGACCCCACGGTTGAGATCTTGCGTGGAGCTCCAGATCGAGGGAAATTATCAGTGGTCTTGTATGTCTTCCATTTTCTAATAATTGCTCCCACAGTTGATTTCTTCACACAAAGCTGCTTACCTATTGCAGATTCAGTCTTCCCAGCCTGGTGCAGGTCTACAATTTTGTTTCTGGTGTCCTTTGGCAGCTCTTTGGTCTTGGCCATAGTGGAGTTTGGAGTATGACTGTTTCAGGTTGTGGACAGGTGTCTTTTATACTGAAAATGAATTAAAACAGGTGCCATTAACAGTGCAGTTACAAGTAATGAGTGGAGAACAAAGCAGTTACTTAAAGAAAAAGTTACAGGTCTGTGAGAGCCAGAAATGGTCTTTGTAGTTGACCAAATACTCATTTTACTGAGGAATTTACCAATTAATTCATTAAAAATCCTACAATGTGATTTCCTGGGTCCCATTCTGTCTCTCATAGTTGAAGTGTACCTGTGATGAAAATTACAGGCCTCTCTCATCTTTTTGAGTGGGAGAATTTGCACAAATGATGGCTGACTAAATACTTTTTTGCCTCACTGTACATGACCAAGTGATTCAGTCATTCTGTCATTGGAAGTGAATGTCGGACATTTATACTTGATCACAATGCTACATAATCCTGATTCTATTGATTATTAACACACATTCAGTACAGACTTGCTAACTGAGTGACCCCTACTGGTTTGAGCAGCCTCCTGCCCCCTGCTGTTGGGAACCTTGATCTTGTCAACTGTGTGTCACACTGTCACACTCACACCCTTACAATGCTTTTCCCCATTGATCACAACTGTTTTTGCATAATGTCTTGTCCCACTATATAAGTGTTTCCTCTGTCTTCTGCTCTGCGTCAGTTTACTGCCCACTCTGTGTCTGTAAACTCTCCATATTCTGCAATATTAACAAACTCTTGTTAATATTGATTTTTTTCATCAGTCCTGATGGATCATTTTTAACCGCTTTGTCATGATCTTTATTTTGTATGGTATGCAGTTTACTAGTGTAAGCAAGTCAAGTTAGTCTTTCTTCTTCATTTCATATTCTGTAATTGTGTCTTTGATGCAGGCCAACGTCACTGCTGGTTTACAATATCAAGCATCACAGGAGTTAATGATGTTTGGCATGTTATCCGTAGGTTCGAGCTGCTCTTTTCTCTACATTAACAGTGTTTTGCTGTTCACCCTGAGGAGTAAGCTGATTTTTTGTGAGACATCTCGATACATTCTGCTGTACAACCTGCTCTTTGCAGACACTGCTCACATGGTATCAAACATTCTGCTTTACTTAATGGCTTCCTTACGGATAAAAATAACATATAATGCGTGTGGTGTCCTTGTAGTGCTCTCAATTTTCACAGCCACAATCTCCCCTCTCACGCTAGCTGTGATGTCGCTTGAGAGATATGTGGCTGTATGTTATCCACTGAGGCATGCTGCTATCTTCACTGTGAGAAGCACAGGTATGGCCATTGGTCTGGTGTGGACCTTTAGTTTTGTTCACATCCTCATTCGAGGTTTTATGTTGTTTTATTTGTTAACAACAATCTCCCTAAAGCAGATGGACGACTTTTGCTCTAAAGAGGCTATTTTCTTTGGGCCAATGTTTAATGATTTTGAAGAAGTGTATTCGAGCACTCTCTTTCTGTCAATAGGTATAACAATCATTGTTTCCTATATTGGTGTAGCGCTTGTAGCCAAGTCCATATCAACAGGCAAAGCCTCGGCCAGAAAGGCCCTTCACACTCTGCTGCTTCATCTGATTCAGCTAAGCCTGATTCTCACCTCCACCTTCACCACCACCATCATCATCGGTATTGCTGAAACAGTGGGGAGATTAGCCCTTGTGCAATTTTACAATGTATGCTTTGTGTTCTTGACTATCCTTCCAAGGTGTCTGAGTGCTCTCATTTATGGACTGAATGATAAAACTGTCAGATCTGTCCTCATGCAGAATCTGTGCTGTCTTTGGAGAGGCTCAGTTTTACTCAACAAGTGAGAAAATTTAAATACATCCTCAGTTCTGTTTCTGACATACCAATATATTTAAAATTACATCAATAGTATGGAGCTGTGTTCATATTTTAAGGGGTTTAGATAGAAAGAAAAGCATTAATGTCCTTTATTTTGTCATATAATAATTTAGACTGCATGTATTTGTTGACTTGAATGATGTCACAGTTTACTCATTATTACTCTATTAAGCTAAGAGTCCCCAGACAGTTATAACCATGACAAGTAGTGAAGCTATACTGTATAATGAATATTAAATCAGCTTTGTTCTTTATATGTTTCATACTTTTTGAAATAAATAACATTTTTATGAATATATACATGGTATATATTAACTACTTTCTTGTTCCCAAAACAGTTCGTTGTAAAAAGATTAAGATTAATTAAACTTTGCACCACTAATATTCAAGATGTGTGTATGCCAATAAACATAAGAAACTGAACAGTATGAACGACATAATTAAATGATGCGTTTGATTTTGGCAATGTTACGTAAGTGGAAGAATGCATTCCTCGAAATTAGTTTTATATAGTCATTAAAGGACAACTCCAAGATTCTTTATGGTGGAGCTGGAGGCCAGCGTGATCCCGTCTAAGGCAACTAAATCTCTGGAAAGATAGTTTCTGAGGTGTTTGGATCCTATTACGAGAACTTCAGTTTTATCTGAATTTAGCATCAGAAAATTGTGGGTCATCCAATTTTTTATGGTGGTTCAGATAATAAGTCGGTTTGTTTACACTCTGACAGAAGCCAGTTGAGTCTAACAAAAAGATAAATGCAGTACTAAGACTATCACTGTGGTTGTCAACATGAATAATAAAATCACCTACAATAATTACTTTATCTGTTTTAATGACCAAGCCTGATGCAAATTCTGCAAATTCAGATAAAAATTCAGAATAAGGACCTGGAGCTCGATATAATATAACAAATAAGACTGGCTGTAATGTTTTCCAGTTAAGTAAGGGTGAGAATGGAGCAGCTCTCATATCTAGAAACGGAAGTGACAGAATACACAATCACATGTCATCAACAATGCTGACATGTGATTGTGTGCTATATAAAGTGGATGATAGAACAGCAGCAGACCAGCTCTGCTCACAGGGAAATAGGCAGGATCTGTGACCTGCTAACAAGTATGTGGATAAATTTGGGTTTTTCATGTGAACTCAGTGGAATTTTCTGCTCTAAAGATGATGTACCACCACTGTTATAGGAATACAAACAAGAATACTTTTGTTTTTGCTGTCCTAATTAACAGGTTAATATTTTGTATGTCTCTTAGATGCTTTTCTAAAATGTCAAATGCTTTTCAATCTCAGAACATCACCACTGTTGGACGGGGGTTACTGGAAAGATTGATGTTTTCCTTTCTGACTTCAGTGCCATGCTGTGTGTTTCTCTTCATTAATGTGACCATGCTATTCACCCTGAGGAGTAAACCTGTGTTTCGTGAGACCTCCCGTTATATTCTTCTGTATAACCTTCTTTTTGCAGACACTGTACAGATGGCACTGAGTCAGTTACTGTATATTCTGGTTTTTTGTAGATTAAGACTAACATATCCTGTGTGTGGTGCTCTTGTTATGCTCGCCGTACTAACAAAGGAAATTTCTCCTCTCACACTTGTGGTGATGTCTTTAGAGAGATATGTAGCTGTGTGTTACCCACTGAGGCACGCTACCATCATCACCATCAGGAACACAGGGGTGGCCATTTGTGTGATCTGGACCATCAGTTCACTAAATGTCCTCACTCAAGTTTTATTGATGATACATGTTTTTCATTTTGAAGACCTTGTGAGTTTTCAGATGAAAGACTTTTGTGGCAAAGAAAGTATATTGTTGGATCCAATATCAGATCTTTATGAAAAAGCCTACACTTTTTTTCTGTTTATATCAGCTGGTACGGCAGTCATTTCTTCTTATATTGGTGTGATAGTAGCAGCCAGGTCAGCCTCCACAGACAAAGCTTCAGCTCGTAAAGCTCGTAAAACACTGCTGCTGCATCTGGTGCAGCTGGGCCTCAGTCTCTCTTCAACTATACACAACCCATTATTGTTATTTTTTGCCAAAAACCTAGACAGGGTCATGTTTGTGCGCATCCAGATTGTTATTTATATTTTTATCATCATCCTTCCCAGATGTCTGAGTGCTCTCATCTATGGTCTCAGAGACCAGACCATCAGACCCGTCCTTATGTACCATATATGCTGTCAGCGGAGATGCTTAACTTAAATAAAATAGAAAAGAAATAGAAAATAGAAAAGTCAAGTGAGATCTGCTGATACTATTATGATCTGTTATATATAAATGTATCATGAACTGTTACATATAAATATACACTGAAATACAGCAAAATAAAATGATGTGGCTTACAGTGCTATGCCCACCTCTACTTGAATTGTATGTAGTGAGCAACTTGAAATGAGTGAAGACTGCACTCCCATAGCTGTAACATTGCAGACAGTAGGGAGGTAATGGCCATTCAAAACACACCATTAAATATATCTTTGCAGTCTGAAAAAATTAAATTATTTAGTCCATTGTGTGAATATTTGCTATTTAGTCTGGACTTTTCTAAGAAGTCTATATATGATGTAGAGATATAGAACTTAAAACTATTCCCTTTAAGATGATTGCAATCCTTTGATGTTAGTGTACTGTTGACCAGCACCTCTACTAGGGCCACAGAAATGGATATGAAATAACAGCTAATACAGCATCTTGACTGACAAGATAGAACCAGTGTAAACTTGTTTCAGATCATCCAACTGTTAGAGCTGTGATGTGATAGCGCATATTTTTTGAACAAAAGGGATATTTAGTAACAAACTACATGAATAGCCCTTGTAGCTAACTTGCACGTGAAATATTTCCGTATCTACGGCTTCTACAACCCTGTAGTGCCACATATTAAGAACACATTAGCGTGTCTTACGTAGACATAGACAAGGCCAATGTGTTAAGTTCTTAATACTTATGGGTCATGTTGGTAGTACTTTACAAGTCAGTGACTAAGACAATAAATAGAAGTGTCCTCTGCTCGTTGTGCCTTTCTCTTGCAGTCCTGGGTTATGCTGCATTCATAGCACAAAGAATATGACTGTTTCATCACCAAGAGCCACTCAGTGGTGAAGGTGTTCTCAACTGGTGTCTATTGGACATGACCCATATGTCTTGGTCAGTCCCTTTGGGACATACAACTGTGGGTGGACGGGCTGTTACATCCTCCTATCCTGTGGAACTGATGGGCCTGAATTCTCTGTCCATCACAAAACACAAGGGTGGAACTGTCTTTGTTGACTGACTTTTCAAAGGAAGACGTCCATCATGGCTTGCAACAACCCATTATGAAATAACACATCATCATATTACATATTTTGTAATAATCTGCTACCTTTTGTAATACACATCTTGAACGCAATATGTAATACATTTCTCTGCATTTTGTAATTATTACATATTGCAAATGTTATTGCAAAATATGGGAGTTGCATTTTTTTTATGCTGAAAATGTATTATGAGCATTGTCTAATAACCAAATGGATGGATGTTTTCATCTGTACACACATTATGTTTTCAACAATTAAGCTAAATTAAACTTCCAAATATTTAATGAGAATGGCATTATAGTTGACTCTGATCTTAGTCTAGATAACCACATAAAAGCAGTAGATCAGCTTTTAAATACAGCCAAACTTAGGGACTTCATGTCAAAAGGCTCATTCATACTTGTACTTCTAGAAGTGTCTTACAGGGACCAAAAGGTCAGAGCACATAACCCCAATTCTTAAGTCACTACAGCAGATTTCTGTCAGCTACAGAAATGAATATAATGCAATGCTGATTGTTTATAAATTAGTAGATTGTGATGGTGGTGGTCCTCACATGGCAGTAGCATGGGGTCCACTACTCTGTTAGCCTGCGTTAGCTCCATGCTAACCATGAAGGGATTATTACTCTGTCTTTTATAGATAGATAGATAGATAGATAGATAGATAGATAGATAGATAGATAGATAGATAGATAGATAGATAGATACTTTATTAATCCCAAAACTGGGAAATTGGGGTGTAGCAGCAGCATAACACAATACAACACAATGAAATAAACAGAACAACCAACAATTAAGATAATAATTAATAATTCAATAAGAATAAGATAATTAAAAAAGAATAAGAAAATTAAGATAATAATTAAATAAGAAGAAGTAAAAATATAATATAATATAATATATATGACCGGATTTTAGCTATTATTATACATGCTGATGGCCTGTGGCAGGAAAGATTTTTCGCATCTTTCCCTACGACAGCGGAGCTGGAGCAGTCTGTGGGAGAAAGTGCTCCGCTGTCTGTCCACTGTGTGATGGAGAGGGTGCTGATCATTGTCCATGATGGTAAACAGTTTATTCAGCATCCTCCTCTCCACCACAGTACCAAACGTCTCCAGCCGGACACCAAGTACAGAGCCAGCCTTCTTGATGATTTTATCAAGTCTGTTGGTGTCGCTGGCTCTGATGCTGCTACCCCAACACACAGCAGCAAAGAAGATGACACTGGCAACAGACTGGTAGAAGATCTCCAACATCTTGCTGCACACGTTGAAGGATCTCAGTTTCCTCAGGAAATAGAGTCTGCTCATCCCCTTCTTGTACACAGCTTCTGTGTTAGATTTCCAGTCCAGTCTGTTGTCAATCACCACTCACAGGTATTTATAGTCCTCCACCTCCACCACCACCTCCCCCCTGATCAGTACTGGCTGTGAAGGCATCCTCTTCCTCCTGAAGTCGATCACCATCTCTCTGGTCTTGTTGACATTCAGCCTCAGGTGATTCTGCTCGGACCACTCTACAAAGTTGTCCACCAGCGTCCTGTACTCACCCTCCTCTCCCTCCCTTATACACCCAACAACAGCTGAGTCATCAGAAAACTTCTGCAGATGACATGACTCAGAGTTGTATTGAAAGTCAGTGGTGTATAAGGTGAAGAGGAAGGGAGATCCATTTTTGTTGGTTATAACATAACGTATCATATTATTACATTTTTATAAAAAAAAGTGCAGGTCCTGAAATAAACTATTCTATATGTAGTTTCTTACAAAATGTGTGGAAATGTATTACATACTGCAAAGGCTATTACAAAATGCAGGTGTTACTACATAATGAAGTGAAAATTCATTACATTGTATAGCGTTATTACATTATGTGTTGTTATTACTTCATGTATTATATATTATGTCATGAGTTATTCATCCACATGCCTTCAGTTTACATGTTTTCCTTGATAAAACATCAGTAACAACAACAAAAACAAACATTGCACTCCTGTTATTTACCAATTCCCTGGTCCATGTCATCATGTCTTCCACAATGGCATTGGACATTCTTTACTACACCATTGCTTAGATAGATAGATAGATAGATATACTTTATTAATCTCAAAAACTGGGAAATTAGAGTACATGTTATGGTGTCACGTGAAGTGGGTGTGAATACTGAGCTCATATAGTCTGTGAAAGTATGCAAACACTGCAGAGCAGCACTGCCAACACTGAAACAGACAAGGCTTCTAAACCGCTGTCTGCACAGGATGCATGTATGTTTTTGCAGGTGAATTCAGCAACAGGCATCTGTACTCCGAATATGAGGGAATTTCACTCTTATGCGAAAACAAACTGAACACGATTAATTGTGCCTTTGTGATTTAATCATATCAACAGGTTCATATTTTTTTTTTTTATTCTTCTTGAATATGTTGTACGCAAATCAATCTCAGACCAACATCACTGTTGGACTGCAGTACCAGGGGTTACTGGAAAGATTGATGTTTTCCTTTCTGACTTCAGTGCCATGCTGTGTGTTTCTCTTCATTAATGGGACCATGCTATTCACCCTGAGGAGTAAACCTGTGTTTCGTGAGACCTCCCGTTATATTCTTCTGTATAACCTTCTTTTTGCAGATACTGTACTGATGGCACAGAGTCAGTTAATGTATATTCTGGCTGCTTCTAGATTATGGATGACATATCCTGTGTGTGGTGCTCTTGGTATGCTCGCCCATCTCACAAGGAAAATCTCTCCTCTCACACTTGTGGTGATGTCTTTAGAGAGATATGTAGCTGTGTGTTACCCACTGAGGCACGCTACCATCATCACCAAAAGAAACACAGGGGTGGCCATTTGTGTGATTTGGACCATCAGTTCATTAAATGTCCTCACTCAAGTTTTATTGATGATAAATTCTCATGTTGAAGACACTGTGAGTTTGCAGATGAAAGACTTTTGCGGCAAAGAAAGTATATTTTTTGATCCAATATCAGATCTTTACGAAAAAGCCTACACTTACTGTCTGTTTGTATCAGCTGGTATTGTAGTCTCTTGTTCTTATGTTGGTGTGATGGTAGCAGCCAGATCAGCCTCCACAGACCGAGATTCAGCCGTTAAAGCTCGTAAAACACTGCTGCTGCATCTGGTGCAGCTGGGCCTCAGTCTTTCCTCAACTTTACACAACCTGTTGCTTATTGCTATCTCAAAGATCATAGACAGGATATTAAGTGTACGCATACAGATTTTCCTTTATGTACTTGTTATCATCCTCCCCAGATGTCTGAGTGCTCTCATCTATGGAATCAGAGACCAGACCATCAGACCCGTCCTTGTTTACCATCTATGCTGTCAATGGAAACGCTCACCTTTGCTCTCTGTTGTTCCAGCCAAAGCTAAAATCAGCGTACTTATCGCTTCCTAAATAAACTGTTTCTAAGAAAATGTGTTAATTTAAGCTACATGTAAATAGAGAATGTGTAGTGTTATTTAAGTTAAATGATATTTCCTTCATGCTATTTATGACGTACAGTATATAAAGAAAAGCCATTCATCTCTGTAGTATTTCAGAAATGAGAAAGACATGTGTGAAGACCTGGCAACAAGAGTTGATAGATAAGATAGCCCTACAGGTGAGTGAGGATGTTTAGCAGACCAGCCGAAAGGCACATTGAATATAACTGCAACCCTTAATTCATTTCAGATATATTAAAAACCTCCAAAATGATGATTATGAGGATAATAAAAAAGGATGTCTATACTGCAAAAAGCACAGGAACAAAAGGCCCAGAATAGTACAGTATATTTTCCACTCATAACTCCTAAATACAATTACAAACTAAAAATCTAACTCGTAATCTAAATTACATCAGGGCTACTCTTCACATGTTTATATAATTATAATTATTTAATGTGTGGAAACATTTGATTAGAATACCAAAATTAAATTAATTCCTTCATCTAAGAAATGTGTCAGTCCTCTCAGCAAAGTCTTTATTAAAGACGTCACCTCCATGTTCAGATACTTGGATCATTAACATAAACTAATTAAACAAACATGAATTTCTGTATTTACATAAAATTCAAATCCTTATGAACCTTTCCTTAAATACATATTTTTAGTTTTTCTGCTGTCCTACTTTATGTTCAAAGGTTTAAAACCGACTGTGACTTAAATGGCATTTAATCATTGCACTTGTACTAGACTCGAAATACAGCTGAGCCTGATGGGAATGTCATTATTTTGACAGGTATTAGGTCATAAACCTATTGGACAAATGGAAATTCTAAGATAATGATGGCCCTGAAGAACAGGTCAGGGGACAAAGGTTTAAAATTCATGCTCTGAGGACTATTAATATTAGTACAGAAATCACAGAACAAAATGAAAGAATATTCCATGTTGGTGTTTTTTGTTATTTTTTTATTTATAGTTTTACATTAACAGGGTATCTGTCATGGGGTTCTTTCTCAAACCTCGTCTTTGGGGGATAAATCCAGGCAAAAAAATTATGTTTTGGGTTTTTATTCTTCGCCAATATTTACAAACCACCAAAAAACAAAGTGAATCAACCAAAGTAATCTATATAATATACAAAAAGAAACAAAAAGAAAGAAAAAGAAAACAAGTTCTTCTCAACACTCAGGTCTCACCTAACTATTACCTTCACTGTAACCAACACTCTCCCCGGTTAGGGCCCAGGCAGCCCCTTTTATACTGGTAGCCCGTCCTACTCGGACTAATACATTTGTAAAACAACAAAAACACCTTTTTTCCTCATTAGACCGTCATTTTTCTTCCAGTGTGATAAACCCGCAAATTATACAAAAATTACACAATGGTTATACCTCATTTCCCTTCACTAGAAACTTCCACTGATCTGATTACATTAACATAATTAATAAAAACAACTTCTTCGCACATGATCGAATAGGAGAGCGCGTAATCCTCCTATATAGTAATAATATCTCCTGTTCGACTCACACCACCCATTGGAACACAAACTTGGTGTTATCAGAACCCTGCAACACAGGGCTGATAATGTACCCACCAGCTCACAGGCACAAGGCGAAGAACATGAACACCTGAGGGATGCCCTCAAATTTGTGGTTATCCCAGTTGGACCTTTGTGAAAACTGCAGCTGGCTCCATAAAAAACACCAACAAGGGGGTTGAAAAAGAAAAACAAGACAAAAGAAACAACATAGTCATTTCATATGTATCTGGGGTATCAGAGAAACTCAGGAGGATCTATAACAAGCACCGTATCCCTGTGTATCCCTGTGTATTTCAAACCCAGCAACACACTCAGACAGAAACTGGTTCACCCCAAAGACAGAACACCACACACTCAGAAAAACAATCTGGTGTATGCAGTACAGTGCAATGAGGAATGCAAAGACCTCTACATTGGGGAAACTAAGCAACCATTGCACAAGCGTATGTACCAACACCGGAGGTCCAACTCCTCAGGCCTAGACTCTGCTGTCTACTTACACCTCAAGGAGAAAGCTCACTCCTTTGATGACAACAATGTTCACATTCTGGACAGAGATGGTTTAAAAGAGGAGTAAAGGAAGTCATTTATGTGAAATTAGAGAATCATCCCTGTCACCAATTTACAATGCTGCCCCTTCATCTCTTCCCCGGAGATTCAGCAACTTAGCCTCTAAGAGCAACAGCCATTCACAAACGGCCCGATGTGACTCTAACAACTGTCGTTATAACACAATAGAGCACTAACAAAGTCAAAACTAACTTTCTACCATCCCCAACGACTGTCACTCAACGACTGTCGTTTGGCACATGGAGCATTAACGAGTCAATGACATCACTGGCCATGTGACTGCCTCCACAGAGGTTAAATACCTGGGTTTCTACACCAGCTAGTTGGACTAGTCCCAGCCTAGTCTAGCTAGCAGGAACTGATGAAACCTCTTGGATGAGAGGTGAAACGTCTTCAAAGACAAATAACCAAGTCCGGTTGCTTTCGATTTAATTTCCTTGAGATAACCATGACTTGGATGAATGAGAATATTCACAGGCTTAATGTAAACACTGTGGAATGTTTCTTTCTTACTTACCTGAATCACCTGTCTGCACATACACACAGCCACACAGGTCACACAGGAACACTACTGCATCTCTGCCCTTGTACTGGATCTGGTAGATGTTTTTATCATACTGTCTTTTGATACATTCAGTAGACCATCCCAGAGTCTCCCAGGCTAGCTCTAAGTGTTCTCGTAACTGCATGACATAGTCTGGAAGGGGGATGACATTATTGTTGTCTGGGGCAGACCCACAACCAGTTCAATGGGCTCAATGATTTCCCGCCCAAAGAGCATTATGTTGGGGGTCAGTCTAGTGGAACTGTGCCTGGTTCCCCAAAACACATAACTGTATATGGGATCATCGGATCCCAGTCCCAGTGATATCTTTCAGCTGTAGATTTTCTATTGGGTAGCATTAAAGCGCTTAACTTGGTGGTGTGTGTATTTTCAATCCCCAACAACCTGCACACCTACTCAGAGGCAATCTTGTCCTCCACTGTGGTTGCACTCCCTCTCTGGCTTGGCTCTACACAACTGTCTCCCATCAAGCTCTTCAGCAGCAGTATATCTACACTGGCTCTTCAACCACTCATCGCCAGACCTGCTTTGTGAATTTTGTCCTAGTAACATTTGCTCTCTCATGAAATACATCCTGATCTGTGTTTGAGTAATCTTTTTGTGCTCCACGACCATTGCCACCTGTATGGCTGTCAGCCTTTCAGATCCTCGGTTTCACCAGTAACCCTGTCTGTGTTGCCTGCCCATGCTGGACATTCTCCCTCATCATCTCTTGATGTGCCTTTGCTGGATTCCCCTTCCTTCTCCGTCAGCCAGCTGAACACATTTCAATCAACCTCTGTTTGTAATTTTCCAAGTCTACTTTTGGGTCAATCCTGCACCGACATAACAGGTCCACCCACAGAACAGATTAGACTATGGTTATTCACTCACCCAGTGGACTTTGGGATGAGGCAGGAAGTGGTCGTGATTGCCACTTTTGTGGGTGTCAACTGCTCCTACTAGAGGTTACTCTGGTGGTCTTGTTGAGACTCTGTATGGCCTCTTGGATAATACAGTTCTGGTGGTGTCTCCCTGGACGGTGAAGCACATAAAAGTCATACTATGCCAGTTTCTCCAACCAGTGGGTCAGCTGCATCTCGGACTCTCTCAGCCTGGTCAGGCAGCGCAAGCTACTGTAGTCAGACAGAACAGACAGACCTCCAGCCCATAAATTGTCACCTGAACACACATTTCTTCCACTACACTCACAACCACTGTGGTAGGGGTAGGTACTGGGACCTGTGCATGAGATAGTGTGGCAGTCATTGCAGGTTGTTGCAACCCCCTCCAAGTTTATTTTGTTAGGGCTGTCTACTATCTTGTGTTGCCAGTGATGGCGCGATTTTGGCACCCTGTCTGATATGTCAGCATGCCTCATGATAAATCGCTTTGGCTCCCTGTAACAGGTCATGATAGATATTCACGTACCATAGGTGCCCTGGTTCTCCTTTCAGTAGCACTGGCTGCATGAGCTGTGTGACTGTGTGTGATAAATGCTGGGGCATGCATGAGCTCAGATACAGTCTGAGGGGGAATGGGTGCTTGAACATGGCAAGCAGGAGTACTGGTCGTAAAATTTATTGTCCGTTTTAGCAATAGGGTTTATTATGTGGTCAAGAGTGTGGATGGAAGCTACTGTGGGAAATGGTGCAGTGGGGATGTAGATGGATGTTACTAACATACCACAGGATTTCTTCTGCTGCAATGTTGTTTGTGTTAGTAGATTGTGATGATGGTGGTCCTCACATGGCACTAGCGTGGGGTCCACTGCTCCGTTAGCATGCGTTAGATCCATTCCAATGACAAAAGGAATAATATTGTCTTTTATTAATGATCTATTTTTGTTGGTTGTTACATAATGCACCATATTATTACATTTTCATTAAAAATTGCAGCTCCCAAATTTTGTAATTACCTATGGAATATGTAGTAATATATTACATACTGCAAAAGTTATTACAAAATGCAGGTGTTATTACATAATTAAGTGAAAAGGTATTACATGGTATAGGGTTATTACATGATGTGTTGTTATTACTATATATATTATATATTATGTATGTCATGAGTTATTCATCCACATGCCTTCAATTTACATGTTTTCCTTGATAAAACATCAGTAACAACAACAAAAACAAACATTGCACTCCTGTTATTTACCAATTCCCTGGTCCATGTCATCATGTCTTCCACAATGGCATTGGACATTCTTTACTACACCATTGCTTACAGTACATGTTATGGTGTCACGTGAAGTGGGTGTGAATACTGAGCTCATATAGTCTGTGAACATATGCAAACACAGCAGAGCAGCACTGCCAACACTGAAAGAGACAAGGCTTCTAAACCGCTGTCTGCACAGGATGCATGTATGTTTTTGCAGGTGAATTCAGCAACAGGCATCTGTACTCCGAATATGAGGGAATTTCACTCTTATGCGAAAACAAACTGAACACGATTAATTGTGCCTTTGTGATTTAATCATATCAACAGGTTCATATTTTTTTTTATTTATTCTTCTTGAATATGTTGTATGCAAATCAATCTCAGACCAACATCACTGTTGGACTGCAGTACCAGGGGTTACTGGGAATAGTGATGTTTTCCTTTTTGACTTCAGTGCCATGCTGTGTGTTTCTCTTCATTAATGGGACCATGCTATTCACCCTGAGGAGTAAACATGTGTTTCGTGAGACCTCCCGTTATATTCTTCTGTATAACCTTCTTTTTGCAGATACTGTACTGATGGCACAGAGTCAGTTAATGTACTTTCTGGCTGCTTGTAGATTAAGGCTGACATATCCTCTGTGTGGTGCTCTTGTTATGCTCGGGCATCTCACAAACGAAATCTCTCCTCTCACACTTGTGGTGATGTCTTTAGAGAGATATGTAGCTGTGTGTTACCCACTGAGGCACGCTACCATCATCACCAAAAGAAACACAGGGGTGGCCATTTGTGTGATTTGGACAATCAGTTCATTAAATGTCCTCACTCAAGTTTTATTGATGATAAATTCTCATGTTGAAGACATTATGAGTTTGCAGAAAGACTTTTGTGGAAAAGAAAGTATAGCTTTTGATGAAATATCAGATCTTTATGAAAAAGCCTACACTTACTTTCTGTTTGTATCAGCTGGTATTGTAGTCTCTTGTTCTTATGTTGGTGTGATGGTAGCAGCCAGATCAGCCTCCACAGACCGAGATTCAGCCGTTAAAGCTCGTAAAACACTGCTGCTGCATCTGGTGCAGCTGGGCCTCAGTCTTTCCTCAACTTTACACAACCTGTTGCTTATTGCTATCTCAAAGATCATAGACAGGATATTAAGTGTACGCATCCAGATTTTCCTTTATGTACTTGTTATCATCCTTCCCAGATGTCTGAGTGCTCTCATCTATGGAATCAGAGACCAGACCATCAGACCCGTCCTTGTTTACCATCTATGCTGTCAATGGAAACGCTCACCTTTGCTCTCTGTTGTTCCAGCCAAAGCTAAAATCAGCATACTTATCGCTTCCTAAATAAATTGTTTCTAAGAAAATGTATTAATTAAAGATAAATGTAAATAGAGAATGTGTAATCATTTTTTAAGTAAAATGATATTTCCTTCATAATATATAAATACTCACATTAGGTAAAACAAAATAATGGTGTGAGCACAACAAACGAAAAGCCATTTATCTCTGTAGTATTAAGGTGGCAGCAGAAATGAGAAAGAATTTCATTGAATTGTCTTTTCAAATGAGTTTAAACACCTCCAAAATAATGATTATGGGGAACATAAAAAAGGATGTCTAGACTGCAGAAAATCCAGGAACAAAAGGTCCAGAATAGTACAGTATATTTTCCACTCATAACTTCTAAATACAAATATAAGCTCTAAATTATTATATATATTATTATTATATAATTATATTTAAAAGTTTGATTAGAATACCGAAATTAAATTAATTCCCTCTCCAAGACATATGGAAGACTATTGGAGAACTTGAAAATCTTCTCAGCATAACAGGTCTTCATTAAGGACGTCACCTCCATGTTCAGATACTTGGATCATTAACATAAACTAATTAAACAAACATGAATGTCTGCAGTTACATAAAGTATCCTTTTTCAAGCTCAATCCACATGAATCTTTCCTTAAATACATATTTTAGTTTTACTGCTTTCCTACTTTATGTTCAAAGGTTTAAAACAGATTGTGATATAAATGCCATTTAAACATTTGTCACGAATCCCCCGGCCTGAGTGACTGGGTCCTATGTAGGTGTATGTCTGTTGTTTCTGTGTGTCTGTCTCATGGTAGTGCTGGAGGGGGCGTGTCCAGAGTCAACTACCCACACCTGGCAGTGATCTTCACATCACCGGCTGCCTGCAGTATATCAGGAGCAACTACACATCCAGTCTCTGCTGGATTGTTGCAAAGTATCTGTATGTTGCAACCTTCTAGCTTGAAAATTTTCTTGAACCTGTTTTATGCCTTTGTTGTTTGAGTTTTTGCCTCTCCACTAATCTGCGCTCTCTCAGCTTTAGAAAACCAATCCAGTCTGCTCAGGATACGCCGGTGAAGCCAGTGTGTGGATCGCTTCCCTCCAAGCCTGCCTGCATCCCTGTTTCCACTGATTCACTGTTTTGCAAAATAAATCTGAGTTTTGTTCAGTCTGCTTCTGGGTCTCCTATTGAAACATGACATCATTGCTAAATAGCACTACACTACAATACAGGTAAGCCTGATGGGAATGTCATTAGTTTGACAGGTATTAGATCATGAACCTATTGGACAAATGAAAATTATAAGATAATGATGGCCCTGAAGAAAAGGTGACATGAAATGTTTAAAATTGATCCTCTGAGGACTATTAAAAAGGCATCAGTATGTATTTCACAAGAGAGCAAAAATTACTTGGAAAAAAATCACAAAGTAGGGCTAACATAAGACCCAGGGTTGATATGCTGCTGCTGATGAGCTTGATTGGAGACAGGTGTGTAGAGCCAAGCCAGAGAGGGAGTGCCACGCCCACACCAAACACTCAGACAAGACACAGAAAGGGGAGGGGAAGACAATAGAAGCCACTACTAGACTATGACAGTACCCCCCACTTAAAGGGAGTCTCCTGGCTTGGCTGGATGGGCTTGATGAAAATCCCTAATAAGACTAGGGTCCAGGATAAAAGACTTTGGTACCCAGCACCTTATGGCAGTGGCGGAGATGACTCTGGATCAATGGCACTCTATCAGACTCCTCGGAAGGAAACAGAGGTAAGGGATAGTCCAAGGATACTTCGAACAGCTGTTAATGGAGGTAGACCAGTAACAAAGTTGAGAGCTATGTGTGACCAGGGATGACCAGTAAGAGAAAAGGGATGCAGCAGACCAGCAGGCGGGCGGTGAGAAGATTTTCCTTGAGTGCAGATTGTACAGGAAGAAATGTAAGCACCAGTATCCTTTTCCATTGTTGGTCACAAGAAATGCCCCTTAGCCAGATTCAGAGTGCGGTTCATCCCAGGATGACAGGTGAAGCAAGAGGTGCACGAGAGACCCTGGGAATGAGCAGAGTCTGGGACAAACAAACAGCCAGGAGGACCGCTAACTGGATCAGGCTAGTTCTGTTGCGTCTCTTTGACCAGGCTCTCAATCTCCCAGGAAATTGCGGCCACCACAGAAGCTGGAGGGAGGATGGGCACAGAAGAAGAGGTTGTCTCTTTGTCAACAAAATAGCAGAAGAGGGCATCAGGTTTTATGTTTCTGGAACCGGTTCTGTAGGTAATAGAAAAGTTAAATCGAACAAAAAACAATGTCCATCGAGCTTGATGGTAATTTAAACGTTTGACTTTCTCAATATGTCAGGTTCTTATGGTCTGTCCAGACCAAAAACGGGTCTTCTGATCCTTCTGACCAGTGTCTCCACTCCTCTAATGCCAATTTGACAGCCAATAATTCCCTGTTGCCAATGTCATAATTCCGTTCAGCAGGAAGGAGATGGCAGGAGAGCAAGGCGCATGGATGGAGTTTCCGGTCTTTATCAGACTGTTGTGGAAGGACTGGCACCACTCCGATGTCGGGGAGCGGCTACCTTACTGTAGTCTCGAATAAACTGGCAATAGAAGTTGCCAAATCCAAGAAAATGTTGAAGTTGCTTTCTCGTGGTGGGCCTAGGCCACTCTGCCACTGCCCTGATCTTCTCTGGGTCTGCCTGGACTTACCCACTCTTAATGATAAAACTGAGAAAACCTACTGTACTGGTGTGGAACTCACAGGCTTCCACCTGGTTTAGTCATTGGACCATGATGAAGTTATGCAGAGAGAGTCATTAGTGTAGACTTCAGTGGACATGTTGGTGCAGTAAACAGATGATGGGCAGGTTTGGTAGCAAGGAGAGGGACACAGAAGGACAGATGGTAGTTGATTTTGCAAAAAGGATGCAAATGGCTGTGGTGAATACTTTCTTCTGGAGTGACAAAGAAGTATGTTAGAGCTGTGCTGTAGGTGTTCAAGGTGGAAGTGGGACTGCATCAGAGATCAGCTCTGAGCCCCTTCTTGTTTGCTATGGTGACAGACCGACTGGGCATACATGAGGTGGATAGAGAAACAGTCTGAGGAGGAATGGGTGCTTGAACGTGGGAAGCAGGAATACCGGTGGTACAACCCATTGTGGATGTGGCTGGATGTTACAAACTCACCACAGATTTTTTTCTGCTGCTTTGGGTTAGTAGAATGTGATGACGGTGGTCCTGACATGGCAGTAGCGTGGTGTCCTGTTAGCCTGCATTATCTCCATGCTAACCACGAAGGGATTACTACTGTTTATTTTATTAATCTGAATATCGATTGATTCTGGTTGGTTATTACATAACGCATTTTCATCGAAAAACCCAAATTCCCAAATTTTGTAATAACCTATGCAATATGTAGTTATTTCTTACAAAATATGAGGAAATATTACATACTGCAGTGGTTATTGCAAAATGCAGGTCTTTATTTAATTATTATTATTTAATGAAATGTATTACTCCTAATGGCATCAGAGAAAGGACTCATCTCTGTACTTGTCCTATTAGATCTTAGTGCCGCATTTGACACCATTGACCATCAGATTCTCTTACAGAGACTGGAATATCAAATTGGCATTAAAGGAACCGCCCTAGGCTGGTTTAAGTCATATTTCCTAGACCGTTCTCAGTTTGTTCATGTTAATGATGAATCCTCCATGCAAACCAAAGTTTCTCATGTAGTCCCACAAGGTTCTGTATTAGGGCCACTTCTATTCAGTTTATATATGCTTCCTCTAGGGAACATTATTAGGAATCATTTAATTAACTTTCACTGTTATGCCGACGACACCCAATTCTATTTATCGATCAAGCCTGATGAAACCAATCACTTAACTAAACTTCAAGCATGCATTAAGGACATAAAAAATTGGATGACCCACAATTTTCTGATGCTAAATTCAGATAAAACTGAAGTTCTCGTAATAGGACCCAAACACCTCAGAAACTGTCATTCCAGAGATTTAGCCTTAGACGGGATCACCCTGGCCTCCAGCTCCACCGTAAAAAATCTTGGAGTTGTCTTTGATCAGGATTTGTCCTTTTAATGACTATATAAAACAACTTTCGAGGACTGCATTCTTCCACTTGCGTAACATTGCCAAAATCAGACGCATCATTTCTCAAGCGGATGCAGAAAAACTAGTCCATGCATTTGTTACTTCTAGACTGGACTATTGTAACTATTTGTTATCAGGCTGACACGGTCAACACCGTTAAGAGTAGACTTAAGACTTTCCTTTTTGATAAAGCTTATAATTAGGGCTGGCTCAGGTCATCCCTTAGTTATGCTGCCATAGGACTAGACTGCTGGGGGACTCACACACTCTCTCCTTTTCTTTCTCTCATTGTCTCTCTCTGTCTCTCTTTAAACATTCTCATTTTATCATTGTAATTCATTATAATTCATTGTGAGTGTACAATATGTGTGTGTTGATTTGATCTGTACATGTGGCATCATTGCACGTCTGTCCGTCCTGGGAGAGGGATCCCTCCTCTGTGGCTCTTCCTGAGGTTTCTTCCACCTTTTTCCCTAAAAGGTTAAAAGGTTTTTTTAGTGGACAAGTTTTTCCTCACTAATCGAGGGTCTAAGGACAGAGGGTGTCACTCCCTGTACAGATTGTAAAGCCCTCTGAGACAAATGTATTTTGTGATTTTGGGCTATATAAATAAAATTTGATTGATTGATGTTTATTTTGATAAAACATCAGTAACAACAACAAAAACAAACATTGCACTCCTGTTAATTACCAATTTCCTGGTCCATGTCATCATGTCTTCCACAATGGCACTGGACATTTTTACTGCACCATTGCTTACAGTACATGTAATGGTGTCACGTGAAGTGGGTGTGAATACTGAGCTCATATAGTCTGTGAACATATGCAAACACTGCAGAGCAGCACTGCCAACACTGAAACAGACAAGGCTTCTAAACCGCTGTCTGCACAGGATGCATGTATGTGGATGATTTGGGGTTTTGCAGGTGAATTCAACAACAGGCATCTGTACTCCAAATATGAGGGATTCATTCAAGATTGATTGTGCCTCTGTGCTTTAATTACATCAACAGGTTCATGTTTTTTAAATTTAATTCTTCTTGAATATGTTGTATGCAAATCAATCTCAGACGAACATCACTGTTGGACTGCAGTACCAGGGGTTACTGGAAAGATTGATGTTTTCCACTGTCACTTCAGTGCCATGCTGTGTGTTTCTCTTCATTAATGGGACCATGCTATTCACCCTGAGGAGTAAACATGTGTTTCGTGAGACCTCCCGTTATATTCTTCTGTATAACCTTCTTTTTGCAGATACTGTACAGATGGCGTTGAGTCAATTATTGTACATTCTGGCTGCTTCTAGATTATGGATGACATATCCTCTGTGTGGTGCTCTTGTTATGCTCGGCCATCTCACAAGGAAAATCTCTCCTCTCACACTTGTGGTGATGTCTTTAGAGAGATATGTAGCTGTGTGTTACCCACTGAGGCACGCTACCATCATCACCAAAAGAAATACAGGGGTGGCCATTTGTGTGATTTGGACAATCAGTTCATTAAATGTCCTCACTCAAGTTTTATTGATGATAAATTCTCATGTTGAAGACACTGTGAGTTTGCAGATGAAAGACTTTTGCGGCAAAGAAAGTATATTTCTTGATCAAATATCAGATCTTTATGACAAGGCCTACACTTACTTTCTGTTTGTATCAGCTGGTATTGTAGTCTCTTGTTCTTATATTGGTGTGATGGTAGCAGCCAGATCAGCCTCCACAGACCGAGATTCAGCCGTTAAAGCTCGTAAAACACTGCTGCTGCATCTGGTGCAGCTGGGCCTCAGTCTTTCCTCAACTTTACACAACCTGTTGCTTATTGCTATCTCAAAGATCATAGACAGGATATTAAGTGTACGCATACAGATTTTCCTTTATGTACTTGTTATCATCCTCCCCAGATGTCTGAGTGCTCTCATCTATGGAATCAGAGACCAGACCATCAGACCCGTCCTTGTTTACCATCTATGCTGTCAATGGAAACGCTCACCTTTGCTCTCTGTTGTTCCAGCCAAAGCTAAAATCAGCATACTCATCGCTTCCTAAATAAATTGTTTCAAAAATGTGTTAATTTAAGCTAAATGTAAATAGAGAATGTGTAGTGTCATTTTTTTAAAGTAAAAGGATATTTACTTCATGCTATGTATGACATATAATATATAAATAGTCACATTAGCTATAACAAAATAATAGTGTGAATACATCAAAAGGAAAGTCATGTATCTCTGTAGTATTAAGGTGGTAGCAGAAACGAGAAAGATACGTGAAGTCCTGGCAACAAGAGTCCATAGATAAGATAGCCCTACAGGTGAGTGAGGATGTTTAGCAGACCAGCCAAAGGGCACCTTGCATATAACTGCAACCCTTAATTTGTCATTTCAGATATATGATCTCGCAAACCTCCAAAACAATGATCATGGGGAAAATAAAAAAGCATGTCTATACTGCAAAAAATGAAGCACAAGAACAAAAGGTCCAGAATAGTACAGTATATTTCTTCTAAATACAATTACAAACTTAAAGATAATATAAACTGCATCAGGGCTACTCTTCAGTTAGGGCACATATTTATATAAATATTTTTATTAAATGTGTGGAAACATTTGATTAGAATACTGAAATTAAATTCCTTCATGCAAGATATATGAAAGCCTATAGAGAAATTTATTAAAATGATAATGTAAGCTGGAAAATGAAAATCTACCCCACTGTACAGTGGACAATATTCAAATGCAGTAAGCTCTCCCTGTCTATTGCATCAGTCTTTTGTTGTCAGAAGGAAAATTAAATGAAATTTGTTAGTCCTCTCAGCAAGACAGATCTTCATTGAGGACGTCACCCTCTCGTTCAGATAATTATTAACATAATTAACATTAACTAATTAAACAAACATGAATGTCTGCAGTTACATAAATATCAAATCTCAATCCACATGAATCTTTCCTTAAATTTTTAGTTTTACTGATTTCCTACTTGTTCAAAGGTTTAAAACATATTGTGACTTACGTGCCATTTAATATTTGCTAAATAGCACTAGACAAAATACAGCTGAGCCTGATGGGAATGATGGGAATGTCATTTTAATTTTATCTGTCCCCTCTTGTCAACTCTGTTATCTCTGTTTTAAAACCACATAAAAAGCCCTACAACATTCAAATAAAAACATGTGACCTGCACCCAGTGATGTCACTTCCTCTTGCAGAAAAGATTTGGAGGGAACTATGGTATGTCTTGTTTATTTGTACAAAATGTTGAGAATACACCAACAGTAGATTAATTATATGTCAACTCTGATACTATGATATTCTTCTGAGTCTGTCCATCATTTTTTTAAAACCAATTATAAGATTAAAATTCATAGAATTATGGTTTTATTTATGACATGTGGTATCTGGTTTTAAGCTAGCATGTGGAGTTAAAGCACAAAATGGTGGAAAATGTCAACTCTGTTACATGTGGAAAGATTTTAATGATAACAGAGTTGACAGTGACTAACAGTCAGATGTTTCCAATCACGTCTAAGCTGACGTCTTGGTTAATGCATTTATTGTGTTTTCTGGATAATTTTATTGTAAATGCAAGATTTCTGATATCGCTTTCCAGGTTAAAAAATTTTTATCTTCTGGGTAGGCGAAGATGAAGGTGTTAGCAACGGCAATACAGGGCACGGCGAAATGCTGACCCTGAAAGGAGGGCAGCAAATTTGGAACAAGACAGGGAGAGATGGAGGGAAAAAAGAAATGCAGGATTAATCAGCACAGTGGCTAGTCGGAGTGAAAGGGAGCAGAGGCATAAGCGGAGGTATTGGAGAGAGGCTCAGCAGAGGTGCAGATCAAGAAGGAAGACAAGGTTTGAAACACAACCAACAAGTCCTGAACCAGACCCTGAACCACGTCCAGGTTAGATTTGTGAATGGTTAGGTGGTATGTAATATATGATGAAATAGATTAATAAATATTTATCACTGCTGTCATAGCATTCTGTGCATTCAGTGAATATTTTTTTTAAATGAGTGAGGGGTGTAATTGTTATTTTGTTGTGTTGGTTTTGCTCAAATTGATGAATTTATAGATTTCCAGATGTTCTATGAACTATTTCTACATGTAAAATGTTTTAATGTTACAGTTTTTGGCATTGTATGCATGGTTTGGCAAACACTGTTATTCATGTCAACTCTGTTCACATCACTGTCAACAATGTTTCACCAAGTTTTGTTTCAAAAGAGCGATAACAAAATATGTTTTAGTTGAATTACTGGGTGTAAAGACAAAAGTTTATAGAAAAGAAAATAGGAAAGACATGGTTTTAAAATGTATTACATTCGAGTACTATAAATATTCACCATAATTTGTCTGCAACAGAGTTGACTGATTTTACTGTTAGTACAATGATTTTCAGATTAAATATTTTAAATCTTACATGTTGAGGCTTGGCAAATGCTGGAATAATGCAGGAATTAAAAGGGTTTTACTATATATATATATATATATTCTTATTTTGTCTAAATTTGAAATGTACCCACAATTCTGAAATGAAATGTCATGAGCCTATTGGACAAATGGGAATTTTAAGCAAATGACGACCCTGAAGAAAAAGTCAGGGGACAAAGTTTGCAAAGCAGGCAAGGTGGGGGTCCAAAGGAGGGGAGATCCAGCGGGCAGAGATGGCAGGCAGGCTTGGAGGATAGCAATCCACACACTGGCTTCACCAGCGTAACCTGAGCTGACTGGACTGGTCAGCACCACCAGGCATACACCTACATAGGACCTAGTCACTCCAGCCTAGGATTCGTGACAGAAATATATTTGTCATGTATATGGGATCATCAGAGCCCAGTCCCAGTGACATCTATCAGTTGTAGTAGCCAGGATAGCATTAAAGCGCTTCACTTGGTCATCAGATTAGGGTTGAAATTAGGTGGTGTGTGTCTTTCCAATCCCCAGCAACCTGCACACCCACTCAGAGGCAATCTTGTCTGCAACTGTGGTTTCTTCATGGTTGGGGACTGGTTAAGTTTCCACCCATGTACTGAAATAATCACTCACCACCAGAATAATTGAGGACTTTTCTTGGGGCGAAATTTAGCAGCACAAGTAGTGCAGGTGAGGCACCACAGTATGACTTCATGTTGTACCAGAAATATCTTGTCTTGATAGAGCCGTTTCCACTGTTCCCAATAAGCTTTGATGGCAAGGCTACAGAGGGCAATGCCAGTCCATATGGGTAGTCCCTCCGCTGCCCTGATACACTTCCACACAGGTGACATGTCTGGATCTCTTATTTGTGCAGCTCTCAACTGTTCATGGGTCTTGTCATAGTCTAGCAGTGGCGTCTCTTGTCTTGTCAGGCACAGCACAGGGGCATGAGGCTCTGGCCTCCTGGATAATACATCAGTGTTCTGGTGGTGGAGTACATAAGTCATACTATGCCAGTTTCTCCAACCAGCGGGCCATCTGCCCCTCGGACTCTCTCAGCCTGGTCAGCCAGTGCAAGTTAATGTGGTCAGACAGAACAGTGAATGGTATCCCAAGTAGATACTGTCTGAAGTGGAAGTGAACTTTGAGAACTGAAACTCCTCAAATAGACTGTTTGTATGGACAAAATCACACAGCTGATTGGCTACGGCTTTCTCAAGGTTTGATATCGGCCTGTAGTTGGCTGAAACCTCTTGATCTAGAGTCGGCTTTTTAAGAAGAGGTTTAATTACAGCTATTTTAAAGGACTGTGGTACATATCCTGATAATAAAGACAGATTGATCATATCCAATATGGAAGGGCTAACTAAAGGTAATACATCTTTAAGCAGCCTGGTTGGGATGGGGTCTAAGAGACAGGTTGACGGCTTAGATGAAGAAATTATTGAAGTTATTTGTTGAATGTCGACAGGAGAAAAGCAGTCTAAATATATATGTCAGGTTTTATAGCTATTTCCACACTTGTTGTATCAGAAATCAGATGAGTGCCTGTTGAGGGCAAAAGGTGATGAATTGTGTCTCTGATAGTTATAATTTTATCATTAAAGAAGCTCATGAAGTCATTACTAGTTAGACTTAAAGGAATAGATGAATCAATAGAGCTGTGGTTCTCTGTTAGCCTGGCTACATTGCTGAAGAGAAACCTGGGGTTGTTCTTATTTTCCTCAATTATAAGGAATAATAGGCTGTTCTGGCATTACGCAGAGCCTTCCTATAAATTGCAAGATTATCTTGCCAGGCTAGGCGAGATTCTTCCAGTTTAGAGGCACGCCTCTTGTTTTAATTTGCAAGTGTGCTGGCTATACCATGGTGCTAACCTCCTCTGTTTTATTGTCTTCTTTTTCAGAGGTGCAATAGTCAAGAGTTGTCTGTAATGAGTCTGTAGTATTATTAACAAGCTGATCTATGTGTGAGGGGCTACAGGAAGCTGCTAAGTCCTCTGCAACATTAAGACATGGCATTGAATTTAATACTATAGTAATTGTTTCCTTAAATTTGGCTACAGCATTGTCAGACAATGAGTTGTTTATTTACACTCTGACAGAAGCCAATTAAGTCTGAACAAAGAGATAAATGCAGGACTAAGACTATCACTGTGGTTGTCAATATGAATATTAAAATCACCTACAATCATTATTTTTATATGTTTACGCGATCAAGCCTGATGCAAATTCTGCAAATTCAGATAAAAAAACTTAGAGCTTGATATAATATAACAAATAAGACTGGCTGTAATGTTTTCCAGGTTGGGTGAGTCAGGCTAAGAACGAGACTTTCAAATGAATTATAATTTAGTTTAGGTTTAGGATTTATGAGTAAACTAGAGTCAAATATGGCTCCAATTCCACCACCTCGACCAGTACTTCGAGGAATATGAGTATTACAATGACTGGGGGGAGTGGATTCATTTAAACATATTCATCCTCCTGCAACCAGGTTTCAGTGAGGCAAATAAATCAATATCATAATCAAATATTTATTGAGTAAAACAGCTTTAGAGGACAAGGACCTAATATTCAAGAGTCCACATTTAATTCTCTTGTTTTTATGATTTACTCCTCTTCTGTTTATTTTATCTTTAAATAATGCAGGTGGACGGGGGACAGACACAGTCTCTATACTAGATGATTAGGTGGGCAACTGCTCTAGTGGAGGCACGGACAAGCGCGTAAGACTGCAGCTCTGCTTCCTGGTCTCAACTCTGGATTGTCACACGTTAGATCTACTAATAAACTTGACCATGTTTCTAGATATAAGAGCTGCTCTATCCAAAGTGGGATGGATGCCGTCTCTCCTAATCAGACCAGGTTTTCCCCAGAAAGGTGTTAAATTATAGATGAAGCCCACATTGTTTGCTGGACACCACCTCGACAGTCAGCGGTGAAATGACGACATGCGGCTATACATGTCATCACTGGTCACATTGGGTAGGGGTCCAGAGAAATTTACGGAGTCCGACATCGTTTTGGCATATTCATACATCGATGATACATTAATTTTCGTGACCTCCGATTGGCGTAACCGGGTGTCATTACCGCCGACCTGAATGATAATCTTATATTTACGCTTATCTTTAGCCAGCAGTTTTTAACTGCACTCAGTGTCGCCCGTAAAGTTAGCGCTATAGGATTCTCCGTGGACCAGTTTGCCCTCTAAGCAAACTGGTGGGGATTGTGTGCCAAGAGACTGATTGTTCCAAGCACTTTATGATTACAGACGTCAATGCTATAGATCTGTAATCATTGAGGCCGTCTATGTCACGTTTCTTGAAAATGGGGATGGTGGAGGCTTTCAGACATTTGGGGTAGGTGGCATGTGTTAGGGAAAGGTTGAAGACTGGTGAGGATCTCTGCACATGCTTTAATCATGGCCCCCCAGGATACCATCCGGACCAGCAGCCTTCCTGGAGTTCACTGCTCGTAGGTTTTTCCTCACCTCATGATGGAGACAGAGAGCTGGGGTTGTTGAGTCAGGTTGAAGCAGTGACTGCAGGTGAGTGGAGGTGGTTATTGTATTTGGTTAGGGCCTGGATACCCTTCCACATCTGTCGCGGGTTGTTGTCCATCAGGTATCCCTACATTTTCCACTTGTATGTGTCTTTGGCCTGTTTGATGCCCCTCCGCCAAAGGTCGGCTCTGGCAGGGCTGTACTGAGCTCTGTCCCCCCTGAAAGCTGAGTTTTGAGCTCTGATCAGTGTCTGGACTTCGTCATCCAGGGCTTCCTGTTTGGGAAGATCGGGATTCGTCTTTCCTCAGTGACGTTTTCTACACACCACTTGATGTAGAAGAGTACAGACTCGGTGTATGTGTCCAGATCCTGGACTTCAAAAATGCACCACTCCAGCACCAGCTGTACAAGAGCATCCGCAGGCCAGGCTTTGATGGACTGAGTGGCTGGTTTAGTTTGCCTTCTGATGGGGGTGTAGGCAGGGAGAGGTGATCTAACTGTCCAAGGTAGGAGAAGGGGGTTGCTCTATAATCATGCTTGATGTTTAAGAAGAAGAAGATTTACTTTATTAATCCCCAAATTATTTTTTCACTCCATTTTATTTTACATGCATTAACCCTGATACACACGCACATGCAGTACAGCAGCACAGACAATGCAGTACACTGGCATAGACATGCAATGTGGAGAGAGATGGTGGAGTGATGGGCAGCCAGCCAATTCGGAATCCTGTGGCTGAAGAGAAGGAGACGGGATGTTAGTGCGGGGCAGGGGCGTGGGTCGAGCCGGTGTGTGTCGCTGGGGATCGGGGGCAGGTCTTCTCCGGGGTGCCGGCACGGGACAGGCGGGAGAGGATGGCTGACCCTCCTGCGCCCGGGCTCTGGAGACGACGGCTAGGTGGTCCTCCGCCAGGGTGATGGCTGCGGCCAGGTCCGCCTGGCGGTGGCCGCGCACCCAGTCCGACGTCGCCGCAGGGAGCCCCTCCATGAACTGCTCCGCCACGATCTGCCCCATCAGCCGTTCCTCGCCGGCGGAGTCCCCCGGTCGCAGCCATCGTGTCGCCGCGTCCTTCAGCTGCCGTGCGAAGACGAACGGCAATCAGCGGGCCCCAGCCTGGCTCCCCGAAACCGGCGGCGGTGGTCCTCCGCCGAGGAGCTCATCCGATCGAGGATGGCTCTCCTGACGTCCACGTACAGACCCCTGGAGGGCCCCGGCAGGCCGAGCGCTGCCGTCTGGGCATCCCCCGACAACAGGGGGAGCAGCCGCACGGCCCACTCCGCCTCCGGCCAGCCGCACGCCGACGCTGTTGCCTCGAACATCTCCAGGTATGACTGGGCATCATCGTTCCCAGTCATCCTGTGCAGGGTCATGCCGGAGAGCGAGGGACCCGGCGACGTTGTCCCCGCCCGGACCAACATCGCCTCCAGCAGCTGCGTCTGCCTCTCCCTCTGCTGCTGTAGCGCCACGAGCTGTTGCCTGGTCCCACCTCATCGCGGCGACCTCCGCCACCATTTGGGCCAGCGCCGTCACTTGCTGTGGCTCCGACATTTCCTCTGTGCTGAGCCACATTGGGTGCCAAAATGTGACAGTTTCACTGTCTCTGTGGGTTCTTTCAGCACAGAGTACGCCGAGACCACAGCTTGTTCTCAACTGAAACCTTTATTTTAACACATAAATTATACACACGGCAGCCAATCACAGGCTTGTTGCTGTCGTCTGCCGTGTGTCTTTTCCCCCGTGTGTCCTTGTCCGTGCTTCTTTGGCCTTGCCTCTCTGGTCGTGCTTCCCTCTCTCTCTCTCTCTGTCCAGCACGCTACTATATCGGGAGGCGAGAGTGATTAACCACCTGGGAACCGGTGTGTCAATCACTCTCACCTGGCGCTGCTCTCCCGAGCCCTCCCCACACCTCTCTCCTGCAGCTGATGCACCACGCCCCCTCCACAGTCTCCTGTGATAATGAGCGCTATATTACTACTGTAATATTGCTAATGTAAAAATTCATCATTCAATTAAGTTCATTCATTGTAATTAAGCCTCTTCTTAAAAAGCCAACTCTAGATCAAGAGGTTTTATCTAATTACAGGCCGATATCAAACCTTTCATTCCTCTCTAAGGTACTTGAGAAAGCCGTAGCCAATCAGCTGTGTGATTTTCTCCATACAAACAACTTATTTGAGGAGTTTCAGTCAGGATTTAGATTAAATCATAGCACAGAGACCACACTAGTCAAAGTTAAAAACGACCTCCTAATGGCATCGGACAAAGGTCCTATTAGATCTTAGTGCAGCATTTGACACCATTGGCCATCAGATTCTTTTACAGAGACTGGAATATCAAATTGGCATCAAAGGACCCGCCCTAGGCTGGTTTAAGTCATATTTCTTAGACCGATCTCAGTTTGTTCATGTTAATAATGAATCCTCCATGCAAACCAAAGTTTCTCATGGAGTCCCACAAAGTTCTGTATTAGGGCCACTTCTATTCAGTTTATATATGCTTCTTCGAGGGAACATTATTAGGAATCATTCAATTAACTTTAACTGTTATACCAACGACACCCAATTCTATTTATCGATCAAGCCTAATGAAACCAATCACTTAACTAAACTCCAAGCATGAATTAAGGACATAAATAAATTGGATGATCCACAATTTTCTGATGCTAAATTCAGATAAAACTGAAATTCTCGTAATAGGACCCAAACACCTTAGAAACTATCATTCCAGAGATTTAGCCTTAGATGGGATCACCCTGGCCACCAGCTCCACCCTAAAAAATCTTGGCGTTGTTTTTGATCAAGACTTGTCCTTTAATGACTATATAAAACAACTTTCGAGGACTGCATTCTTCCACCTACGTAACATCAGACGCATTATATCTCAAGCGGATGCAGAAAAATTAGTCCATGCATTTGTTACTTCTAGGCTGGACTATTGTAACTCTTTGCTATCAGGCTGCTCTAATAAGTCTCTTAAGAGTTTGCAGCTGATTTAGAAAGCTGCTGCACGTGTTCTGACAGGAACCAAAATCAGAGATCACATCGCTCCCATTTTGGCTTCCTTGCACTGGCTACCCATTAAATCTAGAATAGAATTTAAAATTCTTCTCCTAACATACAAAGCTCTTCATGGTCAGGCACCATCATATCTAAAAGAGCTCACAGTACCTTACTACCCCACTAGAACACTGCACTCTCAAGATGCTGGGTTCCTTGTGGTTCCTATAGTGTCTAAAAGTTGATTGGGAGCCAGAGCTTTCAGCTATCAAGCTCCTCTTCTGTGGAATAAACTACCACTCTGTGTTTCGGGAGGCAGACACGATCAACACCTTTAAGAGTAGACTTAAGACTTTCCTTTTTTGATAAAGCTTATAGTTAGGGCTGGCTCAGGTCATCCCTTAATTATGCTGCCATAGGACTAGACTGCTGGGGATATACACACACTCTCCCCTTCTCTCTCTCTCCTTATCCATCTATCCATCCATCCACCCACCCACCCACCTACCTACCTATCCAGTGTGCAGTGGTTGTTGATTATCCTGCTGTCTGAACACCAGTCCTATGGACTATGTAAACACAGAGCCCCCTCCTCTGTCATTGCGGTGGATGGTGCGGCCTGCTAGCTCCACTGAAGCGTTGGGGATTAACGGGTGTAGCCAAGACTGGCGCTCGTCCATCTTCTTTGAGAGGGATCTGGCGTTGTGAGGAAGATCGATGATAGCGGAGGTTTGTTTCTTTAGCTGAGCTAGTAGGCGTGCCTGGCATCCGCGTTTCTGCTTCCTCTCCCTACATCGCCTCTGGCGCTTGCCGGTCCTGACAACAATCCAGTTCATTAATGAATATAAATATCTTTTGGCTATTACATAACGCACCATATTTTACAATTTTCATTAAGAGTGCAGTTCCCAAATTTTAACCTATGCAATATGTAGTAATTTTTTACAAAATTTGGGGAAATATATTGCATTATGCAATGGAAATTATTAGTGAAAATGTATTGCATTTTATAGCGTTATTGCTTCATTTAGGTCAAGAGTTATTCATCCACAGGCCTTCTGTTTACCTTGATAAAACATCAGTAACAACAACACCACATTAATCATAATTCTATCATTTTGTATGATGTAATTACTCTCCTGTTATTTACCAATTCCCTGGTCCATGTCATCATGTCTTCCACAATGGCACTGGACATTTTTTACTACACCATTGCTTACAGTACATGTAATGGTGTCACGTGAAGCGGGTGTGAATACAGAGCTCATATAGTCTGTGAAAGTATGCAAACACTGCAGAGCAGCACTGCCGACACTGAAACAGACAAGGCTTCTAAACCGCTGTCTGCACAGGATGCATGTATGTGGATGATTTGTGGTTTTGCAGGTGAATTCAACAATAGGCATCTGTACTCCAAATATGAGGGATTCATTCAAGATTGATTGTGCCTCTGTGCTTTAATTACATCAACAGGTTCATGTTTTTTAAATTTAATTCTTCTTGAATATGTTGTATGCAAATCAATCTCAGACCAACATCACTGTTGGACTGCAGTACCAGGGGTTACTGGGAATAGTGCTGATTTCCATAATGACTTTAGTTCCATGCTGTGTGTTTCTCTTCATTAATGCGACCATGCTATTCACCCTGAGGAGTAAACATGTGTTTCGTGAGACCTCCCGTTATATTCTTCTGTATAACCTTCTTTTTGCAGATACTGTACAGATGGCACAGAGTCAGTTAATGTACATTCTGGGTGCGTGTAGATTAAGGATGACATATCCTGTGTGTGGTGCTCTTGGTATGCTCGCCCATCTCACAAGTAAAATCTCTCCTCTCACACTTGTGGCGATGTCTTTAGAGAGATATGTAGCTGTGTGTTACCCACTGAGGCACGCTACCATCATCACCATCAGAAACACAGGGGTGGCCATTTGTGTGATCTGGGCCATCAGTTCATTAAATGTCCTCACTCAAGTTTTATTGATGTTAAATTTTCAAGTTGAAGACCTTATGAATTTGCAGATGAAAGACTTTTGTGGAAAAGAAAGTATATTTTTTGATCCAATATCAGATCTTTACGAAAAAGCCTACACTTACTGTCTGTTTGTATCAGCTGGTATTGTAGTCGCTTGTTCTTATATTGGTGTGATGGTAGCAGCCAGATCAGCCTCCACAGACCGAGATTCAGCCGTTAAAGCTCGTAAAACACTGCTGCTGCATCTGGTGCAGTTGGGCCTCAGTCTTTCCTCAACTTTACACAACCTGTTGCTTATTGCTATCTCAAAGATTCCAGACAGGATAGTAAGTGTACGCATACAGATTTTCCTTTATGTACTTGTTATCATCCTTCCCAGATGTCTGAGTGCTCTCATCTATGGAATCAGAGACCAGACCATCAGACCCGTCCTTGTTTACCATCTATGCTGTCAATGGAAACGCTCACCTTTGCTCTCTGTTGTTCCAGCCAAAGCTAAAATCAGCATACTTATTGCTTCCTAAATAAATTGTTTCTAAGAAAATGTATTAATTTAAGCTAAATGTAAATAGAGAATGTGTAGTGTCATTTTTTAAAGTAAAAAGATATTTCTTTCATGCTATTTATGACGTACAATATATAAATAGTCACATTAGCTAAAACAAAATAATGGTTTGAGCACAACAAAAGAAAAGCCATGTATCTCTGCAGTATTAAGGTGGTAGCAGAAATGAGAAAGATATGTGTGAAGACCTGGCAACAAGAGTCCATAGATAAGATAGCCCTACAGGTGAGTGAGGATGTTTAGCAGACCAGCCAAAGGGCACCTTGCATATAACTGCAACCCTTAATTTGTCATTTCAGTTATGAGATTAAAAACCTCCAAAATAATGATTCTGAGGAAAATAAAAAAGGATGTCTATACTGCAAAATATGAAGCACAGAAACAAAAGGTCCAGAATACTACAGTATATTTTCCACTCATAACTCCTAAATACAATTACAAACTAAAAAAAATAATCTAAATTACACCAGGGCTACTCTTCAGTTATGGCACATGTTTATATAATTGTAATTATTTAATGTGTGGAAACGTTTGATTGGAATACCAAAATTAAATGAATTCCTTCATCTAAGCCAGGGGTGCCAAACTCATTTTCACCGAGGGCCAAATCGGCATAATGGTTGAGCTCAAAGGGCCAAAAGCAACTATACAGTATAAATGTAACCAAATATAATGTATAATAAATGTAAATACTCCATAACATATTGTTAAATAACTTTCTGTATTTATTACTTACTGAAGTTACAAATATTACATATGCATTTGCATAGATGAAAAAAACTACTTGTTGTGTGTTACTATAACAATAACTCTTTAAATTTATTAGGTTAAGAAACCCACATTACTCCATTGATCAACAATCAAACTCTTCAAGTAAATATTATCAAAACACAAGTTAAAACATTAACTTTGTTTAAAAAAAATTGACAGTTTAGAGAACATACAACAAACAATAGTGAGCTGCTAAGAAAATGTGTGACGTAACATTTTAAACATTTTAAAAATAATTGGCTGTACACAGTCTTGCAGGTGTAAACATCATCTGCATGAACACATAAACCTGTAAACAGTAAATACATTGCTACACATAAAGTAGTAGCCTATATGTAATAAACTGAAAATAACAAAATAAGGGTTGTCTCAGTTCAATGAGTTCAAAGTGATGAGGATACTGCCTGTCCTTGAACACAACAAGTGGATCCCCTGGCCTCTCCTCCATCCTCATCTATTGATCATGTTCTGAAAACAACACAAAACAGAATGCAAGCACAATCATTAAGCTTAACTATTCTTATTCTTGGATGAAATACATTTTACTACTGTATATTTTAATATGTTTTTTTTTTAAAACTCTTGCGTATCTGTTTTCTGGCCCGATGTCTGACACTGTTTTCCTTTGACCAGTGCGTCAATGTCTGGTTTTAGCTCTTGTGCTGTGGCAATCCATAAAACAGCATAGAGGTTGTCATCAGTGATGCGTGATCTGTGCTTCGTTTTGTTAATATTCATTACTGAAAGCATCTGTTCGCACAGATAGGGGCTCCCAAACATAGAAAGGACACGGGCAGCATGAAGTCGACGCTGTGGCATCACACCAGGGGGAAGTACAGGGTAAAAGTCCAGGGCAGCATCCTGGAACTTCGCTCTCAGGCCACGGTCACTTTGAAGCTTGATTAACTTGGGCTGAAGGTGATGGGGTACACTGCTGACTTCGGTGGTGAAAGGACTGGCAAAGATGGCAAAGGCCGACTGCTGTGCTCTGAAGTCAGAGAAGCGCCGATCAAATTCACCGGCTCAGCTTGGTAGCCAACCTAGCACATGAAATTAATTTTCTTGGAAGAAAAAGTCCAGTTGCTTATAACTCAACTCCTTTGACTGCTTTCATGACTGTGGTCATTATATTATCCATCCCCAGCAACTTTCCACACAAAGCTTCTTGGTGGATAATGCAATTATTCGTTATCAGAGGTGTGTGACAGTTACTTTTTTGCATTTTCTCATTTATTAATCCAACCAAGCCTGTTTTTTCTCCACACATTGCAGGGGCACCATCTGTAGTTAACAAACCTTTAAGGATAATTAAGGAGGAATTCTACAGGATTGCAGGCGACTGATATAGCAATCATTCTGTTGAAGTTAACGACCACACTTTAAATTTTATTCTGTTAATGACATTCTGCTGTAAACTCTGTCTTGGATCAGTAATACTGTATTGTAGGGCTTCCTAATGTGATAGGGTGCATTGATGGAACACACATTCCTATTACTGCTCCTTCATTGAATGAAGGAGACTATGTAAATAGGAAGTCATTCCACAGCATTAATGTGCAGGTACATTGACTACTGTCTTACATTAACTCACTATATACCACAATATACTGCAACTAACAGTAACTAATGCAGCATGTCTCCCACGCCGCTTGTCTCTCCTTTGCTGCTGCAACAGCGTTGTTTTTTTTTTTAAATATGGGCTCATATTCGCCATAAGCATGTACTAGTACTTCCATTTCTAACGGCGTAAAATAAGTTGCTATTTTTTTAATTTGTTTTTTCATAGTAACTCGTAGTATCGGTGCTCCATTGATGATGGCTTTTTATTGCCGTCATGGACGCGCTTAACTCAGGGTGAACATACTCAGAGTTGATTGAACTAACGCAGATCAGCTGTTCTGGAACCGAAAACTCAGAGTTTCCCATCTCGGGTAAGTCAACTCAGATCTCAGGGTTAAACTCAGAATTTGTTGAACCTGCTTTCTGGAACGGACCCCAGTCCTATGGACTATGTAAACACAGAGCCCCCTCCTCTGTCATTGCGGTGGATGGTGCGGCCTGCTAGCTCCACTGAAGCGTTGGGGATTAACGGGTGTAGCCAAGACTGGCGCTCGTCCATCTTCTTTGAGAGGGATCTGGCGTTGTGAGGAAGATCGATGATAGCGGAGGTTTGTTTCTTTAGCTGAGCTAGTAGGCGTGCCTGGCATCCGCGTTTCTGCTTCCTCTCCCTACATCGCCTCTGGCGCTTGCCGGTCCTGACAACAATCCAGTTCATTAATGAATATAAATATCTTTTGGCTATAACAAAACGCACCATATTTTACCATTTTCATTAAAAGAGTGCAGTTCCCAAATTTTAACCTATGCAATATGTAGTAATTTCTTACAAAATTTGGGGAAATATATTGCATTATGCAATGGAAATTATTAGTGAAAATGCATTCAATTTTATAGCGTTATTACATGATGTGGTGTTATTGCTTCATTTAGGTCAAGAGTTATTCATCCACAGGCCTTCTTTTTATGTGTTTACCTTGATTAGTAACAACAACAAAAAAGACTACCACATTATTACACCACAATGGCACTGGACATTTTGTACTACACCATTGCTTACAGTACATGTTATGGTGTCACGTGAAGCAGGTGTGAAAACTGAGCTCATATAGTCTATGAACATATGCAAACACTGCAGAGCAGCACTGCCGACACTGAAACAGACAAAGCTTCTAAACCGCTGTGTGATGTCTCGCTGGTAGTGGACCCAAAAATGCAGAGGAGCAGAGTTTGCCAAATAAGCAGCCGTTTATTAGACCACGGGAAAAAGGGGCAGGAGGGTGTCACGGGCGCCAGGAAGGCGGAAGGCAGCAGGGGCAGGGGAGCTCACGGGGGGAGCTTGAGCCGGGGTAGGGAGAGGCCGTCAAGGGGTTTAGACTGGGGCGGACTGGTGCAGAAGCCTGATGATGAGGAGGGTGAAGAGCTGAAATCTGGAGACAGAAATAAAAGTCAATGCACAGCTAAATCTCAGGTTACAAAGTCTTATGAGGAGCCTAGTTGATCTACCACGACGCGGTGAATATCTGGCAGCAGCATGCAGGAGGCCAGCCTCTAAATACTGCTCGAGATGATGATCAGCTTCAGGTGTGTGCAGACAGCTCCACAGCACCACACCCATCCCTGTAATGAGAGCACCTGGAGCCCAACCCCCAGCCTAGACACCACACGCTGTCTGCACAGGATGCATGTATGTGGATGATTTGGGGTTTTGCAGGTGAATTCAACAACAGGCATCTGTACTCCAAATATGAGGGATTCATTCAAGATTGATTGTGCCTTTGTGCTTTAATTACATCAACAGGTTCATATTTTTTAAATTTGTTGTCACTGTTGGACTGCAGTACCAGGGATTACTGGAAAGATTGATGTTTTCCTTTCTGGAAGAGTTTGCAGATGAAGGACTTTGTGGGAAAAAAAAGTATATTTCTTGATCAAATATCAGATCTTCATGACAAGGCCTACACTTACTGTCTGTTTGTATCAGCTGGTATTGTAGTCTCTTGTTCTTATATTGGTGTGATGGTAGCCGCCAGATCAGCCTCCACAGACCGAGATTCAGCCGTTAAAGCTCGTAAAACACTGCTGCTGCATCTGGTGCAGCTGGGCCTCAGTCTTTCCTCAACTTTACACAACCTGTTGCTTATTGTTATCTCAAAGATTCCAGATAGGATATTAAGTGTACGCATCCTGATTTTCCTTATTGTACTTGTTATTATCCTTCCCAGATGTCTGAGTGCTCTCATCTATGGAATCAGAGACCAGACCATCAGACCCGTCCTTGTTTACCATCTATGCTGTCAATGGAAACGCTCACCTTTGCTCTCTGTTGTTCCAGCCAAAGCTAAAATCAGCATAATTATCGCTTACTAAATAAATTGTTTAAGAAAATGTGTTAATTTAAGGTAAATGTAAATACAGAATGTGTAGTGTAATTTTTTAAAGTAAAAAGATATTTAATTCATGCTATGTATGACCTACAATATATAAATAGTCACATTAGCTAAAACAAAATAATAGTGTGAATACAACAATAGAAAAGCCATGTATCTCTGCAGTATTAAGGTGGTAGCAGAAAAGACAAAGTTATGTGTGAAGACCTGGCAACAAGAGTCCATAGATAAGATAGCCCTACAGGTGAGTGAGGATGTTTAGCAGACCAGCCAAAAGGCACCTTGCATATAACTGCAACCCTTAATTCATTTCCGATATATTAAAAACCTCCAAAATGATGATTATGGGGAAATCAAAAAAAGATGTCAATACTGCAAAAAATGAAGCACAGAAACAAAAGGTCTAGAATAGTACAGTATATTTGACTAACAGAGCAGCTCTTTCTATCTCCACCTTTAAGTGTTCAGAATGTGCTGACGATGTTGAAGCAGTGGCAACATACTTAGATTATTTCGATTTCTTTGATGTGACTGACACTATCTTTATGGTCATCATTAACCTTTTTGGCTGCTTCTTGGCTTAGCTTAGCCGACTGTATCCATATATTCACTTCTTGTACAAAATGTACATGCTCATTATTTCTTGGTTAAGACCAATCCATTTGATCTGCGTACATATTCTCTTCACATCCTATCTGACAAAATAAGTCTTTCACATGCTCATTTATTGACTGAATAACCTTAATCAGACCTTCATATTTGGTCAAAAGTTCCTCGACTATGTCTGCGGTGATGAAGATAACATTAGTCATCTGGTTTATGATGAGGACTGGAGCTGTGATTTCCCCCAAGACTGCCAGGCCTCCTGGCCCGGCATGACCTCAGAAATTAAAGGCTAGATGGAGGGTCTGTTAAAACTGTGAAGGGGCAGAGGAGTCGGGGGAAGCAGGAATCAAGGGACTCTCCAGAACTGGCTTGATTTTTGAGACATGGAATGTGGGGTGTACTCGCATGGACCTGGGAAGCTTGAGGCGGACTGCAGCAGGGTTGATGACCTTCTGAATTTCGTAGGGGCCGATGAACTTGGGTGCCAGTTTCTTCAAGTCGACCCGGAGTGGTAGGTCCCGGGTTGACAACCACACCTTCTGTCCCACTTGGTAAGCGGGAGCCGAGGAGCGGCAACGATTGGCCAAGGCTGTGTAACGGCCCACCGACCGCAGGAGAGTGGATCTGGCCTGGGACCAGGTGCGGCGACACCGGCGGATGAAAGCCTGTAGAGAGGGGCAAGAAACCTCCCTCTCCTGGGCCGGAAATAGGGGTGGCTGGTATCCATAAGCACACTGGAACGGGGAGAGCTGAGGAGTGTGTTATGGGCATATTCTACCCAGAGCAACTGCTGCGACCAGGATGTGGGGTGACTGGAGACCATACACCGGAGAGCCACCTCCATCTCCTGGTTTTTCCGCTCCGTCTGGTCGTTTGAGGATGAAACCCGGATGACAGGCTGGCCGTGGCCCCGATGAGAGAGCAGAACTCTCTCCAAAAGACCGAGGAGAACTGCGCTCCTCAGTCAGAGACCACATCGACTGGAAGACCATGGAGCCGGAATATGTGCTGAAGGACCAGCTCAGCAGTCTCTTTGGCTGAAGGGAGCTTGGGCAGGGGAATGAAGTGGGTCATCTTGCTAAACCGGTCTACCATGGTAAGGATAGTGGTGTGTCCTTGAGATGGTGGTAGACCGGTCACAAAGTCCAGAGATATGTGGGACCAGGGACGATGGGGAACTGGAAGCGGGAGCAGGTGACCAGCAGGAGCCTGGTGGGAGGATTTGTTCCGGTTGCAGACAGGGCAGGCCTTGACAAACCCCTGGGTGTCCAGATCCAAGGAGTCCCACCAGAATCGGCGCTGAAGAACCTCCTTGGTCCTCTGGATCCCTGGATGGCAGGTGAGGTGCGTGTTGTGGGACCACTGGAGCACCTCAGAACGGAGGTGGGCCGGGACGAAGAGCCGGTTGGGAGGACAGGCGCTGGGACCTGGTTGCTCCTCCAGCGCCGTCCTAACTCTCTCCTCAATCCCCCATGTAATGGCGGCGGCCAGGCGAGCAGAGGGAAGGATGGTGTCTACTGCCGTGGAAACCTCTTCTTCTTCCTTCAGGAACTGGCGGGAGAGGGCGTCAGGCTTAACGTTGCGGGTTCCCGGGCGATAGGAGAGAGTGAAATTAAATCTGGTGAGAAAGAGGGACCAGCGGGCCTGCCTGGAGTTCAGCCTTCTGGCTGACCTGATGTATTCTAGGTTCTTGTGGTCCGTCCATACAAGAAATGGTTGTTCGGCCCCCTTCAGCCAGTGACGCCACTCGTCCAGTGCCAATTTGACCGCCAGATGCTCCCGATTGCCAATGTCATAGTTCATTTCTGCGGGAGTCAGGCGTCGAGAGAAAAAGGCGCAGGGGTGGAGCTTCTGGTTGTCAGTAGCCTGCTGAGACAGGACAGCCCCCACCCCGACATCAGAGGTGTCTACTTCCACCACGAACTGTCTCTTGGGGTCGGGCATACGCAGGATAGGCGCAGAGGTGAAGCGATTCTTGAGGGTCTGGAAGGCATCTGTGGCAGCGGAGGACCAGCTGAAGGGGACTTTGGAGGAGGTGAGAGCTGTGAGAGGGGCTGCCACCATGCTGTATCCCCGAATGAAACGACGGTAAAAATTGGTGAACCCCAGGAACCTTTGTAGCTGCTTCCGGGAGTCAGGAACAGGCCAGGCGGCGACGGCAGAGACCTTGGCTGGATCCATCTGGATGCTCCCCTGGCCGACAATGTATCCAAGAAAGGAGACTGATGGGGCATGGTACTCGCATTTCTCTGCCTTAACAAACAGCAAGTTTTCCAGGAGCTGTTGAAGAACCCCCTGAACATGGTGGATGTGGTCCTCCCTGGTCTTAGAGAAAATTAGGATATCATCCAAGTAGACGAAGACATGCTTGTTAAGCATGTCCCGGAGCATGTCGTTGACCAGAGCCTGGAAGACGGCGGGGGCGTTGGTGAGGCCAAAAGGCATCACCAGGTATTCATAATGTCCAGTAGGTGTGTTGAATGCTGTCTTCCACTCGTCACCCTCCCGAATTCGCACCAGGTGGTAGGCCTTGCGGAGGTCTAGTTTGGTGAAGATAGTAGCCCCCTCCAGGAGTTCAAAGGCAGACGAGATGAGGGGGAGGGGATACCGATTCTTCACTGTTATGTCGTTGAGGCCTCGGTAGTGGATGCAGGGCCTCGATGATTTGTCCTTCTTCTCGACAAAAAAGAATCCCGCTCCAGCAGGGGAGGATGACGGACGGATGATGCCAGCCGCCAGGGAGTCGTTAATGTAGTCCTCTATGGCCTTCCTCTCTGGTGCGGACAGGGAGTATAGACGACCTCGGGGAGGACTGGTGCCGGGTAGAAGATCTATGGCACAGTCATATGGACGGTGAGGAGGCAAAGAGGTCGCCTTCGCCTTGCTGAAAACCTCCCTGAAATCGTGGTACTCCGGCGAGACCCCTATCAGATCGGGAGCCAAAGTGGTGCAGGGCCTGGACTGAGGAGCGGAGGCCTGCTTGAGACAGACTTGGTGACAGGCCGAGCTCCAGCCCAGAATGGCTCCCGTCGCCCAGTCTATGTGGGGGTTGTGGCGCCGGAGCCAGGGATATCCCAAAATGAGTGGGATACGCGGAGAGTTCAAGATGTGAAACGTGATAGTTTCGTGGTGGTTGCCGGAGAGAAGCATCTGCACTGGAACAGTCTGATGAGTGACGGTCCCCAGCAGGTGACCGTCCATGGCGTTGGCAGGGACAGGCTGAGGCAGAGTGACCCTTTCTATCTCCAACTGGGCCAGCTCTTTATTTATAATGGAGACGTCGGCGCCAGAGTCTATGAAGACGGCAAGGGAGTGGGAGCCCCCTGGTAGCAGCAGGCGACCATGGCAGAGGGGGCATTTCTTGAGGGACAGTTCAGAGGTCAGACTCACCAGTACATCCCTCGCTACTGGTGAGACATGGCTTTTGCTGGACACCTGTAGACGAAGTGTCCGTCTTGTCCACAGTACAGACAAAGGTTGTGTCTTTGACGACGCTGGCGTTCCTCTGGTGACAGAGTGGTTCTGCCAACCTGCATAGGTTCTGAATCTCCCCTCTGAGGTTCAGGCCGGGAAGAGGATGCCTTCGGTACTGCACGGAACTGGGTAGGAAGAGGTTGCGCAATCCGTCCTCGCCGTCTCTCCTCCCGCCTGGCCTGGATGCGTCGGTCCACCCGCCGTGTGAGTTTGATGAGCTCATCCAATGTGGCAGGGAGATCATATGACACCAGCTCGTCCTTAACATACTCCTCGAGCCCCTGTAGGTAGGCGTCACACTGGGCCTCGGTGTTCCATTTACTCTGGCGAGCCCTGGTGCGAAAGTCAATAGAGTAGTCAGCCACGGAGCGGTCCCCCTGGTGGAGGTTCAGGAGACCGCCCATAGCATCTGGACCCTTGGAAGGTGGGCCAAAAACCTTCCGGAGCTCAGCAGCGAAGTCTGAAGCTAAGGTGATTACCAGGGCAGAGACAGACGAGCAGGTCAAAGGCAGGCAGGGTCGGCAACGGGAGATCAGTCCGGAAAACAGTGCTGGAAAGACTTGCATGACGCGAAGAACAATCTGGCAAAGAGTGTCTGGAGGTTGGTGCTTAAATACAGGGTTGATTACTGATGAGAAGCAGGTGTGGGAGGCGGGAGAAACCATGGTGACTGATGAAGAGGTGGGGCTGAAAGGTGAGTGGAAAGTTACTGGGTGCAGGTAAGAGGGAAAAGCAGACAGGGGACCAGAGTGGATTGTGACAATGCTGTGTGTTTCTCTTCATTAATACGACCATGCTATTCACACTGAGGAGTAAACATGTGTTTCGTGAGACCTCCCGTTATATTCTTCTGTATAACCTTCTTTTTGCAGATACTGTACGGATGGCACAGGGTTAGTTAATGTACATTCTGGCTGCTTGTAGATTAAGGCTGACATATCCTGTTTGTGGTACTCTTGTTATGCTCGCTGTACTCACAAAGGAAATTTCTCCTCTCACACTTGTGGTGATGTCTTTAGAGAAATATGTAGCTGTGTGTTACCCACTGAGACACGCTACCATCGTCACCAAAAGAAACACAGGGGTGGCCATTTGTGTGATCTGGACCATCAGTTCATTAAATGTCCTCACTCAAGTTTTATTGATGATAAATTCTCATGTTGAAGACATTGAGTTTGCAAAAAGACTTTTGTGGAAAAGAAAGTATAGCTTTTGATGAAATATCAGATCTTTATGAAAAAGCCTACACTTACTGTCTGTTTGTATCAGCTGGTATTGTAGTCTCTTGTTCCTATATTGGTGTGATGGTAGCAGCCAGATCAGCCTCCACAGACCGAGATTCAGCCGTTAAAGCTCGTAAAACACTGCTGCTGCATCTGGTGCAGCTGGGCCTCAGTCTTTCCTCAACTTTACACAACCTGTTGCTTATTGCTATCTCAAAGATCATAGACAGGATATTAAGTGTACGCATCCAATTATTATTGTAGGTGATTTTAATATTCATGTTGACAACCACAGTGATAGTCTTAGTACTGCATTTATCTCTTTGTTAGACTCAATTGGCTTCTGTCAGAGTGTAAACAAACCGACTCATTGTCTGAACCACACTCTTGACCTTATACTCTCACACAATTGATCATCTAATAGTCTTTCCACATAATCCTATTCTATCTGACCATTTTCTAATAACCTCTGAGTTCATACTACTGGACTATAAGCCTTTTTTCAGAAACTCCTACAGCAGATGACAGTGCTGTAGCCAAATTTAAGGAAACGATTACTATAGTATTAAATTCAATGCCATGTCTTAATGTTACAGAGGACTTAGCAGCTTCCTGTAGCCCCTCACACATAGATCAGCTCGTTAATAATACTACAGAGTCATTACAGACAACTCTTGACTCTATTGCACCTCTGAAAAAGAAGACAATAAAACAGAGGAGGTTAGCACCATGGTATAGCCAGCACACTCACAAATTAAAGCAAGAGGCACGTAAATCTGAACGTAAATGGCGTGCCTCTAAACTGGAAGAATCTCGCCTAGCCTGGCAAGATAATCTTGCAATTTATAGGAAGGCTCTGCGTAATGCCAGAACAGCCTATTATTCCTTATAATTGAGGAAAATAAGAACAACCCCAGGCTTCTCTTCAGCACTGTAGCCAGGCTAACAGAGAACCACAGCTCTATTGAGTCATCTATTCCTTTAAGTCTAACTAGTAATGACTTCATGAGCTTCTTTAATGATAAAATTCTAAATATTAGAGACAAAATTCATCACCTTTTGCCCTCAACAGGCACTCATCTGATTTCAGATACAGCAAGTTTGGAAATAGCTATAAAACCTGACATATATTAAGCCTGCTTTTCTCCCGTCGACATTCAACAAATAACTACAATAATTTCTTCATCTAAGTCGTCAACCTGTCTCTTAGACCCTATCCCAACCAGGCTGCTTAAAGATGTATTACCTTTAGTTAGCCCGTCCTTATTGAATATGATTAATCTGTCTTTATTATCAGGATATGTACCACAGTCCTTTAAAATAGCTGTGATTAAGCCTCTTCTTAAAAAACCAACTCTAGATCAAGAGGTTTTAGCCAATTACAGACCGATATCAAACCTTTCATTCATCTCGAAGGTACTTGAGAAAGCCGTAGCCAATCAACTATGTGATTTTCTCCACACAAACAGCTTATTCGAGGAGTTTCAGTCAGGATTTAGAGTAAATCATAGCACAGAGACCGCACTAGGTAAAGTTACAAACGACCTCCTAATGGCATCAGACAAAGGACTCATCTCTGTACTTGTCCTACTAGATCTTAGTGCCGCATTTGACACCATTGACCATCAGATTCTCTTACAGAGACTGGAATATCAAATTGGCATTAAAGGAACCGCCCTAGGCTTGTTTAAGTCATATTTCTTAGACCATTCTCAGTTTGTTCATGTTAATGATGAATCCTCCATGCAAACCAAAGTTTCTCATGGAGTCCCACAAAGTTCTGTCTTAGGGCCACTTCTATTCAGTTTATATATGCTTCCTCTAGGGAACATTATTAGGAATCATTCAATTAACTTTCACTGTTATACCAACGACACCCAATTATATTTATTGATCAAGCCTAATGAAACCAATCACTTAACTAAACTCCAAGCATGCATTAGGACATAAATAAATTGGATGATCCACAATTTTCTGATGCCAAATTCAGATAAAACTGAAATTCTCGTAATTGGACCCAAACACCTCAGAAACTGTAATTCCAGAGATTTAGCCTTAGACGGGATCACCCTGGCCACCAGCTCCACCGTAAAAAATCTTGGAGTTGTCTTTGATCAGGATTTGTCCTTTAATGACTATATAAAACTTTCGAGGACTGCATTCTTCCACCTACGTAACATCAGACGCATCATTTCTCAAGCGGATGCAGAAAAACTAGTCCATGCATTTGTTACTTCTAGGCTGGACTATTGTAACTCTTTGCTATCAGGCTGCTCTAATAAATCTCTTAAGAGTTTGCAGCTGATTCAGAATGTTGCTGCACGTGTTCTGACAGGAACCAAGATCAGAGATCACATCTCTCCCATTTTGGCTTCGTTGCACTGGCTACCCATTAAATCTAGAATAGAATTTAATATTCTTCTCCTAACATACAAAGCTCTTCATGGTCAGGCACCATCATATCTAAAAGAGCTCATAGTACCTTACTACCCCACTAGAACACCGCACTTTCAAGATGCTGGGTTCCTTGTGGTTCCTATAGTGTCTAAAAGTAGATTGGGAGCCAGAGCTTTCAGCTATCAAGCTCCTCTTCTGTGGAATAAACTACCACTCTGTATTTCGGGAGGCAGACACGGTCAACACCTTTAAGAGTAGACTTAAGACCTTCCTTTTTTGATAAAGCTTTTTATTATTATTATTTTTTTTATCTATCTATCTATCTATCTATCTATCTATCTATCTATCTATCTATCTATCTATCTATCTATCTATCTATCTATCTATCTATCTATCTATCTATCTATCTATCTATCTATCTATCAGCAGAAAAGGCCCTATCCCCTCTGAGCTTCCGTTTAGCCCTTTTAACTCCAGGAGCAACTGATCAGCTGACCTGAGGCACCGGGAGACCATTTAAGCATTTAAAAACAAATAAAAGAATCTTAAAATGGACTCTAAAGTGCACAGGCAGCCAGTGGAGGGAGGCTTTGGATGAATTGGAGTAATGTGTTCCCTCTTACGCGTTCCAGTTAGGAGGCGAGCAGCAGCATTCTGAACTAACTGGAGACGTGCGAGGGAGGACTGGCTGACTGGCTGATAAAGTGCGTTACAGTAATCCAGCCGCAATGTAATGATGGCATGGATTACTGTTTCAAAGTGCTTTTGTGCAAGGAAGGGCTTCACCTTCAGCTGCCTAAGATGAAAAAAGCTGGACTTGACTATTGCACTGATTTGCCGGTCAAGTTTAAAATCACTGTCCATCTTAAAACCCAAGTTTGTAATTGTTTGCTTCCTGTAAGGCACCAAGGGGCCCAAGTCAACAGGAAGTGGTTCACAAAAGCCACTGGGACTGAACACCATTACCTCTGTTTAATTTTATTAAATTTTAGAAAGTTCAAGGACATCCAGGCTTTAATGTCTTCAAGACGTAACAGAAGTGGTTTCAAAGAGAACGCGTCCTTCTTCTTTAGTGGCACATAGATCTGGGTATCATCAGCATAACAATGAAAAGAGATACCATGCTTTCTCAGGATGGTACCCAGGGGCAGCAAGTACAGCGAGAAAAGCAGGGGCCCTAAAATTGAACCCTGTGGATCATATGACAGCGGAGCAGAGCGGGACTCAGAACCACCAAGGCTTACGCACATAGTCCTATTTGCCAGGTAGGACCTGAACCAGTCCAGGGCGGTACCAGAGATACCTACTAGCTGCAACCGAGACACTAAAATGCTGTGATCAACGGTATCAAAATAATCACATAATCTCCGGAGTCATTTGCCATAAGGATATCATTAAAAACTCTTAATAGAGCTGACTCTGTGCTATGTAGTGTTTTAAAACCAGACTGGAAGACCTCCAGGACCTCATGCTCATCCAGAAATGATTTCAATTGAGTAAAAACAACTTTTTCCAGGATTTTTGAAATGAAAGGCAGTTTGGAAATGGGTCTAAAATTGGCTAGCACACCAGGGTCAAGACTGTGTTTCTTGAGAAGGGGTTGCACCACAGCATGTTTAAAACTTTGGGGGACAACACCAGAAGACAGACTGCTGTTGATAATGGCCAGAACCATCTGCCCTATACTGGGGAAAACATCTTTAAAAAAGTGAGGCGGGATACAGTCACAGGGAGAACCTGATGGTTTAATCTGGTCAACCACATCTACTAAGGCCTTCAGAGACACAGGCTCAAACAAATCGAACACATCCAAGAAAGGGACAAGGTCAGAGGGGTCAGATGCAGGAGTAGAGATGAGAGCCCTTTGCAGTAGAAACCTTGTCAATAAAGAACTGCAGGAAACTATTGCACATTTCGGGGGATGCCTCTATGCACACCTGGGGGGGATTAAGAACAGCCTCGATGGTTTTAAATAGCACACGCAGGTTGTGGTGATTAGATTCAACAAGGTTGGACAGGTATTGTTTTTTGGCCTCCTTAACAGTGCTCTGATAGCAGCGCCAACAGTTTTGTAAGATTTGGTACGAGACCTGCAGCTTGTCCTTATTTCACCTGCGTTCAGCTTTTCGGCACTCCTGTCTAGCTGCGCGAGTTCTCTCATTAAGCCATGGCTCAGGTTTAACTTTGAACTGCACCGTTTTTAATGCAGCCACAGAGTCCAGTATGGTTCGGCAGGAGGAGTGAAACCAGGAATTTAGCTCCTCCGTGTTTGCAGAAGGTAAGCCAGAGGGAACACAGTCAGTTAAAAGCAGACGAGAACTGACCAGCAGTGGCAGGGTTAAAAATCTGACGACTCCGGGCAGGAGCGCCAGATTTGACTGTAGAGCAGGAAAAGGCAGCTTCAAACACCAAAGGCAAATGATCAGAAAAAACATTGTCACACATTTCCAAGTTGGACACAGACAAACCATGGGAAAAGTCCTTCACCATCGGCTTGTCAGGACAACACACATGAATGTTAAAATCCCCAACAAGGAGGACACGATCGTACTTAGGCATCATTTCAGCCAGCAGATCAGAGAAGTCATTTAAAAAGTCCTTGTTGTATTTGGGGGGTCGGTAGATGACGGCACACAGCATCGGATCAGAGTGGCCCACCTCAAATAAATTTGCCTCAAAACTGGAAGAGGAGGATGAGACGGCACGCTGCCTACATTTAAAATCATTTTTAAAAACAGTTGCCGTTCCTCCTCCACGGCCCGACGTCCGCAGGGAGTTAAAATAAGAACAGCCGGACGGTAACAGTTCAATCAGAGGACTACACTCACCGGAACCGATCCAAGTCTCTGTCACGTAGAGAAAATCCAGGCCGCGAGAGTTGAAGAAATCCCTCAAAATAAACGTTTTGTTTGCCAGAGATCTGGCGTTCACCAGGCCGATCCTGGTGGGCGCCGGAGGCTGCAGTTCGGTGAGTCGGGATCCCCGCCAGAAGCGGGGGCACAGTTTTCTGTCCACCATGCATCCAATGTCCTCACATTATGTCTAAGATCTAAAAGGAATTGGCAATCGTACACCAGCAGAGACTTGATCTGTGTAATGACAAGGGTCGAGAACACTAAAAACACAAGATACTGTAGGAGCAGCAGGCGGCCAGGTACACACACCGGCGCCATCTTGTCAAGAAGTAGAGCGTAAACAATTAGTTGATTGATTGATGGCTGAGTGCTGTGTTAATGTTAGCATCGGGAGGAATGTTAACAGCAGCCACAATGGCTATTGTTAGGTTCTGTGGCAGGTAGATGGGTCAGCACTAGACAGACATGGCCTCTTGGTCCGGTGTGCAGTGGTTGTTGATTATCCTGCTGTCTGAACACCAGTCCTATGGACTATGTAAACACAGAGCCCCCTCCTCTGTCATTGCGGTGGATGGTGCGGCCTGCTAGCTCCACTGAAGTGTTGGGGATTAATGGGTGTAGCCAAGACTGGCGCTCGTCCATCTTCTTTGAGAGGGATCTGGCGTTGTGAGGAAGATCAATGATAGCGGAGGTTTGTTTCTTTAGCTGAGCTAGTAGGCGTGCCTGGCATCCGCGTTTCTGCTTCCTCTCCCTACATCGCCTCTGGCGCTTGCCGGTCCTGACAACAATCCAGTTCATTAATGAATATAAATATCTTTTGGCTATTACATAACGCACCATATTTTACAATTTTCATTAAGAGTGCAGTTCCCAAATTTTAACCTATGCAATATGTAGTAATTTTTTACAAAATTTGGGGAAATATATTGCATTATGCAATGGAAATTATTAGTGAAAATGTATTGCATTTTATAGCGTTATTGCTTCATTTAGGTCAAGAGTTATTCATCCACAGGCCTTCTGTTTACCTTGATAAAACATCAGTAACAACAACACCACATTAATCATAATTCTATCATTTTGTATGATGTAATTACTCTCCTGTTATTTACCAATTCCCTGGTCCATGTCATCATGTCTTCCACAATGGCACTGGACATTTTTTACTACACCATTGCTTACAGTACATGTAATGGTGTCACGTGAAGCGGGTGTGAATACAGAGCTCATATAGTCTGTGAAAGTATGCAAACACTGCAGAGCAGCACTGCCGACACTGAAACAGACAAGGCTTCTAAACCGCTGTCTGCACAGGATGCATGTATGTGGATGATTTGTGGTTTTGCAGGTGAATTCAACAACAGGCATCTGTACTCCAAATATGAGGGATTCATTCAAGATTGATTGTGCCTCTGTGCTTTAATTACATCAACAGGTTCATGTTTTTTAAATTTAATTCTTCTTGAATATGTTGTATGCAAATCAATCTCAGACCAACATCACTGTTGGACTGCAGTACCAGGGGTTACTGGGAATAGTGCTGATTTCCATAATGACTTTAGTTCCATGCTGTGTGTTTCTCTTCATTAATGCGACCATGCTATTCACCCTGAGGAGTAAACATGTGTTTCGTGAGACCTCCCGTTATATTCTTCTGTATAACCTTCTTTTTGCAGATACTGTACAGATGGCACAGAGTCAGTTAATGTACATTCTGGGTGCGTGTAGATTAAGGATGACATATCCTGTGTGTGGTGCTCTTGGTATGCTCGCCCATCTCACAAGTAAAATCTCTCCTCTCACACTTGTGGCGATGTCTTTAGAGAGATATGTAGCTGTGTGTTACCCACTGAGGCACGCTACCATCATCACCATCAGAAACACAGGGGTGGCCATTTGTGTGATCTGGGCCATCAGTTCATTAAATGTCCTCACTCAAGTTTTATTGATGTTAAATTTTCAAGTTGAAGACCTTATGAATTTGCAGATGAAAGACTTTTGTGGAAAAGAAAGTATATTTTTTGATCCAATATCAGATCTTTACGAAAAAGCCTACACTTACTGTCTGTTTGTATCAGCTGGTATTGTAGTCGCTTGTTCTTATATTGGTGTGATGGTAGCAGCCAGATCAGCCTCCACAGACCGAGATTCAGCCGTTAAAGCTCGTAAAACACTGCTGCTGCATCTGGTGCAGTTGGGCCTCAGTCTTTCCTCAACTTTACACAACCTGTTGCTTATTGCTATCTCAAAGATTCCAGACAGGATAGTAAGTGTACGCATACAGATTTTCCTTTATGTACTTGTTATCATCCTTCCCAGATGTCTGAGTGCTCTCATCTATGGAATCAGAGACCAGACCATCAGACCCGTCCTTGTTTACCATCTATGCTGTCAATGGAAACGCTCACCTTTGCTCTCTGTTGTTCCAGCCAAAGCTAAAATCAGCATACTTATTGCTTCCTAAATAAATTGTTTCTAAGAAAATGTATTAATTTAAGCTAAATGTAAATAGAGAATGTGTAGTGTCATTTTTTAAAGTAAAAAGATATTTCTTTCATGCTATTTATGACGTACAATATATAAATAGTCACATTAGCTAAAACAAAATAATGGTTTGAGCACAACAAAAGAAAAGCCATGTATCTGCAGTATTAAGGTGGTAGCAGAAACGAGAAAGATATGTGTGAAGACCTGGCAACAAGAGTCCATAGATAAGATAGCCCTACAGGTGAGTGAGGATGTTTAGCAGACCAGCCAAAGGGCACCTTGCATATAACTGCAACCCTTAATTTGTCATTTCAGTTATGAGATTAAAAACCTCCAAAATAATGATTCTGAGGAAAATAAAAAAGGATGTCTATACTGCAAAATATGAAGCACAGAAACAAAAGGTCCAGAATACTACAGTATATTTTCCACTCATAACTCCTAAATACAATTACAAACTAAAAAAAATAATCTAAATTACACCAGGGCTACTCTTCAGTTATGGCACATGTTTATATAATTGTAATTATTTAATGTGTGGAAACGTTTGATTGGAATACCAAAATTAAATGAATTCCTTCATCTAAGCCAGGGGTGCCAAACTCATTTTCACCGAGGGCCAAATCGGCATAATGGTTGAGCTCAAAGGGCCAAAAGCAACTATACAGTATAAATGTAACCAAATATAATGTATAATAAATGTAACTACTCCATAACATATTGTTAAATAACTTTCTGTATTTATTACTTACTGAAGTTACAAATATTACATATGCATTTGCATAGATGAAAAAAACTACTTGTTGTGTGTTACTATAACAATAATTCTTTAAATTTATTAGGTTAAGAAACCCACATTACTCCATTGATCAACAATCAAACTCTTCAAGTAAATATTATCAAAACACAAGTTAAAACATTAACTTTGTTTAAAAAAAATTGACAGTTTAGAGAACATACAACAAACAATAGTGAGCTGCTAAGAAAATGTGTGACGTAACATTTTAAACATTTTAAAAATAATTGGCTGTACACAGTCTTGCAGGTGTAAACATCATCTGCATGAACACATAAACCTGTAAACAGTAAATACATTGCTACACATAAAGTAGTAGCCTATATGTAATAAACTGAAAATAACAAAATAAGGGTTGTCTCAGTTCAATGAGTTCAAAGTGATGAGGATACTGCCTGTCCTTGAACACAACAAGTGGATCCCCTGGCCTCTCCTCCATCCTCATCTATTGATCATGTTCTGAAAACAACACAAAACAGAATGCAAGCACAATCATTAAGTTTAACTATTCTTATTCTTGGATGAAATACATTTTACTACTGTATATTTTAATATGTTTTTTTTTTAAAACTCTTGCGTATCTGTTTTCTGGCCCGATGTCTGACACTGTTTTCCTTTGACCAGTGCGTCAATGTCTGGTTTTAGCTCTTGTGCTGTGGCAATCCATAAAACAGCATAGAGGTTGTCATCAGTGATGCGTGATCTGTGCTTCGTTTTGTTAATATTCATTACTGAAAGCATCTGTTCGCACAGATAGGGGCTCCCAAACATAGAAAGGACACGGGCAGCATGAAGTCGACGCTGTGGCATCACACCAGGGGGAAGTACAGGGTAAAAGTCCAGGGCAGCATCCTGGAACTTCGCTCTCAGGTCACGGTCACTTTGAAGCTTGATTAACTTGAGCTGAAGGTGATGGGGTACACTGCTGACTTCGGTGGTGAAAGGACTGGCAAAGATGGCAAAGGCCGACTGCTGTGCTCTGAAGTCAGAGAAGCGCCGATCAAATTCACCGGCTCAGCTTGGTAGCCAACCTAGCACATGAAATTAATTTTCTTGGAAGAAAATGTCCAGTTGCTTATAACTCAACTCCTTTGACTGCTTTCATGACTGTGGTCATTATATTATCCATCCCCAGCAACTTTCCACACAAAGCTTCTTGGTGGATAATGCAATTATTCGTTATCAGAGGTGTGTGACAGTTACTTTTTTGCATTTTCTCATTTATTAATCCAACCAAGCCTGTTTTTTCTCCACACATTGCAGGGGCACCATCTGTAGTTAACAAACCTTTAAGGATAATTAAGGAGGAATTCTACAGGATTGCAGGCGACTGATATAGCAATCATTCTGTTGAAGTTAACGACCACACTTTAAATTTTATTCTGTTAATGACATTCTGCTGTAAACTCTGTCTTGGATCAGTAATACTGTATTGTAGGGCTTCCTAATGTGATAGGGTGCATTGATGGAACACACATTCCTATTACTGCTCCTTCATTGAATGAAGGAGACTATGTAAATAGGAAGTCATTCCACAGCATTAATGTGCAGGTACATTGACTACTGTCTTACATTAACTCACTATATACCACAATATACTGCAACTAACAGTAACTAATGCAGCATGTCTCCGACGCCGCTTGTCTCTCCTTTGCTGCTGCAACAGTGTTGGTTTTTTTTAAAAATATGGGCTCATATTCGCCATAAGCATGTACTAGTACTTCCATTTCTAACGGCGTAAAATAAGTTGCTATTTTTTAAATTTGTTTTTTCATAGTAACTCGTAGTATCGGTGCTCCATTGATGATGGCTTTTTATTGCCGTCATGGACGCGCTTAACTCAGGGTGAACATACTCAGAGTTGATTGAACTAACGCAGATCAGCTGTTCTGGAACCGAAAACTCAGAGTTTCCCATCTCGGGTAAGTCAACTCAGATCTCAGGGTTAAACTCAGAATTTGTTGAACCTGCTTTCTGGAACGGACCCCAGTCCTATGGACTATGTAAACACAGAGCCCCCTCCTCTGTCATTGCGGTGGATGGTGCGGCCTGCTAGCTCCACTGAAGCGTTGGGGATTAATGGGTGTAGCCAAGACTGGCGCTCGTCCATCTTCTTTGAGAGGGATCTGGCGTTGTGAGGAAGATCGATGATAGCGGAGGTTTGTTTCTTTAGCTGAGCTAGTAGGCGTGCCTGGCATCCGCGTTTCTGCTTCCTCTCCCTACATCGCCTCTGGCGCTTGCCGGTCCTGACAACAATCCAGTTCATTAATGAATATAAATATCTTTTGGCTATAACATAACGCACCATATTTTACCATTTTCATTAAAAGAGTGCAGTTCCCAAATTTTAACCTATGCAATATGTAGTAATTTCTTACAAAATTTGGGGAAATATATTGCATTATGCAATGGAAATTATTAGTGAAAATGCATTCAATTTTATAGCGTTATTACATGATGTGGTGTTATTGCTTCATTTAGGTCAAGAGTTATTCATCCACAGGCCTTCTTTTTACGTGTTTACCTTGATTAGTAACAACAACAAAAAAGACCACCACATTATTACACCACAATGGCACTGGACATTTTGTACTACACCATTGCTTACAGTACATGTTATGGTGTCACGTGAAGCGGGTGTGAAGACTGAGCTCATATAGTCTATGAACATATGCAAACACTGCAGAGCAGCACTGCCGACACTGAAAGAGACAAGGCTTCTAAACCGCTGTCTGCACAGGATGCATGTATGTGGATGATTTGGGGTTTTGCAGGTGAATTCAACAACAGGCATCTGTACTCCAAATATGAGGGATTCATTCAAGATCGATTGTGCCTTTGTGCTTTAATTACATCAACAGGTTCATGTTTTTTAAATTTGTTGTCACTGTTGGACTGCAGTACCAGGGGTTACTGGAAAGATTGATGTTTTCCTTTCTGGAAGAGTTTGCAGATGAAGGACTTTGTGGAAAAAAAAGTATAATTCTTGATCAAATATCAGATCTTTATGACGATTCCAATCCAATCCACTTCATTTAGGCCCTGTTTACACGTACACGGGTATTTTTAAAAACGGAGACATTTCCCTTCGTTTGTACCTATCTTTTACACGCAAACGGTGAATTCGCCTCTGAAAACGAATCTTTCTAAAAACTCCGGCTAGAGTGGAGATTCTGGAAAACTCCGGTTTTGCGTTTGCGTGTAAATTGAGATAAACAGAGTTTTAGGCAGCTGATGCGCTAAAAGTGCGACCAATGTTTACTTGTTGCTATGACGACGATCATGGAAGCGCTCAGAGTAGCAGTCGCATTTATTCTGGTGCAAACACTTCTTATGTGTTTGCATTTGCATACACAGCTGATGCATCATGTCGATGACCAGAGACGAATGAGGGCTCGGAGGTCAGCACTTTTATCACTTCTCCCACCTATTCGAAGACCCAGTCGCCGTCACCGCCAACGTCGCCGGTTTTGGGTCCGACCCGGGAGGACTGCTGTATGGTGGGATAATTTTGAAAATGAAGTGGTTGTCCCGGAGGAGTGGCGTGAAAATTTTAGGATGTCGCGGTCATCACTGTTGGCACTCTCCGACTTGCTGCGTCCTTACATCGAGGGCGAGATGACCGTCATGCGGTCTCCTGTCGGTGTCATAAAAAAAGGCTTGGCGTAGTTATGATGGCGCTTGATGGCGTTTTTATGCGGGTTGATGTAAACGAAAACTTTTTTGAAAACGATGCTATGTGCACGATGTTATTTTGGAAAACGGAGGGAGGGAAATATTCGTTTCTCAACATACCCGGCTACGTGTAAACGTAGCCTTATATAGCACGATTTTAGCAAACAGGGTTTCCAAAGTGCTGCACAATACAATAGAACACAATGAATAACAATATAGAAACACAACAAAACATCAAGTAGATAAAAGGTTAGAAAAACAATAAAAATAAAATGAATAAAAGGCACTAGATAAAATAAATAAAAAATAGACAAAAATAAGTACGTAAATAACAAAAAGCATGTATGCACATAAAATCAACCATCTACATGGTGTTAAAAGCCAAAGAGAAGAGGTGGGTTTTAAGAAGGGTTTTAAAATGAGACAGAGAAGAGGCCTGTCTCACGTGCAGCGGCAATTTGTTCCAGAGCTCCGGGGCTGCAATGGCAAATGCTCGATCCCCTCTGAGCTTAAGTCTAGCTTTAGGGACAGTCAAGAGCAGCTGGTCGCTGACCTGAGAGAGCGGCTAGGCATGTAGGGGTGCAGCAGCTCAGAGAGGTAGGGTGGGGCAAGGCCATTCAAGGCCTTAAAAGCAAATAAGAGAACTTTAAAATGAATCCTAAAATGGACAGGCAGCCAGTGGAGTGAAGCTAAAATCGGTGAAATGTGCTCAAATTTGCTTGTGCCAGTTAAAAGACGTGCAGCAGCATTTTGGACCAGCTGAAGACAACTGATCGAGGACCCACTAACCCCCAAATAAAGTGCATTGCAATAGTCAAGCCGAGTGGTCACAAAGGCGTGGATAACTGCCTCAAAGTGCTGTTTCTGTAGGAGTGGTTTTATTTTTGTCAGCTGCCTTAACTGAAAAAAGCTGGATTTTACCACAGCTTTAATCTGGCTGTCAAATTTAGGATCGGCGTCCACTTTTACCCCTAGATTTTTAACAATTGGGATGCGATAATGTGCCAAGGGACCCAGATCAACTAGAGGGGGGGTCCCGGAAGTGCCACCAAAGACTATGACTTCTGTCTTTTTCTCATTAAAATTCAGAAAATTTAAAGCCATCCAGGCTTTAAGATCCTCTAGACACATTAGTAGCGGTTTGACAGAGTAAGAGGGACATAGATCTGGCTATCATCTGCATAGCAGTGGAAGGATATGCCATGTTTCCTGAGGATGGAGCCAAGTGGGAGAAGGTAAAGGCAGAATAAAAGAGGGCCAACCACCGAGCCCTGTGGGACCCCACATGAGAGAGGAGCAGTGGAGGACACAGAGTCATCAAGGCTGACACAGAAAGTCCGATGTGACAAATAGGACCTAAACCATTGGAGTGCCGTGCCACTGATGCCCACCCACTGCTCCAGACGAGCAATCAACATTTCATGGTTGACTGCATCAAAGGCTGCAGTCAAATCTAAAAGTACAAGGACAACACAGTAACCAGAGTCAGTAGCTAAAAAGATATCATTAAAAACTCTTAAAAGCACTGATTTTGTGCTGGGCAATGTTTTAAAACCGGATTGGAAAATCTCAAGAATTTTATGTTCATTTAAAAAGTCCATGAGCTGAGAATAAACAATCTTCTCTGAGATTTTAGAGAAGAAGGGCAGTTTAGAGATAGGCCTGAAATTTGCCAAGACTGAAGGATCAAGCCCAGGTTTTTTTTAAAGAGGCTGCACAACTGCATGTTTAAAATGTACAGGGACCACTCCAGAGAACAGGCTGCTATTAATGATAGTGAGACAAGATGGTCCAATGGTGGGAAAAGCCTTCTTAAAAAGTTGGGGTGGGACAGCATCGTCCGGACAAAGCCTACACATACTTTCTGTTTGTATCAGCTGGCATTGTAGTCTCTTGTTCTTATATTGGTGTGATGGTAGCAGCCAGATCAGCCTCCACAGACCGAGATTCAGCCGTTAAAGCTCGTAAAACACTGCTGCTGCATCTGGTGCAGCTGGGCCTCAGTCTTTCCTCAACTTTACACAACCTGTTGCTTATTGCTATCTCAAAGATTCCAGACAGGATATTAAGTGTACGCATCCAGATTTTCCTTTATGTACTTGTTATCATCCTTCCCAGATGTCTGAGTGCTCTCATCTATGGAATCAGAGACCAGACCATCAGACCCGTCCTTGTTTACCATCTATGCTGTCAATGGAAACGCTCACCTTTGCTCTCTGTTGTTCCAGCCAAAGCTAAAATCAGCATACTTATTGCTTCCTAAATAAATTGTTTCTAAGAAAATGTATTAATTTAAGCTAAATGTAAATAGAGAATGTGTAGTGTCATCTTTTAAAGTAAAAAGATATTTCTTTCATGCTATTTATGACGTACAATATATAAATAGTCACATTAGCTAAAACATAATATTAGTTTGAGCACAACAAAAGAAAAGCTATGTATCTCTGCAGTATTAAGGTGGTAGCAGAAACGAGAAAGATATGTGTGAGACCTGGCAACAAGAGTCCATAGATAAGATAGCCCTACAGGTGAGTGAGGATGTTTAGCAGACCAGCCAAAGGGCACCTTGCATATAACTGCAACCCTTAATTCATTTCTGATATATTAAAAACCTCCAAAATGATGATTATGGGGAAATCAAAAAAGGATGTCTATACTGCAAAAAATGAAGCACAGAAACAAAAGGTCCAGAATAGTACAGTATATTTTCCACTCATAACTCCTAAATACAATTACAAACTAAAAAATAATCTAAATTACATCAGGGCTACTCTTCAGTTATGGCACATGTTTATATAATTAGAATTATTTAATGTGTGGAAACGTTTGATTAGAATATCAAAATTAAATTAATTCCTTCATCTAAGATAGATGAAATTTGTCAGTCCTCTCAGCAAAGTCTTTATTAAAGACGTCACCTCCATGTTCAGATACTTGGATCATTAACATAAACTAATAAAACAAACACGAATTTCTGCATTTACATCAAGTTCATGTCCTTTTTCAGGCTCAATCCATATGAACCTTTCCCTAAATACATATTTTTAGTTTTTTTGATTTCCTCCTTTATGTTCAAAAATTTTAAAACAGATTATGACTTAAATGGCATTTAATCATTGCACTTGTACTAGACTCAAAAAACAGCTGAGCCTGATGGGAATGTCATTAGTTTGACAGGTATTAGGTCATAAACCTATTGGACGAATCCATTAAAACATGCAATTTGTTCTTTTTCTCAATAAGTTGGCCCAATATGGCTCTTCTTTAGGTTATTTTCATCTCCAGATTATGTTCCAATCATTTAAGTGTTGGTTAATTAACTCTATTCTTTTTTCTCCATTAATCTTACCGTCTCTTCCATGTCCGCCATGGTTGCTTTGCAGTTGGTCCTTCCAGTAATTATACGGTTCCCATGTGCTAACCAAGAGTCACAAAGCAGCAAAAACGAGCCTAGTTGATATAGCTCCACTTGTTACCTAGCATGTTAGCTGATTACTCACGATTCACATGCAGCCTTGGTAGATTAACTAAGAGGGTTTTTTTTTTCAGGATCCTCGTTGAATCTTGAATGCATGCTCCACTGATCCACAAACCTCTCCAAAGGCTCCTTGTCCAATATCCAGCGGGTTTTCTTACTAATGTAAATGTTTGAAATGCTTCAGAGCTTGAAATGGCTTACTCTGTTGTCCCTTTCTATCAAAAAGTTACGTTCCACAGGCAGTGTCTGTAGCTAGCCCAGTCGTAGCGTGCAGGAAAAAATCTACTTCAGAGACATTTTTTGTAATGAAGATAAATATAGAAAAATATAAAATTTTCTGTTTTATTACTCCGTTTCAAGAAATACAAATCAATGTGACTGGCTAACACTCTTGCTGTAACTGAAATAAGAAAAAAGGAGCAGTAGTAGGAAAGAAAACCGTTTTCACCGCCCTGAAGCACTGACTGACTGAGTCTCTAGTGCACACATGCGGTCTTAAAGGGAAGGTATGCCCTTTTATCAACCTGTACTAAGCCACTTAAAACATTAATTCCAGTACTCTTTAACATTTTTAACCATTATATGAACTTCTACATGCATTCTTTTTAACACATTTCAATCATGAACTGTATTTATCACCATGAACTGCTCTTTGGAGTACTCGCACTCTTGCTCCAACACGGTCCTGCGTGCCACCTTTACAAAGCGCACCTCAGGTACAGGGTTGGTGATGAAGTGGGGTATTGCTTCTCCAAAGAGGGTTATATTTCAGTGGCCATAATCCAAACAGCACAGGAATGGACGCCCCAGAATAAATTCTGTATCCTCGGCTATGTCTGCGGTGATGAAGATAACATTAGTCATCTGGTTTATGATGAGGAGTGGCGCTGTGATTTCCCCCAAGACTACCAGGCCTCCTGGCCCGGCATGACCTCAGAAATTGAAGGCTAGATGGAGGGTCTGTTAAAACTGTGAAGGGGCAGCACATTTCTCCTAAAGCCCATCAAGGCACAGACCTCCAGCCTACAAATTGTCACCTGAACACACATTTCTTCCACTACACTCACAACCACTATGGTAGGGGTAGGTACTGGGACCTGTGCATGAGAAAATGTGGCAGTCACTGCAGGTTGTTTGGGTTGACCTGGGGAGAGGCAGTTTCCCTGGAAATGTCCATTGCCTGAACAGTTGTAGCACACGACCTGCCCCAAGTTTTCTTAGGGCTATCAACTTTCACGGGTTGCCACTGATGGAGCGATTTTGGCACCCTCTCTGATATGTCACCATGCCCCATGATAGATCGCTTTGGCAGGATGCTTTCATGTACCGTAGCTGCTCTGGTTCTTCTTTCAGTAGCACTGGCTGCATGAGCCTTGTGACTGTCTGTGCGGCCAATCTGGTGGTCTCGTACCTGCAAGAGTTGTTGTAGTCTCTAGCTAGGATACGTTACTTCTCCTCCAGGGATTTCTGCACCAGTTCAGTGTCAGCCAAGGAATTGGTGAATATCTCCACACCAATAACAGCCTGTTCTGGCTCTCCACAATCAGCATACTCAATCTTCGTAGATGCCGTCTGTCAGTATGTGCAGGCTTCTAGCTGGTTTTCTTGTCGTTCTTTGCCACAACCGAGCAGACCTTGGATTTTTAGGGATGATAGCCCCGGCTATCATGTTTACTTCGATAAAACAACATCAGTAAGAACAAAAAATAATACCACAGTATTCATAATTCTGTCATGTTGTATGATGTAATTACTCTGTTATTTACCAATCCCCTAGTCCATGTCATCATGTCTTCCACAATGGCACTGGACATTTTGTACTACACCATTGCTTACAGTACATGTTATGGTGTCACGTGAAGTGGGTGTGAATACTGAGCTCATATAGTCTGTGAAAGTATGCAAACACTGCAGAGCAGCACTGCCGACACTGAAAGAGACAAGGCTTCTAAACCGCTGTCTGCACAGGATGCATGTATGTGGATGATTTGGGGTTTTGCAGGTGAATTTAACAACAGGCATCTGTATTTAAAATATGAGAGAATTTCACTCTTATGCGAAAACAAACTGAACAAGACTAATTGTGCCTTTGTGATTTAATTACAACAGGTTCATTTTTGTTATTTAATTCTTCTTGAATATGTTGTACGCAAATCAATCTCAGACCAACATCACTGTTGGACTGCAGTACCAGGGGTTACTGGGAATAGTGATGTTTTCCACTGTGACTTTAGTGCCATGGTGTGTGTTTCTCTTCATTAATGTGACCATGCTATTCACCCTGAGGAGTAAACCTGTGTTTCGTGAGACCTCCCGTTATATTCTTCTGTATAACCTTCTTTTTGCAGATACTGTACAGATGGCACAGGGTCAGTTAATGTACATTCTGGCTGCTTGTAGATTAAGGCTGACATATCCTGTTTGTGGTACTCTTGTTATGCTCGCTGTACTCACAAAGGAAATCTCTCCTCTCACACTTGTGGTGATGTCTTTAGAGAGATATGTAGCTGTGTGTTACCCACTGAGGCACGCTACCATCATCACCATCAGAAACACAGGGGTGGCCATTTGTGTGATTTGGACCATCAGTTCACTAAATGTCCTCACTAAAGTTTTATTGATGATAAATTTTCATGTTGAAGACATTGTGAGTTTGCAGATGAAAGACTTTTGCGGCAAAGAAAGTATATTTCTTGATCAAATATCAGATCTTTACGAAAAAGCCTACACTTACTTTCTGTTTGTATCAGCTGGTATTGTAGTCTCTTGTTCTTATGTTGGTGTGATGGTAGCAGCCAGATCAGCCTCCACAGACCGAGATTCAGCCGTTAAAGCTCGTAAAACACTGCTGCTGCATCTGGTGCAGTTGGGCCTCAGTCTTTCCTCAACTTTACACAACCTGTTGCTTATTGCTATCTCAAAGATCATAGACAGGATATTAAGTGTACGCATCCAGATTTTCCTTTATGTACTTGTTATCATCCTTCCCAGATGTCTGAGTGCTCTCATCTATGGAATCAGAGACCAGACCATCAGACCCGTCCTTGTTTACCATCTATGCTGTCAATGGAAACGCTCACCTTTGCTCTCTGTTGTTCCAGCCAAAGCTAAAATCAGCATACTTATTGCTTCCTAAATAAATTGTTTCTAAGAAAATGTATTAATTTAAGCTAAATGTAAATAGAGAATGTGTAGTGTCATCTTTTAAAGTAAAAAGATATTTCTTTCATGCTATTTATGACGTACAATATATAAATAGTCACATTAGCTAAAACATAATATTAGTTTGAGCACAACAAAAGAAAAGCCATGTATCTCTGCAGTATTAAGGTGGTAGCAGAAACGAGAAAGATATGTGTGAAGACCTGGCAACAAGAGTCCATAGATAAGATAGCCCTACAGGTGAGTGAGGATGTTTAGCAGACCAGCCAAAGGGCACCTTGCATATAACTGCAACCCTTAATTTGTCATTTCAGTTATGAGATTAAAAACCTCCAAAATAATGATTCTGAGGAAAATAAAAAAGGATGTCTATACTGCAAAAAATGAAGCACAGAAACAAAAGGTCCAGAATAGTACAGTATATTTTCCACTCATAACTCCTAAATACAATTACAAACTAAAAAAAATATTATCAGGGCTACTCTTCACATGTTTATATAATTATATTGATTTAATGTGTGGAAACATTTGGAAGCCTATAGGGGACTTTATTAAAATGTTAATGTAAACTTGAAAATGTACACCAGTGTACAGTGGACAATATTCACTGACCCCCCCCCCCCCCCTCCATATTGCATTTACATTGACATGGCACCACACTCTTTTGTTGTCGGAAGGAAAATGCAATGAAATTTGTCAGGCCTTTCAGGAAGACAGGTCTTCAGTAAGGATGTCACCTCCTCGTTCAGACACAGTTACATAAAGTTCTAATCCTTTTTTAGGCTCAATCCACATTAACCTTTTCTTAAATATATTTTTTTTAGTTTTACTGCTTTCCTCCTTTATGTTCAAAGGTTTAAAACAGATTGTGACATAAATGCCATTTAATCATGGTTAAATAGCACTAGACTCGAAATACAGCTGAGCCTGATGGGAATGTCATTAGTTTGACAGGTACTAGGTCATGAACCTATTGGACAAATGGACATTTTAAGCTAATGATGGCCCTGAAGAAAAGGTAATTGGAACACATGTTTAAAATTAATCCTCTGAGGACTCCTACAAAGAGAGATCAGGATGTATTTGATAAGAGAGCAAAATTGACTTAAAAAAAATCACAAAGTAGGTCAGTAATAAGGTGGTCATAAATGTCAGGAAATATCAGCAATGGTTGAAGACCTAGGGTAGACATACTGCTGGTGATGAGCTTGATAGAAGACAGGTGTGTAGAGCCAAGCCAGCGAGTGCCACACCCACGCCACACAGACAAGACAAGACAAGACAAAGAAAGGGGAGGGGAAAACAAGACATGAGAAGCCACTGCTAGACTATAACAGCAAACAAGAGAGTCAAAATCATCAGTTTTAAGCCAGTCCATCCTTTAATTGTTTACTAAGGCCATTTTTAAACACTCCCTGAAGAGCTTGGTCATTCCACCCAACATCCTAAACTCTACCAAATAGTCAGTCATACTTTTTGGACCTTGACGAAGGAATAAGTGTTTAGAAACATTTCTGCCGTGGTCAGGGTAATCAAACACACTCTTATGTTTTGCCACAAACTCCTCTAAAGAAGAAGTGGTGATTGACCAATTAGAATTTACTGCCCAGGTCAAAGCCCTTCCTCTCAAAAACCACACCATATACTGTACCCTGGATGTTAATGTGTACTTGGTGTGTCATCTGAAAGGAAAGTAGGAGACTTGGTGGTGGAATTTGGAGGTGCATGAGTGTATATGGAGAAAGAGGTTAGCTAAGAAGAAGTGGGATACTGAGATGACTAAAGATAGTAGACAGGAGTACAGAGAGATGCAGCGTAAGGTGAAAGTAGAGGTGGCAAAGGCTAAACAAGAGGCTTACAATGACTTGTATGCTAGGTTGGACAGTAAGGAGGGAGAGACTGATCTATAGAGATTGGCAAGGCAGAGAGACAGAGATGGGACGTACAGCAGGTCAGGGTGATTAAGGATAGGGATGGAAATGTATTGATAGGTGCCATTAGTGTGATGAGAAGATGGAAAGAGTACTTTGAAGAATTGATGAATGAAGAAAATGAGAGAGAACGAAGAGTAGAAGAGGTGACTGTTGTGGACCAGGAAGTAGCAAAGATTAGTAAGGATGAAGTGAGGAGGGCATTGAAGAGGATGAAGAGTGGAAAGGCACTCGGTCCTGATGATATGCCTGTGGTGGTATGGAGGTGTCTAGGAGAGTCTAGAGTTTTTGACTGGGTTGTTCAATAGGATCTTAGCTAGTGAGAAGATACCTGAGAAATAGAGGAGAAGTATGATGGAGCCCATTTTAAGAACAAAGAAGATGTTGAGAGTTGTGTCAACTACAGAGGAATAAAGCCATACAATGAAGTTATGGGAAAGAGTAGTTGAAGCTAGACTAAGGGCAGAAGTGAGCATTTGTGAGCAGCAGTATGGTTTCATGCCAAAAAAAGAGTACTGCAGATGCAGTATTTGCTTTAAGGATGTTGATAGTGAAGTACAGAGCAGGTCAGAGGGAGCTGCACTGTGTCTTTGTAGACCTGGAGAAAGCTTATCACAGGGTGCCTAGAGAGGAACTGTGGTATTGTATGAGGAGGTCTGGAGTGGCAGAGAAGTATGTTAGAGCGGTGCAGGACATGTATGAGGGCTGTAAGACGGTGGTGAGGTGTGCTGTAAGTGTGACAGAGGAGTTCAAGGTGGAGGTAGGACTGCATCAGGGATCAGCTCTGAACCCCTTTTTGTTAACTATGGTGATGGACAGGCTGACAGACGAGGTTAGATGGAAATCTCCATGAACTATGATATTTGCAGATGACACGTGATCTGTAGTGAGAACAGGTGGAGGAGAAGCTAGAGAGGTGGAGGTTTGCCCTGGAAAGGAGAGGATTGAAGGTTAGCCGCAGGAAAATGGAGTACATGTGTGTGAATGAGAGGGACCCGGATGGAAGAGTGAGGTTACAGGGAGAAGAGATAAAGAAGGTGGAGGATTTTAAGTATTTAGGGTCAACAATCCAGATCAATGAAGAGTGTGCAAAAGAGGTAGAGAAGGATGTGTAGGCATGTTGGAACGGGTGAAGAAAAGTGTCAGGTGTGATGTGTGATAGAAGAGTTTCAGCTAAAATGAAAGGAAAGGTGTACAAAATTGTGGTGAGACCAGCGATGTTGTTTGGTCTAGAGACAGTAACACTGAGGAAAAGTCAGGAGGCAGAGCTGGAGGTAGCAGAGATGAAGATGCTGAGGTTCTCTTTGGGAGTGACCAGGATGGATAGGATCAGGAATGAGTACATCAGAGGGACAGCACATGTTAGAGGGTTTGGAGATAAAGCCAGAGAGGCCAGACTGAGATGGTTCAGACATGTTCAGAGGTGAGATAGTGAATATATTGGTAGAAGGATGCTGAGTTTGAACTGTCAGGCAGGAGGTCTAGCGGAAGACCAAAGAGGAGATATATGGATGTAGAGAAAGAGGACATGAAGGTAGTTGGTGTGAGAGAAGAGGATACAGAAGACAGGGTTAGATGGAAGCAACTGGTTCACTGTGGAGACACCTGCAGAGAAAAGTCGAAAGGAGAAAAGGAATACTGTACCCTGGATAGGTTGGTAGGGAAGGTCAATGTTCGCTGGGAAAAAAATAGGGAGCACTGGAGTAGAAAACCTCTGCATTTGTCCAATTCCCCTGAAAAAGGCTCAGGTTCTCCAGCGTAAGAATCCCTGGATGATGGTGGTATGGGAGCTGGCTGACTGGGCTGGGCTGGAGAAGCAAGTTGAGAGGTTAGATAGATAGATAGATAGATAGATAGATATACTTTATTAATCCCAAAAACTGGGAAATTAGAGTGTAACAGCAGCATAACACAAATACAACACAATGAAATAAAAAGAACAACCAACAATTAAGATAATAATTAATAAGAATAATTAAATAAGAATAAGATAATTAAATAAGAATAAGAAATTAAGATAATAATTACATAAGAATAAGTAAAATAAAATATAATATAATAATATAATATATGACCGGATTTTAGCTATTATTATACACGCTGATGGCCTGTGGCAGGAAAGATTTCCTGTATCTGTCCACTGTGTGATGGGTGTGAATACTGAGCTCATATAGTCTGTTGAATTTAATAGTTGTGGAACTGGGAGCCAGTGGAGCTTCTGGAGGACAGGAGTGATATGATCACAGGTGCGGGTGTGGGTGAGCAGGCGTGCAGCAGAGTTTTGGATGTACTGTAGTTTATTTAAAGTTTTGGATGGTGTGCCATAGAGGATGCTGTTGCAGTAGTCAATTCTGGAAGTGATAAAGGCATGAATGAGGGTTTCAGCAGTGGAGAAGGAGAGTGATGGGTGGAGTCGGACGATGTTCTTGAGATGAAAGAAGGCAGCTCTGGTGATTTGGTTTATGTGACGTTCAAAGGAGAGGTTATCGTCAAGATGACTCAGAGGTTACGACTGTTTGGGGATGGAGACAGGGTGGTGTTATCAATGATGAGGTGGAAACTGTCTGCGGTTTTGGTGAGGAATTTGGGGCTGATAATGGTGAGGTTTGACTTATCACAGTTTAGTTTGAGGAAGTTGGTCTGCATCCAGGATTGAGAGTGAGTGGCGGGAGTGATAGAGTTGGTGGAGATATAAAGGTGGATGTCATCAGCATAGCAGATGGTGACCACCAGATCATGGTGGCGAATGATGTTGCCAAGGGGGAGCAGGTAAAGTATGAAGTGGAGAGGACTAAGTACAGAACCCTGGGTGACGCCCTGAGACAGAGGAACAGTGGAGAAGGTGCAGTTGTTGATATGAATGAACTGTTGTTGGTCTGTGAGGTATGATTTGAGCCAGGAGAGTGCAGTGCCAGTGATGCATAGGGAAGACTCAAGGCGGGAGAGGAGAATGGTGTGGTTTATAGTGTTGAATGCTGCAGTAAGGTCCAGGAGGTTGAGAATGGTGAGGTGACTGGAGTCTGTGGAGAGGAGGATGTCGTTGGTGACTTTGAGGAGGGCTATTTCGGTGCTGTGTTGCGATTGGAAACCAGATTGAAATGGTTCGAACAGGTCATTGCCTGGCTGCATGAGCTGTATGACTGTATGTGTGGCCATTTTAGTGGTCTTGTACCTGCAAGAGTTGTTGTAGGCTCTAGCCAGGGTACGTTGCTTCTTCCCCAGAAATTTCACCATTTCAGCATCAGCCAAGGCATTGGTGAATATCTCCACACCTGTTCTGACTCTCCATAATCAGCATACTCATTCTTGTAGATGCCGTCTGTCGGTGTGTGTAGGCTTCCTTGGTTGCCTTGGTTCAGTACTGATGGCTGCAGCCTCAACCTCCTCCACAATGTGCCAATAACACCACCAAGCAGACCTTGGATTTTTATGGATGATAGCCCCAGCCGCTTCCAGACTGAACCGTAACCTGAACCCTGTCCGAACAGTGATTTGCTCTATTCGCAGCTTTCAAATTGGTAGAGGAAGTCACAGCCACAACTCGAGTTCTACACTGCATGACGTGGTGATAAATGCTGGGGCACACATGAAGTGGATAGTGATACAGTTAGAGGGGGAATGGGTGCTTGAACATGGGAAGCATGTGGGTGATGGTACAATAGGGATGTAGCTGGATATTACAATCACCACAGACTTTCTTCTGCTGCACTGTTGGTTGGGTGAAGGGATTAGTAGATTGTGATGGCGGTGGCCCTGACATGTGATCCACTGTTCTTTTAGCCAGCGTTAGATCACTATGAAGGGACAATGTCTTTGTCTTTTATTAATGAATATTGATCCATTTTGGTTGCATAACACACCATATTATTAGTTTTTCATCAAAAAAGTACAGCTCCTGAATTTTACAATAACCTATGCAATTTCTTACAAAATGTTGGAAAATCATGAGGTATTCATCCACAGGCCTTCGTTTTACATTTATCTTGAAAAAACATCAGTAACAACAACAACAAAAACAAACAACACCACATTATTCTAATTCTATCATGTTGTATGATGTAATTACTCTCCTGTTATTTACCAATTCCCTGGTCCATGTCATCATGTCTTCCACAATGGCACTGGACATTCTTTACTACACCATTGCTTACAGTACATGTTATGGTGTCACGTGAAGTGGGTGTGAATACTGAGCTCATATAGTCTGTGAACATATGCAAACACTGCAGAGCAGCACTGCCGACACTGAAACAGACATCAGACTGTCTGTACATGTATGTGGATGATTTGGGGTTTTGCAGGTGAACTCAACAACAGGCATCTGTACTCCAAATACGAGGGATTTTCACTCTTATGCGAAAACAAACTGAACACGATTAATTGTGCCTTTGTGATTTAATTACATCAACAGGTTCATTTTTTTTTTTTTTTATTCTTCTTGAATATGTTGTACGCAAATCAATCTCAGACCAACATCACTGTTGGACTGCAGTACCAGGGGTTACTGGAAAGATTGATGTTTTCCTTTTTGACTTCAGTGCCATGCTGTGTGTTTCTCTTCATTAATGTGACCATGCTATTCACCCTGAGGAGTAAACCTGTGTTTCGTGAGACCTCCCGTTATATTCTTCTGTATAACCTTCTTTTTGCAGATACTGTACAGATGGCACAGGGTCAGTTAATGTACATTCTGGCTGTTTGTAGATTAAGGATGACATATCCTCTGTGTGGTGCTCTTGGTATGCTCGCCCATCTCACAAGGAAAATCTCTCCTCTCACACTTGTGGTGATGTCTTTAGAGAGATATGTAGCTGTGTGTTACCCACTGAGGCACGCTACCATCATCACCAAAAGAAACACAGGGGTGGCCATTTGTGTGATTTGGACCATCAGTTCATTAAATGTCCTCACTAAAGTTTTATTGATGATAAATTTTCATGTTGAAAACACTGTGAGTTTGCAGATGAAAGACTTTTGCGGCAAAGAAAGTGTATTGCTTGATCAAATATCAGATCTTTATGACAAGGCCTACACTTACTGTCTGTTTGTATCAGCTGGTATTGTAGTCTCTTGTTCTTATATTGGTGTGATGGTAGCAGCCAGATCAGCCTCCACAGACCGAGATTCAGCTGTTAAAGCTCGTAAAACACTGCTGCTGCATCTGGTGCAGCTGGGCCTCAGTCTTTCCTCAACTTTACACAACCTGTTGCTTATTGCTATCTCAAAGATCATAGACAGGATATTAAGTGTACGCATCCAGATTTTCCTTTATGTACTTGTTATCATCCTTCCCAGATGTCTGAGTGCTCTCATCTATGGAATCAGAGACCAGACCATCAGACCCGTCCTTGTTTACCATCTATGCTGTCAATGGAAACGCTCACCTTTGCTCTCTGTTGTTCCAGCCAAAGCTAAAATCAGCATACTTATTGCTTCCTAAATAAAGAGTTTCTAAGAAAATGTGTTAATTTAAGCTAAATGTAAATATATATTGTGTCGTGTCATCTTTTTAAAGTAATAATATATTTCCTTCATGCTATCGATGACATATAATATATAAATAGTCACATTAGCTAAAACAAAATAATGGTTTGAGCACAACAAAAGAAAAGCCATGTATCTGCAGTATTAAGGTGGTAGCAGAAACGAGAAAGATATGTGTAAAGACCTGGCAACAAGAGTCCATAGATAAGATAGCCCTACAGGTGAGTGAGGATGTTTAGCAGACCAGCCAAAGGGCACCTTGAATATAACTTAATTTGTCATTTCAGGTAAATGAAATAAAAACCTCAAATGATGAGTATGGGGAAAATAAAAAAGGACAGCTATACTGCAGAAAATGCAGGAACAAAAGATCCAGAATAGTACAGTATATTTTCCACTCATAACTCCTAAATATAATTACAAACTAAAAAAAAAAAATCTATATTACATCAGGGCTACTCTTCAGTTATGGCACATGTTTATATAATTATATTGATTTAATGTGTGGAAACGTTTGATTTATTCCTTCTCCAAGATATATGGAAGCCTATAGGGGACTTTATTAAAATGATGATGAAAATGTACCCCACTGTACAGTGGACAGTCATCAAATGTAGTAAGTCCCCCCCTTCCACATTGCATTTACATTTACATGGCACCACACTTGTCAGGCTCAGAACAAAGCGGCAGACTCAGATGCAGAAAAGGCAGGTTTGGACAAAACTTTTATTGTTATAACAAAAAATCACTCCTTAGTGACGAGAATCACTGAGACAAAGAATATTACTAAAGACTATAAAGTATCAACAGAAAATCTCTCTAAAGAGGTGACAAAAAACTTTGAGGATAACACAGACTTTGGCGGTAAAAGTAACAACAGAAAATATCATCAAAGATCTATCACAAGGACTATGGCAGTAAAAGTATCAACAGAAAATATCAAAGATGTATCACTAGGACTTTGGCAGTAAAAGTATCAACAGAATATAGCTTCATCAAGGAAGTACATAAATTTAGACGATCACTGTGGCTATGGCAGACAAGAAGGCTTGGGTGCAACGACAGAACGTACAAAGACACTTCGGCATGTGACAAGGGGAAACACAGACTACACACACATGAGGGAAATGGGGAACAGGTGGAAACAATCAGGGCGGGGAAGACAATCAGACTGGTGACACATGAGGAAGGGCAAGTGACCTGAAACGAGAGGAGAGTTATCTTTTCAAAATAAAACAGGAAATGACAATAGATAACAAAAACCCAGCTTGACCCAGGTGAGGATAGACCTAAACAAGTTCCGGGCAGTGGCAAAGTGGCCCAGACCCACCACAGCTAAACAACTCCCTTTTTCTGATTGGTTGGCGGTGCTGAACTTGGTGGTGATGAGATTTAGAGCTAGGAACTCTAGCTTGTGGATATTTAGTCTATTTAGAACTTTTTGTTCCGTGATTGCAAAGGTGATAGCATCCATATGTCCATCTTGTTCTTCGTACAATGCTGCACCAAGCCCTGTCATACTCGCATTAGAGTGTAGGATGTACAGGAGTTTGGGGTTTCTCTGTCATCTGATTTATCTTTTGTCCAATAAACTGTATAACAACAGAATATAATGTAACTCTGCTTCTGGGTCCCTTTCTGACAGTGACAGTACAATCTGGTGATCATTGGAACCATGGGTTCCCACACCTGAGAGGTATGACGGCAGTATACTATATTATATAGTATACTATATTGTTTTTGATCAGCAGCCCCGAACCTACTCTGACAGGTCGAAGATTGCCTACCTTATTGGAGTCCTTCAAGGTGAAGCATTAGAGTGGGCCTCTGCCGTGTAGGAGAAGCAGCACATGCATAGTCACAGCAACGTACACTGCCTTCACCGAGGAGATGAGGAAGCTGTTCGACCACCCCATTTGAAATAGGGATGCATCAAAAAGGTTGTTTGCACTGAGACCGGGGGGACGCAGCATGGTCGAGTATGCGGGTTCCACATCTTAGTGGTGGAGAGTGGCTGGAACGAGCAGTCATTATATGCTGCGTTCACTAATGGATTAAATGATCTAATGAAGGATGAGCTAATTTCTTATCCAGAGAGTACCAGTTTGGACGGATTAATCTCCCTTGCAATCCGAATAGACAACCACTGTCGGGAACGCCAGAGAGAGAGATGCCAGACAGAGAGACACGGACGCTCCCGGGTACCCCACCCCATTGGTACAGTTAGCTGCACCTAATATTCAAGCACCTCCTCATCAGGACGCCTCCAGGAAAGGAGAGCTCCCCAGATTGTGAACCCATTGGACTCATGTGTCGTTAAACAGTCTCACCACGGTGCCACTGGAGGACCCCTTGAAGGCCAACGCCCTTGATGGCAAACTCCTGGCCCGAGTTACAACTAAGACCAGCCCTGTCCATCTCCAGAGCTTGGGTAACCATGTAGAAGAAATTATTCTTTTTGGCCTAGACTCACTTTTTGTGCCTGTCATCCTGGGTTACACCTGGTTAATCAAACATAGCCCGCGTATAGACTGGTCTGCAGCTAAAATACTAAACTGGAGTGATTTTTGCCACCCTAACTGTCTCAGATCTGCTCAGCCCCAGTCCTTAGCCAGTTCCAGCTCTTGCCCTGAATCTCCAGATTTCAGTATGGTGCCCTCAGTTTATCTAGATCTTAAGGAGGTTTTCAGCAAAAGTCAGGCCTTATCTCTACCTCTGCCTAGTAGCCGACTGTATAATATCTCGAGGCCTGAGAGAGACGCTATGGAGACTTACATAAAGGACTCCCTAGCAGCAGGCATCATCAGGCCATTCAGGTATTACAGAGACTCCTGGAGAATTGGCTGTATGTCAAAGCAGAGAAATGTGAATTGAGAACCATTGACTCTCTTTTTCACCTCTGTCAACAGGCCTTTTACAGTAAACCAATTCTGCATTGCATAAGGTGAACACAACCTTAGTGTAAATGACTCCATAAAGGGTCAATTTTTTTTTCTATTTTTTGATACTGCATTAAAATCTTTCTACTAGCAGTCAGTTTTGTTTATGTACAGAGGACCTATATGCCTTTCTATGCACTGTGGTAAGAGGAACTTTTATTTTGCAAAGCTTAATGTCACATATGTTCTTTGAGTAAAGGGGTTCTTCTTGGCCGATGGCCATGAAGCTTAACGTGATGGAGAACGCTCACAACTGTGCTTCTTGAAACATCAACTCCTGAAAAGGCAGGTCAGCTACAATCATCTTGTCCGGTGATTCTTGCTTATATGTCTGACAATTTTCCTCTCTGGAGTTCTTGAAATCTTGAGCATACAACCAGGCCCAGGCTTGTTTCTTACAGAATTTGTCTCCTTGTACTTGACAAGGATGCAATGTAGAGCAGTTCTAGACACTGTGAAACGCTTGGAAATGGCAGTATAGTCTCCTCCTTATCATGAGCCTCCACTATCTTCTTTCTGAGCTCAAGACTGATTTCCTTTGTCTTTGGCATGGTGAGTAAAAGTATTCCTGTGTTCAAGTGCCCTGTTCCTTGAATTTTATGCTGATTGAATGTTCAGGCGTTGTTAGGAAGCCAATTGACTGCACAGGTGTGGTTTGAAAGCTGATTGGTTAATTCGGTGTGTTTATGAAGGCAAGAATTCACATGGGGGAAATATTGACCAGCCCATCATGTAAGGTACTAGTTTTTGACTTTTGACTGAATCTTTCTCTATATCTGCTTGTATCAATACTACAAATATTAGAAAGAATTTTAGGAAAATGTTCCATAATTCCAGTGAGGCTAATGATTTTGGTCACAACTGCATGTACTTGATTGTTAAATCAATGAGATGAGCTGTTGATAGGAATCCTAATAAAGAAAGAAAAATAAATAAAAGTTGATGTGAAGTAAAGACTGTTAACTCAGCTTCTTTCTCTGCAGGTTGTACCCTTCCATTGCAAAAGTTCTTTGACTTTGCTAAACTTCCCTGCTTCTCCACACTGGGCAGGTGCAGACTGCCATCTGCTGTATGTAATACACTGACAATGAATAAGTATTTCATACAACCTCACTTCAAAAAATCTGGAGTGTTTCTTTCAGTTTCCAGTGGGACAATAACATACAATCAGGATGTTGAGTTGGAGCTACAGATTAATGCATATAAAGGCTTATCAGACACCAAAACGCAGCACAGTACTTTTTAATATTTACAGACAGGATTTTACAGCTGCAGAAAGTTATCATGGTGGCGGTGTTCACGTTACAAAACCGGGGATGTACCGGGAAAAACTGGGAATGTACGGATGTAGGTGAGTAGCCAATGAGCTGCCTTGCCAGTTGATGTCACAATGCGGTAAATGTTAAGCCCAGTTTAAAAATTTTTGCCAGATTACCTTTCTGTGTTTTTCTGCTGTAATGTCTTAACATTGCTTCTCAAATGAATGATGTTTCTTCACACACAGTGATGTACAGTTACAGACGGTGTATGTCATTAGTCAAGTCTATAGAACTGTTTTGTAACTTAACAGACCTTAAATTAACAGTCCCTTAGAAGAAAAAGTATGCTTGCATCCTAAATAATTTCCAGCAACCGTAACAACAGTTGCATTAGAAGAGAGTTGTTGTTAATTATAGTTACAGCTTTGTATCTTGCGTCAGACCAGCAAGGTATGATGAGTGGGAAAGACTCAATGGAACTACACAGTTAGACTCTGGACAAGCCACTTTTTGAAAGCTGGACAGGGCTTCTGTATTAAATCTCCAGGCAACAGAATATACAATGGCATGGAGCAGAGTATTGAGAAAGAATTGTAAACAGATTGCATCACCTATCACTGTTTAACATTACTTGTCATGGTATCACGTGGGGTGGGCATGATGATCGAGATCTTAAAATACACGTAAAGCCCAGAAGATCCTGCAGATCAGTTCTACCAACCAGTAATGAAACCTCAACCCTGTTAATTGTCAGAACAAGGAACATGTATGTGGATGATTTTCTTTTTTTGCATGTGAATTCCTGACCTTTCTGCATAGATGAAGGGGTTTTACTGTTCTAAGGGTAAAAACTGTTTAATTAATATGTAGAGCTCATTTTCATGTGGATTCCATAAATGCCTCTCTAATATGTCATATGCAACTCCATTTGTGACCAACATCACTGTTGGACTCCAATACCGGGGAATATTGGAAATTGTGTTGTTTTCTGCTCCAATTACTGTACCATGCTGTGTGTTTCTCTTCATTAATGGGACCATGCTATTCACCCTGAGGAGTAAATCTGTGTTTCGTGAGACCTCCCGTTATATTCTTCTGTATAACCTTCTTTTTGCAGATACTGTACTGATGGCACTGAGCCAGTTGTTGTATATACTGTCTGCTTTTAGAATAAGGATGACATATCCTGTGTGTGGTGCTCTTGTTATGCTTGCCAATCTCACAACTGAAATCTCTCCTCTCACACTGGTGCTGATGTCTTTGGAGAGATATGTAGCTGTGTGTTACCCACTGAGGCACGCTACCATCATCACCATCAGGAACACGCAGGTGGCCATTATTGCAATTTGGGCTTTTAGTTCACTAAATGTCCTCACTCACATTGTTTTGCTGTTAGATTTTCCATTTGACGACCTGGAGAGCCTGCAGATGAAAGACTTTTGTGGTAAAAATAACATGCAACTTGGCCCAGTGTCTGAAATTTACAGTAAAGTCTACACTTATTTTCTGTTTATATCAGCTAGTGTGGCGATCACTTCCTCCTATGTTGGTGTGATGGTAGCAGCCAGGTCAGCCTCCACAGACAAAACTTCAGCCCGTAAAGCTCGTAACACACTGCTGCTGCATCTGGTGCAGCTGGGCCTCAGTCTCTCCGCAACTGCACATGACCCATTGGTTGTCACCATCTCAAAAATTGTAAACAGAGTAGCACTTTTGCGCATCCAGAGTGTACTTTATGCATGTATTATCCTTCTTCCAAGATGTCTGACTGCTCTAATTTATGGCATCAGAGACCAGACTATCAGACCTGTCCTCATGTACCATCTATGCTGCCGACTGAAACTGCCATGGCTGGAGTCTCACCGTAGGTGATATTGAATTATTCAAGCATTATTCTTATTTTAAGAGATATGTATTAAAAATGAAAGAAATAGAGAGAATATGAACAAAATAATGTAGTATTGCAACTGTACATTATATCATTTCTGAATTATCTATACTCTTGAATTATTTTGTGATTATTTCAAATAAACACGCCTGCACTCCCTGGGGGAAGGTGCCACATTGTCGGATTTGGTCTGTTTAGTCTGACAGTTATCAGATCCTGTCCACTGTGGCCTCTCTGCTCTGCTCCACATTTCTGTGTGTAGATCAGCACATAGAGGAGCAGCACACAACACACAGCAGAGGGGATACACGGAGAGGCAGGGTAAACACTGAAGTACATAAAAAAAACAGCAATGTGACCTGGTCTCTACACCACGAGTCCTGATCTCACACCCTACGTGCTGTTATTGGCTGAGGGCTGCACACCCACTAAACACATCAAAATAATAAGAAAATATAAGCAGATGGGAGGATGTCTGTAGATACATACTGTACATACACTGTCAAACACTTCTAGAGGGCCATAGGTGATACGACTGGACTATAAGCATTTTTGCAGAAACAGCAGATGTTTATCTGACAGTGCTGTAGCCAAATTTAAGGAAATGATTGTTACAGTATTAAATTTAATGCCATGTCTTAATGTTACAGAGGACTTGTCTGCTTCCTTTAGCCCCTCACACATAGATCAACTTGTTAATAATACTACAGAGTCATTACAGACAACTCTTGACTCTATTGCACCTCTGAAAAAGAAGACAATGAAACAGAGGAGGTTAGCACCATGGTATAGCCAGCACACTCACAAATTAAAGCAAGAGGCACGTAAATGGCGTGCCACTAAACTGTAAGAATCTCGCCTAGCCTGGCAAGATAATCTTACAACTTATAGGAAGGCTCTGCGTAATGCCAGAACAGCCTATTATTCCTCATTAATTGAGGAAAATAAGAACAACCCCAGGTTTCTCTTCAGCACTGTAGCCAGGCTAACAGAGAACCACAGCTCTATTGAGTCATCTATTCCTTTAAGCCTAACTAGTAATGACTTCATGAGCTTCTTTAATGATAAAATTCTAAATAGAGACAAAATTCATCACCTTTTGCCCTCATCAGGCACTCATCTGATTTCAGATCCAGCAAGTTTGGAAATAGCTATAAAACCTGATATATATTTAGACTGCTTTTCTCCTGTCGACATTCAACAAATAACTACAATAATTTCTTCATCTAAGTCGTCAACCTGTCTCTTAGACCCCATCCCAACCAGGCTGCTTAAGGATGTATTACCTTTAGTTAGCCCGTCCCTATTGAATATGATTAATGTGTCTTTATTATCAGGATATGTACCACAGTCCTTTAAAATAGCTGTAATTAATCCTCTTCTTAAAAAAACAACTCTAGATCAAGAGGTTTTAGCCAATTACAGACCGATATCAAACCTTTCATTCATCTCGAAGGTACTTGAGAAAGCCGTAGCCAATCAACTATGTGATTTTCTCCATACAAACACCTTTTTGAGGAGTTTCAGTCAGGATTTAGAGTAAATCATAGCACAGAGACTGCACTAGTTAAAGTTACAAACGACCTCCTAATGGCATCAGACAAAGGACTCATCTCTGTACTTGTCCTATTAGATCTTAGTGCAGCATTTGACACCATTGACCATCAGATTCTCTTACAGAGACTGGAATATCAAATTGGCATTAAAGGAACCGCCCTAGGCTGGTTTAAGTCATATTTCTTAGACCGTTCTCAGTTTGTTTATGTTAATGATGAATCCTCCATGCAAACCAAAGTTTCTCATGGAGTCCCACAAGGTTCTGTATTAGGGCCACTTCTATTTAGTTTATATATGCTTCCTCTAGGCAAGGCAAGGCAAGGCAAGTTTATTTGTATAGCACAATTCGTACACAAGGCAATTCATAGTGCTTTACATGTTCTAGGGAACATTATTAGGAATCATCCCATTAACTTTCACTGTTATGCCGACGACACCCAATTATATTTATCGATCAAGCCTGATGAAACCAATCACTTAACTAAACTTCAAGCATGCATTAAGAAAATAAAAAATTGGATGACCCACAATTTTCTGATGCTAAATTCAGATAAAACTGAAGTTCTTGTAATTGGACCCAAACACCTCAGAAACTGTCTTTCCAGAGATTTAGTTGCCTTAGACGGGATCACCCTGGTCTCCAGCTCCACCATAAAGAATCTTGGAGTTGTCTTTGATCAGGATTTGTCCTTTAATGACTGACTGAATATATAAAACAACTTTCGAGGACTGTATTCTTCCACTCACTTCCACTAAAATTGCCAAAATCAGATGCATCATTTCTCAAGCGGATGCAGAAAAACTAGTCCATGCATTTGTTACTTCTAGGCTGGACTATTGTAACTCTTTGTTATCAGGCTGCTCCAATAAGGAGTACCTTACTACCCCACTAGAACACTGTGCTCCCAGGATGCTGGGTTCTTTGTGTAGTAGATTGGGAGCCACTACATAGAGTGAGGACCATATCTATCTATCTATCTATCTATCTATCTATCTATCTATCTATCTATCTATCTATCTATCTATCTATCTATCTACCTCATTTCACCACTGAAATATGTGTCCATCAGTTTTTTGATAGATCAAAATTAGGTTGATTCAGAGTATGAATATGGATGACACCTACATTAAGTGTTGACAACACATTTTAGTGTCTAGTCTAGTTGCACCACCTTCATAGGCATATTTACAACAACCAAAAGTAAAAACCTACACAAAACCACACTCCGCTCTACCAACTGAGCTACTGAAGGGAGCAAATTTAATTGACACTACATTTCTCATAATTACTCCAGGTTGGGTAGATGCTGTTGGCATGATGACATTGATCATTGTATTGAAAAGATGGTATTACATCACCCATGAATAATGAATAATGTATTAACAAGGCTGACATGTGATTTTGTTATGTAAAGTGGATGTGAGGACAAAGCTTATAAACAATATGCGAGGGCAGGCAAACCCAGCAGACCAGCTCTGCTCACAGGGAAATAGGCAGGATCTGTGACCTGCTAACAAGTATGTGGATAAATTTGGGTTTTTCATGTGAACTCAGTGGAATTTTCTGCTCTAAAGATGATGTACCACCACTGTTATAGGAATACAAACAAGAATACTTTTGTTTTTGCTGTCCTAATCAACAGGTTAATATTTTGTATGTCTCTTAGATGCTTTTCTAAAATGTCAAATGCTTTCCAATCTCAGAACATCACCACTGTTGGACGGGGGTTACTGGAAAGATTGATGTTTTCTACTTTGACTACAGTACCATGCTGTGTGTTTCTCTTCATTAATGCGACCATGCTATTCACCCTGAGGAGTAAATCTGTGTTCTGTGAAACTTCCCGTTATATTCTTCTGTATAACTTGCTGTTTGGAGACACTATACTGATGGCACTGAGCCAGTTGTTGTATCTACTGTCTGCTTTTAGAATAAGGATGACATATCCTGTGTGTGGTGCTCTTGTTATGCTCGCCAATCTCACAAATGAAATTTCTCTTCTCACACTGCTGGTGATGTCTCTGGAGAGATATGTAGCTGTGTGCTACCCACTGAGGCACGCTGCCATCATCACCATCAGGAACACGCAGGTGGCCATCATTGGGATTTGGGCCTTTTGTTCACTAAATGTCCTCACTCGCATTGTTTTGCTGTTAGATTTTCCATTTGACGACCTGGAGAGCCTGAAGATGAAAGACTATTGTGGTAAAAATAACATGCAACTTGGCCCAGTGTCTGAAATTTACAGTAAAGTCTACACTTATTTTCTGTTTATATCAGCTAGTGTGGCGATCACTTCTTCCTATGTTGGTGTGATGGTAGCAGCCAGGTCAGCCTCCACAGACAAAGCTTCAGCCCGTAAAGCTCGTAACACACTGCTGCTGCATCTGGTGCAGCTGGGCCTCAGTCTCTTGTCAACTATGCACAACCCATTGCTCATAGCTTTCTCAAAGGTCTTAGACAAGATAGTACTGGTACGTATTCATATTGTTGTTTATGTGTGTATTGTTATTTTTCCCAGATGTCTGAGTGCTCTCATCTATGGTATCAGAGACCAAACCATCAGACCCGTCCTTGTGCACCATATATGCTGTCGAATGAAACTCTCAGTCATCTCAGCAAAGGCTAAGGTCTCATCCTAAAACACATGGACTGTATCTTACAGGATGCGTCCATTCGTTCAATTTTTGGTCACAGTAATCACTTGAGATCTCTTCCTCATGCATTTCAAACGTTAGAGTCTTAACCGAATCTACAGTTTTCACTCTGTACATACATACATGTGAATTGTTTTATGACCGTTGTTTTATTTTAATGTGGAATATGGAGTGAGAGGAATTTATCATTTATCTTGTTGTGTTAAACTGTTAAAACTGAATTTACAGCATTTGATGATATTCATAGTTGACAGTACATAAATAATTCTGTTAAACAAAAAAAATGTGGCTTACTATCTAAGTATATTTTATATATAACATGTACTTCTACTACCATTGATTCATGAGTGTAAACCTGTCCACATGTAACTGCTTCTGTCTGCCTGCTTTTGACTTGCCTTTCTTGTTGCCTAGTACACACTCTGTGACATGTTTTTATATTTTTTCACCTACATAAATTATGTTTGTGTTTGCTTTGTTCAACTTTGTTGTCCTTTTTATGTGTGTGTGTGTGTGTGTCTTTGAGTATCCTTGTGCACATTGTTCCTGGGACTGTGTGAAATTATATTGAGAGCCACTAAAAACCAGAGTTGAGTTCCTGATATAAGTAAACATACTTAATCAATGAAGATGATCTTGACTCTGATCCCCGTTTGATCATATTAATGTGTTAGCTGATACTTTATAATTGTGCTCAAAAGTGAAAGAAGATAAGAAACCTGTGTGTCCTCTCAGCTCAAGTGTCAACAAAACCACATGATGATCAAAACAAAATGAGTGTATCAGTAAGAAGAATTTTAAAATGTGTTGTCATCAGACAAGTTCTAGCTTTAGTTTGGTTAATTCAGCTTGGTTTCATGATTTGATCCAGTGGTTCGGTAAAAGGAAAGTGAAATTCATCGCCAGTTCAAGATAATACTAAAGATCGGTTTAAAATAAAAACTGTATCTCCAAACATTTCAGGAATTGAATTGTGTGTGTAAACTAGAGAACATGGGTGTAAGAAATACAAAGTAAATCTGGGTGGAATTATAAATCCCCCTTGACAGATGATGAGAAAAATATTTCCCTCATCAATCTATACTCAATAATAACAAGGCAAAAACAAAATTTTATAGATTTTAAACTCAAATATGATTGTATTGTGATGAGTAGTCAGACCCTTTACTATTTTATTTTATATTTACTATGCTTGAAATTATGGTCTATATATATATCGTCACTCTGACAGAACTCCAGAGATCCGGTGTGGAGATGGAGAAACTTCCAGAAACACGACTCAGACTGTGACAAACAAGATTCCCTGGTTGAATGAGACCAAAACTGAACTGTTTGTCTGGAGGAAACCAGGCACCGAACCATCCCAATGATTCAGCATGGCGGTGGCAGCATCACACTTTTTTCAGCAACAGTACAGTGTTGTACAGAGATATCCTTAATGAAAACCTGGTCCAGAGAGCTTAGCCCCTCAGACTGAGATGAAGGTTCACCATCCAACAAGACGACCTGTACAAAGTCAAGGCGCAGGAGACGCTTGGGGACAATACAGCCAGAGTTCTGACCCAATCAAACATCTCTGCTGAGACCTGAAAGTGGCTCCACTGATGGTCCTCTTCCAACTTGACTGAGAAGAAAGGCAGAAAATCCCCAAATCCAGGAGAGCGAAGCTTGTAGCGTCAAACCCCAGAAGACCTGAGACTGTGATCACTGTCTCAGGTGAATTTGCAGAATTAGCATCAGGCTTGATCTTTAAACCAGATAAAGTAATTATTGTAGGTGATTTTAATATTCATGTTGACAACCACAGTGATAGTCTTAGTACTGCATTTATCTCTTTGTTAGACTCAATTGGCTTCTGTCAGAGTGTAAACAAACCGACTCATTGTCTGAATCACACTCTTGACCTTATACTCTCATATGGCATTGAAATTGATCATCTAATAGTCTTTCCACATATTCCTATTCTCTCTGACCATTTTTTAATAACCTTTTAAAGTTCATATTACTGGACTATGAGCTTTTTTGCAGAAACTCCTACAGCAGATGTTTATCTGACAGTGCTGTAACCAAATTTAAGGAAATTATTCCTACAGTATTAAATTCAATACCATATCTTAATTTTACAGCAAGCGGATGCAGAAAAACTAGTCCATGCATTTGTTACTTCTAGGCTGGACTATTGTAACTCTTTGCTATCAGGCTGCTCTAATAAGTCTCTTAAGAGTTTGCAGCTGATTCAGAACGCTGCTGCACGTGTTCTGACAGGAACCAAGATCAGAGATCACATCTCTCCCATTTTAGCTTCCTCGCACTGGCTACCCGTTAAATCTAGAATAGAATTTAAAATTCTTCTACTAACTTACAAAGCTCTTCATGGTCAGGCACCATCATATCTAAAAGAGCTCATAGTACCTTACCACCCCACTAGAACATTGCGCTCCCAGGATGCTGGGTTCCTTGTGGTTCCTATAGTGTCTAAAAGTAGATTGGGAGCCAGAGCTTTTAGCTATCAAGCTTAAGACTTTCCTTTTTGATAAAGCTTATAATTAGGGCTGGCTCAGGTCATCCCTTAGTTATGCTGCCATAGGACTGGACTGCTGGGGGACTCACACACACTGTTACTGTAATAATTCATCATTCATTATAACCAATTCTCATTTTAACATTATAATTCATTGTAATTGTACAATATGTGTGTGTTGATTGTTCTGTACATGTGACATCATTGCACGTCTGTCCGTCCTGGGAGAGGGATCCCTCCTCTGTGGCTCTTCCTGAGGTTTCTTCCACCTTTTTCCCTGTTAAAAGGTTTTTTGGTGGTCAAGTTTTTCCTCACTAATCGAGGGTCTAAGGACAGAGGGTGTCACTCCCTGTACAGATTGTAAAGCCCTGTAAAGTCAGTGAAGTGTTACAGTGCTTTGTCCTCAGTCTTAGGGGCTGTTATAAGTTTTGCAAACCACTAGATGTCACTGTTTCTTCTGAGTTAAAAGGGCAAGTTCACAGTTTAGTTTGTGTGTGTGTGTGTGTGTGTGTTAAACCATCACTTCCACTGTAAGTGTATTATGAAGGGATCTTCTAATGGTCAATATGAATAGGAGAAATGATTACAGCAAGAAAAACATGCTTCACTGTTTATTTGGCTCCTGGCTTCCATTTGTAAATATTGTCTCTTTTCTGTTTTGGAAATCTGCACATTTTTTTTTTTTTTTTTTTTTTTTTTGTTGGTCTTTATGGATCTGTGTGGGTTTTTTTGTTTCACACCTGAACCCTTTAAAACTAAACCTCTTGACAATTGCCAATTCAAATTAAATTGAACTTTTATATTTTAATTTAAAAAATACATTACTTATTTCTTATGTAAATCAATGAAAGCAAATGGTCTTGATGACATAGTATGCATTTAATGCTCTACCAACACATTACCCCACAACCTGAGTTGGTTTATGCATAATGCACACTTTCAAACACCTTGTGTCTTTTCAGTATGTCCTTTATGGGGCATCTTCCCATAATAATGATAATTGCACTGAACTGCATTCAAATCACAGTATACCAGCAAAACCAAATAATACTACTAGTTAAAAGCATAAATATGGTACGATATAATTTAACAACTGAATTCTGGTCATGTTATAACAACACATAAAATTGAAAAATGAACTCAGCGGAAGTAGAAACAGATGTTGGAAGATCAGCATAGTTGCAGGATTTTTGCAATGAAGCTGTGCTCCTTGACATTGATTATAATTATCCAGAGCCTAAAAATAATAAAGCCTAAGAAGTGACAGCCTCAACAATTTTAATATTTTATTATTTCTAATTATATATTATATATCATTATATTATCATTATTCTATTTAAATTGTTTACCATACATCAATGTTATTTTATGTTACACACTTTAAGGTTTAGCTAAAAAAAACTGTCACAAATGTCAAATCAAATCAAATTTAATTAAAAAAATGATTTATATAGCCCAAAATCACAAAATACATGTGTCTCAGAGGGCTTTACAATCTGTACAGGGAGTGACACCCTCTGTCCTTAGACCCTCGATTAGTGAGGAAAAACTTGACCACCAAAAAACCTTTTAACAGGAAAAAAGGTGGAAGAAACCTCAGGAAGAGCCACAGAGGAGGGATCCCTCTCCCAGGACGGACAGACGTGCAATGATGTCACATGTACAGAACAAATCAACACACACATATTGTACACTCACAATGAATTATAATGAATTACAATGGATGATAAGAATAGGTTACAATGAATGATGAATTATTACAGTAACAGTGGAACTTGTGATAGAGACACAGATGCACAGCAGCAAATCATTAACTAACTATAATCTGTAATGGGGATATGGTAACAATGATGACGGCGACAACACATGCAGAAGACGCCACGCAGGACCACAGCATAGATAGATAGATAGATAGATAGATAGATAGATAGATAGATAGATAGATAGATAGATAGATAGATAGATAGATAGATAGATAGATAGATAGATAGATAGATGTAGATTGGTTCTTATACAAAATTACATTTACATTTACATTCAAAAGCCATACAAGTCAATGACATGTATGTGTTAGAGCAAAATATAACAAGTTTTAGTTTGTGTAAATTACACAAAGCTACAACAACAAGCTACTGACTACTGCACAATGAAAAGTAGTTAAACTACTACTTTTACTTTGCAAAAGTATTTGAACACATCCAACTACATCACAGGAAAGTATCACAATCTGCATCTGGAGGTATTGAACTGACACTGAGTAAAATGTAGGTGTGTTTAATTTATGGACCAGGATGTGTTTTCAGGACAGGGAAATGCTAAATGTGTTGGAAAATTCATAGTATTCGATTGCAGACATCTTGTTTGCAAAGAACGTGTCATTTTAATCAAATAGCAGGTGATTGTCATTAAACAACTGGCCTATGAGCTGTGGCAAGACAACTTTAAATAATAACTTCATGACTCACAGTAGTGCTGAAAGAGCTACCGAGATTTGAATTTGGTAAACTAGTAATTGAACTACATGTAGTCAATTAGTTTTGTTAATAAAGATGGGAAACATACAGTTGATGTGGGCCTGACTTTGTCTTTAGTACCATACTATGACCACTAGGGGGCGCAGTGCAGTTGTGAACCCAGCAAATGTTCGTGCTTGTATTCTGAAGGTGACAACAGGAAGTGTATGTGTGCGTGTTGACGCTGGTCCTGCTGCTTCGCCCTCAGCCTCCTCCTGTCGTCGTCATGGTGCAGATGATGGAGTCGCAGTGTGAGTATTTCATGTATTTCCCGGCGGTGCCCATCACGGATCTGTCCGACCCGGCTCGCTACCGCACTCTGCCCCGCCGGAGCCACCTCTACCTGGGGGAGACCGTCCGCTTCCTCTTGGTGCTGCGTTGCAGGGACGCAGGGGGGACGCCGACCGAGCACGGCCCCGGTAAGCAGTGAGACCGGGAGGATGCCCCCGTCCGACTGGATGAAAGGGAGGAGGGGAGAAAAAATAAACCCATTATTCATTGTCATTATCGTGGTTTTTATTGTCCAGTTGGATCTAAATCAGTGGAGGGTGAGTCACGTACAAATATTATAAATATTGTTTCATATTTCCACAGTGGGAGAAACACAGAAATATAAACCACTAATACACCATGTGACCTATGAAGTTTATGTTTGGAACAAAAATGTAGCGATCATTACTATCTTACTACTGTCATTATAATCCTCAGGAGACGCTCAAATATTTAGTGTTTTGTCATTTCTACAATGCAATTGCTCCTCCGTGTAACCGTTATTTTATTTTAGTTTTCTTTTCTTTTTTATATGTGTTTTACTCTTTCTTCTTCCTCTTCTCTCCTCCTATTTCTTGATTGATGAATGAATTAATAAAATAAAATAATAAGGACAAAGATTTGGCTGGTCGGACGGAGAAATTAAACTGAAAACCAACAGCAGACCGTCATTGGGGTGGAAGGTCAGCAGTGACCCGATCCTCTCCTTTGGGTCTGGGGCCCTTGCTGTCTGGCTCCTACTGACGTCCCTGGAAGCTGCCTTGTGGGTGGATGTTTTAACACCAATAGCAGAAACCAAAACAGTGTTTTAGAGAATATAAGTCAAAGAATCAGCAGTTGAACCAAAACAAATACTAAATATCAAAAAAATATTGGACCAAACCAGGGTTAAAACATCAGAGGGGTAATTAGAGGTTAAAGATTATGGATTGGAAGCAGCCAGTGGAAGATTCTCAGCACAAATGAATGTATGTGAATCACACGTCTTCCTGCAGGAGTCAGTGACGGCATCGCAGCGGGCTTCGGGACGGAGTCGGCCAGTAGCCGGGCGTGGAGGGAGTTGGCCGGTTCTCTGTGTGCCATCGCCAGCGTGAGTCCGGGTGAGAGCAGCCGTCACCGTGGCAACCAGCATCACCACGACTACCAGAGCAGCGGGGACGAAGCCAACGAGGACGGTGAGGAGGACTACATCGCAGCAGCGGAGGCAGCTATTGCGGCACTCGGCAGCAGGGTGGACTCCCGCTGTCGGAGCTTCAGGGACTGCAAGCCGCTCCTCATCCACAATTCATCTGGGACGGCAGCAAGGGAGTTCCGCAGGGCACCTGTTCAGGTACAGCGCCGCTTTTATATTAAAGCTGTCATTTGTATTTTTAATGGTTAAATTTCTCCGTATCTCTGAGCTGCATGAGGTTTTTGTAAGATTATGATGATTTCTCATCAGTGTGTCTCTTTCTCCATGTCAGTCTCCTCTGGATGAGCCAGTGGTTCTGACAGATGAAGTGATCTTCCCTCTCACTGTGTCTCTGGACAAACTCCCAGTCAACACCCTTAAAGTCAAGGTCAGGAGGAGCATGTGTTTGTTTGTCTGTCTCGTTTTAGATCTATAATTTCAGGCCAGTTTTGCTTCCAGGCTGCTCTCATTCAGAGATTTGTTTGTATGTGTTTAGGTGATGGTCACGGTGTGGAAGAAGGAGGCGGAGAAAGCAGAGGTGCAGGAGCTCGGCTACCTGAGTGTCCTGCAGCAACGTGAGCCGACACACACCTTCAGACACGACCTGAATACCTTCAAGGCTCAAGGTACAGAACACAACCTCAACTATTATTATCCTCAAAGAAATGTGGTATGCAGGGAGTCAGCTGACGTCAATGAGGAGGAACAATCAATAGTTGACGACTGAAAAAGCTATGAAGAAAATAAAGGTGTATTTAAAAAATGATAAATAAAAAAAATTACAGTTTTTATTTCCCAAACTGAAGCAACCAAACCACAATAAATTAACATTTTCTTTTCTTAAATCACTTGTACGTTAAGAATGAATCTATTCGTACTAATGGTTCAAACGTGAGGCCCAGTGTCTGTGACCTGCATGGTTATGTAATAATTTATAAACAATAATAATTCAGTCACATTGTGGTACATCCCACATTTAAACTGTGTTAGTCAGGGTTGGACCAAGTCTTTTTGTCAGAAATACATGTTAAATGTCCCACATGATTTAGTTTGAGCCACTAACAACAAATTTCTCCTAAATATTTAGCAAATATGACATGATAAAAGCTGTCAAACAGAGTACAATACATGTATTTGAACCCTCGTCCACAGTGAGCACCACGCTGACCGTCCTGCCACCTCCCACCGTCCGCTGTAAGCAGATGAGTGTCTCTGGGAGGCACCTCGCCGTCCTCAAAGGTAGGAGCTCATCCTGCTGTCAGGGTTATTATGGGATTGGATTTCTACACTGAAGGCAGTATGTAAGAATGTAAGACTGGGTGCACGTTCACACAGTTTGATTTACTCCCCTGGAAGCAAAAGATTTTCTTTTCTTTTTCTTTGTGTTTCCTCGGACAGTGAAGCATAATAACACAAAGAGGAACTTTGACTTTAAAGAGCTGATTTGACTTCCCCCATCACTTACATTGTAAGTGTGTTATGAATCTAAAGAAACCTGTTCTCTGCTTTTCATCTTTTTCTGGTGAATATTCAGACCTTATAGCATGAGCTACATGTGTATTTGAGTGCAGTAAACTGCAGTGGTGACCTGCTGAGGGCGCTGTTTTACAGTACCATCTGAGTTTAATTTTACTGCCCATTAAGAAAATATAGCTTTAATGTACATTGACTACAGAATAATGACCCAACACGAACCAGGTCTTTAATTGTGTTTTCTCCACTCAGTGCTGAATGAATCATCTCAGGAGGAAGTGAGTATCCGTGATGTTCGGGTTCTACCAAACCTCAACGCCTCCTACCTTCCCATGATGCCAGACGGCTCTGTGCTGCTGGTGGACAACGTGTGGTACGTACAGAAATGTTTTATATGTGATACATCAGATGATCGCGTTGGGTATTTTATATGTTTATATGTGTTTGTTATCAAATCAAATCAAATCAAATTTTATTTATATAGCCCAAAATCACAAAATACATTTGTCTCAGAGGGCTATGTGTGGTTATGGTGTCATTGTGAGAAAAAAACATTTTGTCATTATTATTATTATAATTATGTTATACTGAGGAGGTTTCTTTACATCACATTGCACTTTGCTTTGTTCTACTACTTTGTGTTATATTTTCTTGTGGTTGTCGGTGTTTTAGTTGTTGTTGTATGCTCTGTTCTTTCCATTGCGTTTTCTTGCACTCTGTTACATTATTTCATGTTATGTTTGAAGTACTGTAACAGTTTATTTTCTGACTCTCTGCTCCAGCCACCAGTCAGGTGAGGTCGGCATGGCGTCTTTCTGCAGGGTGGACAGCCTGGCCTGCCGCCTTCCCAGCATGCTCAGTGCTTTGGAGGAGCACGACTTTCTCTTCCAGCTGCACCTTAACGACATGCCACAGGAGGACTCTAACGAGGTCTGTATGAAGTTATCTGCTTAATGTGGCCATTTTGGAGGGATAATGAAGGAGTTGAGATAATGTAGCCACAAGGGGGCACAAGTGTCTTATTGTGCAGGTCCCAATCCCAGATAAATACAGAGTGTTGTGTTAGGAAGGGCATCTGACGTAAAACTTTGGCCAAATCAAACATGCAAATCAAATCTATGACTTCCATACCGGATCGACCCGCGTTAACAACAACCGCCATCGGTGCTGTTCACCTACCGGGTGGAAATTGGACTAATGTTGGTCGAAGAAGGAGAGGAGGAAGGTGTGTTTGTAGGAAGAGAGAGAAGATGAAAGCCAAGAGTCTAGGACTGAGAGAAGGGACTTTGAATGTTGGAACTATGACAGGAAAAGGTAGAGAGTTGGTTGACATGATGCAGTGGAGGAAGGTAGACACACTGTGTGTCCAGGAGACCAGGTGAAAAGGTAACAAGGCTAGAAGCTGAGGAGCAGGGTTCAAGTTGATCTATCATGGTGTAGATAGTAAAAGAAGAGGAGTAGGAGTTATCTTGAAGGAGGAGTTTGTTAGGAGTGTCCTGGAGGTACAAAGACTGTCAGATAGAGTGATGAGTCTGAAGCTAGAAATCAAAGGTGTGATGTTCAGTGTTGTTAGTGGCTATGCTCCACAGGTAGGATGTGAGCTGGAGGAGAAGGAGAAATTCTGGTTGGACCTCTGTGAAGTGATGCAGAGCATCCCTAGAGGTGAGAGAGGTGTCATTAGTGCAGATATTAATAGACATGTTGGTGCAGAAAACAGCAATGAGACCAGCGATGTTGTTTGGTCTAGAGACAGTAACACTGAGGAAAAGACAGGAGGCAGAGCTGGAGGTAGCAGAGATGAAGATGCTGAGGTTCTCTTTGGGAGTGATCAGGATGGATAGGATCAGGAATGAGTACATCAGAGGGACAGCACATGTTAGAGGGTTTGGAGATAAAGTCAGAGAGGCCAGACTGAGATGGTTCAGACATGTTCAGAGGAGAGATAGTGAATATATTGGTAGAAGGATGCTGAGTTTGAACTGCCAGGCAGGAGGTCTAGAGGAAGACCAAAGAGGAGATATATGGATGTAGTGAAAGAGGACATGAAGGTAGTTGGTGTGAGAGAAGAGGATACAGAAGACAGGGTTAGATGGAGACAACTGGTTCACTGTGGAGACACCTGAAGGGAAAAGAAGAAGAAGAAGAAGAATGAAGCAGTTGAGATATTTCAGATAGTATTTCTGATAGTTGTAGAGATATTTCAGTTTTGGTGGAGCAACAGACTGACACTGTGTGATCATACTATATAATTGTGCCAGGGTACATTGGTTGTCAGTATGTTGCTTTATTTTCAGGGGCTAGAGGTTCCCCTGGTCGCTGTGCTGCAGTGGTCAACTCCTAAGATGCCTTTCACCAACTGTATCTATACTCACTACAGGTAAGAACCAAGAATAACATTTCACACAAACATGTAAAGAATAGTAACAGTTAATCCTTTGTCGTTTGCTCAGAATATTTGAAGGCATAATCCACCGTGTCTTTATATTCACAGGGACACGTCTTGACTGTCTGCTATAACAGTCAAACTAATGACTGTTCTCTCTCTCTGTCTCAGGTTGCCCAGTATCCGTCTGGACCGGCCACGGTTCGTGATGACGGCTAGCTGCCCGAGCACCGTCAGGGTGAAGGAACACTTCAAGGTGAAATACGTTCTGCTCAACAACCTGCAGGACTTCCTGGCTGTACGGCTTGTCTGGACTCCAGAGGGTCAGTGTGTGTTTTTGTGTTAGTTCTTAACCTCACATCTTCAAAGTTCAGAGTTGGTTTTACGGTTAAAGGTGGAAAGAAGTTGAATAATTATTTCAATTGTAGTTATTTATTTTGTTTCCAGAATTTGTATATGTGTTCAGAATTCTTCATGTGTGTCAGGAACCAAATGAACAGTGATCATGTGTTTGTTGCTGTAATCATCCTCCTGTTCATACTGACCATTAGATCCCTTCATAATACACTTACAATGGAAGTGATGGAGACCAAACCCACAAACATGGATTTAAAGTTTATATGAAGCTAATCTGAAGCTTCAAATCCAGCAGATATGTTTCAACGTTACAGTGTTTTTAGAGCCAAAGTCCCTCTTTTTGTTCCTATACTTCCACCACAGCTCAACAGGGAAACACAAAGAGGGAATTTGATGCTAAACAGACTGTAAATGTGTCAGATATCCACTTGATATGACTAACTCACACTGATGAAGCCTCAGAGAAGCTTCACATCTACTTTAAATGACTGTGTGGACACACTGTGGATTTGAACCTCCATCACTGACACTGAAAGCACATTTGAAGCAGATCTTTGAACATCAGTATGAACAGGAGCAATGATTACAGTCACTGTTCATGTGGACACCTGACTGATGCTTTAACACACGTTGCTTGATTTAATGTGCTTGATGTCATTTATAGTAACAGGTAATGTATATATGAATAATTTCTACAGCAACATTTAACATTTAAAAGTAGTTTTGTACTTTGTTCAGGTCGAGGTCAGGGCGAGGACACAGCGCTGGCAGCTGTCGTCTGTCACACTCCTCTCAGTAACCTTGGTCACTGTCGGAAAGGAAGCACTCTGTCCTTCAGCGTGGCCTTCCAGATCCTTAGACCAGGACTGTACGAGGTACTGTACCAGATAATGCATCTGCAGATAATAACTGTTATTTTACCCATCAGTTCTGGGAAATACATTCCTCTGACATGTACATGTATTAGGCAGAAGTGTAAAAAGTGTTTGCATCACCTCTCTCTCCAGCTGAGTCAGCACATGAAGCTGAAGCTACAGTTCACGGCTTCGGTCTCTAACCCTCCACCTGACGCCCGGCCGCTGTCACGTAAGAGGAAACATCACTTTGCCAATGTTATTATTTGTTAAATGTAATGATGTAATAACTAATGTATAGAGATGTTTAATCTTATACGTTGTGTTAACTCATAACATTCAACATGGAGTTCATACTGACCATAAACACTGATTTCTGTCCAGAAATAATTCAATCAAGAAGATGTTGACAGAAATAGACAATATGATCTTCAATATGATATGAAGTTCAATTTTCTATATACATAACTATATAGTTTTATGAGCACAAAAACCTCCTCAGATTTGTCCAAACTTTATTTTACTTTGCAGTCATAAAAAACATGGAGTCTTGGGATTGAATATTTGATGAGTAAGATGATAGACGTTAAATAAAATCATACTCTTCTGTCACCGCTCAGGTAAAAACAGCCCGTCCAGCCCAGCAGTTCGGGACCTGCTGGACCGACACCAGGCCAGTCTGGGTCGATCTCAGTCCTTCTCCCACCAGCAGCCGTCTCGCTCCCACATCATGAGGTAAACGGCATCAGGCATCACGTCAGTGACGGCTAAAGATTCAAAGCAGGTTTATGAACATCAAACAGAGGCTCGTGCTGTCACTTTAGTTTGAACTTGACTACATTTCCAACATTTAACAGGCTGTCTGTTCTGCAGACTATGTTGCTACGGGTTATATTTTGGATTACAGATGCTGTGGTTACAATGGGTCATGTGATTATATCTGTGTCTGTGTCAGGACGGGCAGTGCCATGGAGCGCCGTGCCATCACCCCCCCTGTTGGCTCTCCGGTTGGTCGGCCACTCTACCTGCCGCCGCAGGACAAAACACTGCTGTCGCTCGACAAGATTGCCAAGAGGGAGTGTAAAGTCCTGGTGGTGGATCCTCTCAGTTAGGGAGGGAGGACGAGATGAGAAGAAAACACCTCTTAAAATGAAATATGTGTGTTAATATGAACTTTAATGAAACCTGAAACACACCAGGACGAGCCTCATAAGAAGATAAAAGAGAGAGAGAGAGAGAGGGTGAGTATTTACAGAGCAGATTACAGATGGGAGAGGAAGATGATCTCTTCTTCAACTAATCTTAAATTTCCCTGAAACATTCATCTGATGGATTAAGAGACTGCGATGAACACTGTACACTTTAAAGGAAATGTTTCTGTATTATTTAAAGGTACAAGGTGGGTGACGTTACAGGAAAAACACCCGTTTTAAACAGACATGAAAGCTGCTGAAATAATCACACAGGAAGAGGAAGTTTGTCTTTGCTGAATTCACCTTTTATTCCAGTGTTATGATCAGTTTATCAGTATCAACAGAAACGTTTCTGTAATATAATGTAATAAAACAAGTGATCAGAAGAAGAAGCTTTCCTTCATCTCACAATCAAACGTGTTTCTGTATTCAAGAGCTGTTTAATGCATTTCATAAATCTGCTTCAGACATTCATGTTTCATTGGAATATTTTGATCTCCTGACTTTTCATTTAGCGCCATCATCTGTTACAATGTTTAATGTGTCCAATACTTTGGTTTATGACCAAATACTTGCAACTGATGCATTACATTTAGTGCCAATTAGCACGTGCTAGCATGCTAATCTAAATTCAATTAAAATATTTAGCTCAAAGCATTGCTGTACCTAAGTGCAGTCTCACAAAGCTGCTAGTATAGCTGTAGACTCTTGGTCTTGAAACATTTTTCATCATTTTATAGTAATTTTTATTATTTCACTGTTTTCATCTCAGAAAAGTGTGCCTTTAGATTTTGAGCAAATTAAACCCACAACAAACTAAATATTAAGCTTGTAAGAATTAAATGTATTTAAATGGCGCCTTCGACAGTCTTCAACACCGTAAACCACTCCATCCTCCTCAACCGTCTGCAGACCATCTGCATCAGTGACTCCCGGTCCCATCCTGTTCATCCTGTACATGCTCCCATTTGGACACATCATCCGCCATGGACTTAATTTCCACTGCTACGCCGACGATACCCAGCTCTACATCACTACCAAAACCATGACTCCAGCCATCCTCTCCACCCTCACCAACTGTCTCACCGATATCAAATCCTGGATGAACCACAACTCAACATCAATAAAACTGAAATCATTATCTTTGGTGCAAAATCCATCCTCCCCACCTCCCAAAATTCTCACTTTGCATCGATGGTCACTCAGTCAGTCCCTCCCCTCTGGTCAGAAACCTGGGACTCTTCATGGACCCTACACTGACCTTCAAGCCTCACATCAACTATTTCATTGTTTAAGTACTTTTTCCAAGCATTGTTGCCAACTGTTTTCTGCTTTCAGCTTCACTGCTGTGAGAATGTTTGCTTTTCTCTGTTTTACCTCATTATAAACTATATAAGTTTAGGTTGAACTGTTGGTAATCTAAAGGTTTATATCTACAATCAAACATTCATTAGGAATCCAAACGTCCGCATCACATACAGCTTTTTAAACGAAACTGTCTCTTTGCTGCCAAATACTCACCGTTTTTGAATAGTGTTAAAAAAGTTTGAATCCTGATGTACTTTTACTGTGGTAGACTTTTACTTTACTGTCTTGGTACTTGTACTTCAGTACAGGACCCGATACTTTCACCCACTTGGGAGAAGTTCACAGCAGCGCTAAGTGTAAGTTTAAATGGCCACGCTGTTGTCGATGTGTCTAGGACACAGGTATGGATACGGCAGCTCCAGATGGCTGTTGCGCTCTGTGATGTCATCAGAAATGGCCTGGAGCTCAGCCTGCACCTTTTCCACCAGCCTGCGGTGAGGGCCGTCCCTGAAAACAGCTTCCTTGTAGTGACATAGAGGAACCTGCAGGGGCAGACAAACAGGTTTAAAAGTACAGCTAATACTTTAAAATAAAGACGGCCTTGTGTCTGAACTCCATTGACACGCCTCCATGTTGTCACGAACATCATACTCAGTTCAGATCAGTTATCAGTCTTTGAGAGAAATAAGAGTCTGTTTGATTTTGTGCCCGTGTGACTCACATAGTCAACGGCGGGCTGTGACAACAGAGTCAGCGCCGTCAGGACACGACAGGTGGCGTTCACGTCTGGCAGGAAGGACACAATGTCTTCCTCCGTCACTGCGGCTTTGATCTGCGGAGGAGGACGCAACATGGAGGCCGGACAGTTTGGTATCCAGAGGGCGAAATCCAACTGCAGGACAGAAAGAAGGATGAGGGTTATTCAAATGAGAGAAAATCAAGAGATGAACATGTTTTACAAGAGAAGAGAGAGAAAAGACCCTTTTGTTCTCTTAATCAGACTTTGGAAATGCCAACATATGTCTATAAAAACTCACAGTTTTCATTAAAAACTAATTTTAATGTGACTAAGATTAAATTAATCCAATGATGTCATATAATAATAATATATCAGTCACTACTGTTACTGCAGTACTTTAACTACATCAAGATCACTATACTTTACTGTACCTTTTACTTTACATTGCTGTCTTGGTACTTGTACTTCAGTGCAGTACCTGATACTTCCACCCACCTGGGAGAAGTTCACAGCAGCGTGTAGCGCTGAGCAGCTGTAGATGATCATCGTGACAAACTTGGACGCGTCTGCTTTGGTTTGGAAAGACTGAGGAAAACCTGGAGGACGAGAGGAGACTAAAGCCTGAAGTCTCAGATGCATCATGTTCTTTCTACGTGTTCTCTGCATCCTGTCTCTGAAACAAACACAGAGGTTACAGGATTCAAACAAACACAAACCTGAGTTGTGTGTGAAGCCATGTGTGTTGATGTCGATGAGCCAGTGTTGAAGCTCAGAGTCCTGCTGCACCTTGTCGTCTCCGCTGTAATACAAATCCACCCAGCTGACCACAAACCTGCCACACACACACACACACACACACACACTTGTCACTTATCACTAAAACAAAATGCTTCCTGGACTGATCACCGAGCTGAGGTGCATCCGTTTACCTGTGCAATGCTTCCCAGACTCTCAGGGCATCCTGAGCGTAGTAGCTCTGCGGCACCTTGTCCACGCCGCGTTCAAACACGTCGTCAGGGACACACAGGGATCGGTAACGAATCCGAGCTGCTGCCCGGGAGAGGAGGACCGGTAACGCGTCCAGGCCGCAGCCCACCGCCTGGAGGAACAGACACCTGCACTGCAGAAATCCACCTGTTTTATTCTAATATCTTCAGTACAGTTGATGCTTTACCTTATCAAAAACCCCGTCAGCTGCCAGAAGCGAGGCTCTGGCCTGGTAGTTGATCTGCAGAGACGTCCTGAGGTGTGGCATCAGGAGCTGTCCACAAGAAATTCTGATCACTCAATCAATAAACCGATCATCATTCTCATCTTTGTATAACTGAGTCTAAAATAGAGACCTTCACAATGTTACAATGAAATACAATGTTAGCAGAGTAGAGGTGCTGCTTCATATGTTTTTATTTTTAATGAGCACATCGTCATCTACTAACTCTTCACAGGCAGGTACATAACACCCCAAGACTAAAACATTTCTAGAATCCAGTTGAGAAAAACAAAGGAGGATTTAAACCTTTCAGTTCTTACAGTTGGTGAAACGACCAGATGGATGGTGATGAGGTCAGTACCTGATGCAGCGGGTGCTGGTCTGGAAGCTGCCGCAGCGTGGCCACGCAGCACAGCTCCCCTACCATGTGGGTCCTCAGGTAGTGGGAGGCCAATTGGTGACACTGGAAGTCTGCATTGTGGACCCAAATCTTAGCCAGTAACCAATCACAGCCGGGGTCAGAGGGCAGGAAGACCGGGTTCTCAGGGTCGGGCTTCTGCTGCAACTGAAGGAGGGAAATCACTCACTGATAGATGAATTATAACTTTTCTGCTTTTCTTACTAAAGCTAGTAGTGGAGTAGAAACAAAGTAGCATGAATGGAAATACTCAAGTAGAGTACAAGTACCTCAACATTGTACTTTAGTACAGTTCTGGAGTAAGTGTACTTTCCACCACTGTAAACAACACAAAACAAACTTGACAAAATAAGTCTTTAGATGAGTACAATGTTTTCATTAATAAAACTCACCTGGATGGCGATTGGCAGCAGTTGTCCCTGCTGGTTCAGGTGGAGAAGGCACAGAGGAGCGCACAGGTACGTCTGCTTCCCATTGATCACATTGGCTGAGATGCCGTCCAGCACCTCATAGTCCAGCAGGTACATGCTCCCTTTCTGTCTCATCAGAAAACATCATCATACAGCAGCAGGAAAACGAACACAGCTGGCACCGCAGAGTAAATCAGAGAACCACATGCACACCTGTAGCTCCGCCTCCAGGGAGGAGCCTTTTGGCAGGAAGGGACGAAGCATGTCAGAAGTGACGGACAGGTGTGGAGGAAGGAGGCGGATCTGATGCAGCAGGAGAGGGTTGCAGCCGTTCAGACACTGGTGGCCGAAATACCAATCCTCCGTCCAATGAGCCCGAACGAACTCTGAGAGGGAAAAAGACCCAGAGATGAAGTTATTCTGAGCTGCAACGAGAAGTTGATTCAAAATATTTTAATTTAAATATAACTTTGTTGCTAATCAATAAATCGTTGTTTAAGAAAAACTGTTCTTTGGTGTCAGATGAGACGATCTGCAGATTGACTTTATTAAAAATAAATAAATATTTGGTTGTAGCTCCACTCTTTAAACCTCTATATTGTTGAAGCAATACTTGAAAAATAGTAATACTATACTAGTACTATCATTCTTACTACAAAGAGTGTTCCTCTTTTCAGCAGATGAATGTGAAGCTCAAACATCAAGTAACAAAAAGCAAAACATATTTTTGACTTGATGTGTGAAAATACTCACTTATAGGTAAAAGTATTGAACTAAACTATAGGTAAAAATCATTAAACTGTAGTTAACACGTCAGAAGTTCCCAGAATGTTTCGTACTAAATCTCCTTATTCTTACTGGCGGTGTTGTTCTGGTTTCCACTGTGGGCGAAAAACGTTTCCAGCTCAGTGAAGCTCGTCCAGGCCTCCGCACGGCCCGCGAAGCCTTTCACATAGTGCAGGTTAATAGTTGGACTGAGGACGAAGACACAAAGAGTCAGACTCACCTGTCCTGCACCGTCTGTTATTTCTGCTGCTCTGACCAGACTTCAAAGTGTGTGACGTCACCTGTTGTGTGTGTAGCTGAGGTTCGGTCCAAGTTGAGACACACTGTTCAGGTCCACACAGTGCGGAGCGCCATCAATGTACTTACGCCACCTGCAGTGATGACACAGTGACGCGATGGAAAGAGTTAGTACCTGCTTTCAGCTTGAAACGTCTCACAGATTTAAGATACCTGCAGATACACGTGTTTGTTCTGATTTACCTGATGAGCTTCTGCTGGTGTTGAAGCTGTCGGAGTCGCAGCTGCTTCAGCTTCTCGTCGGTCTCATCCTTCAGCAAACACACTGCAGAGCAACAATCATGAGTAATAAGAACAGTGTTGATATTTAGTTTAGTTCCACATTTCTTCTCAAAACATGAACACATAAAACTGACAACAGATGTTATTATTATTTAATCTTCAAATTTCAAATTAAAAATACATTGGTTACTTTACTGCCACTGTACTCACTTTATAGATAGATAGATAGATAGATATACTTTATTAATCCCAGAAACTGGGAAATTAACACAATATTTATATTACATGTATGTGTTTATGTACTTAAATACATAAACACATAATAAAATACATCCCTTCATCCATAATGCATTGTATGTATGCTTTTTTATATAATGTATATCATGTTCCTTTTGATATCTTCTATTTTCTAAAACTTTTTTGTTTGCACAAATTTCCCTGATGTGGGATCAATAAAGTTTCTTATCTTTTCTTAAACTGTGATTCACATAGTTACAGATGAATACATAATTAATTGAGTTTCATAACGACAATGCTTACTCATTGTAGTTTTTAATATGAATTTCTACATATTGTGTAAAGAACCATATTGCTTGAATCTGGAAATTTGACCATTATAAAACAAAAACAACAAAAACAACAAAAAACACAATTAAACATGTTTAAGTATTAAGAGAAAAAACTTCCAGTTCATAACAAACAAGGCCTTTAACTTCTTACACTTTCCACTGCGTAGCTCTACGTCACCGTCAACTGTCTGCAGCCACCTGTTGCACAGGAACACCTGTGGTTCTGGATCGTCGGACCTGGACCCTTCCCCGCCTCGCTCCTCCTCCTCGGGCTGTCCATCGATCAGCCTGCAGACCTCCACCCGGCTGCAGTGCCAGTCTAGGATGGGGAATCCGGTCCGAGGCTCCAGCCGGAGCCGGACCAGAACCAGACGACCCAGAGGAGCAGTGGCACGCACTTGGACACGACACGTCTGTCAGGACAGGAGGAGGAAGAAACATCAAAGTAAAACTCAAAGGACAATTTTCCCTGTAAAAATGGCAATGTAAGGTTCTGTCTGAGTAAAGGTGTTTTCAGGTGGGGTGACCCGACAGCTGAGTGGTTAGGCCCGGTTAACACCCTGAGCAAAGAGTTCCTGTTCCGGTTCGATTCCTAGCTGACCAGACTCTTTCCCCACATTTCCTGTCTCTCTGCTGTTACTGTCACAAAGGCACGCCCTGGATCATATGATCCTTCATCACGAAGAGTTTGAGTAGAAATGGCCCCACAGACTAATAACAGAGATCATGTTTTAGTCTCTGGAGATCCGTTATATGTACAACATTCAAAGAGCTTCAGTACAAAGTCCAGAGGTTGTGATATGTAGCACAACAAGCTAGTAAAGCTGTAAACTGTGTTCCTGCACATGCTCAGTGGCGTCTGACTTACAACAAACTACTCTCCAGAGACTGAAAACTAACTTGACCAAACTCTTGATGATGAAGGAACATGCTACAAACAAACTGAACACAGTGACATAACTGCTTAGTTACTAACTGTTTTGCTTGTGTTCAGTCTCTGAAGGAAACACGAAACCTACCGATCCAGGCAGAAGATGCAGGTTGCCTTCGTTCACACTGATGGGCGGAGTCTCCCCCTGCGAGCCAATCAGGTTGAGCCACAGCCGGCTGAAGGTTCCACAGGTGGGACCAGGTGAGGTGTATATGGTCACCTCGAACTCTTGACAGGAAGCCATCATGTCCGACAGCTGTGGAGGACAGGGAGACGATCAGTATGACACTTAAGGTCCAATATATTCAGTGAAGACGTATAGATAAAGTGCAGTAATGGCTACAGCAGAGCATGTAGTCGCCCTACAACTGTGTGTGTTATAATCTCAGCCTCTGCTCTCTCTTTACATAGACGGTTTCAAGATGGGAAAATGTCTTCAGCATTAAATCTCTGGTAAGATTTGTTATCGGGTTGAAAATGCTGTCATCATTTTCAAAGCTGAAAAGAAAAACGGCCTTCACTATTGTCAGAACACGTTTAGTTTTGTGTTATAAGACTGAATCAATATGTTGTGTTTGGTGATAGCAGCTCATTTGTTTACCTCACTGGTATTTGACTTGGAAATGAGCAGCAGCTACAGTTAGTGTGAACACTATAAAACACTGCTGCCTTTCATCTGAAAGGTCACTGACCAGGAAGCGTCAGGTTCACAGCAGAGATATTAAATCAATATTTCAACAAGATATAAGAAGCAGATTTTTTAGTTTTGTTAAAGATGATAATAACAAACAAATTTAAAATATATTCATGTATTTTCCATTTATTATTAGCTGCTTGTCTTCAGTTCTGGTCTCATTTGTTCCAAATCCTCCTCTTAATGAGAACAGAAACATGTCTGGTGTTTATTAATTACAGAAGTGATCTGATCATGGTCCTAATCATCGTTTAGCGTATCCGGCTACCGTGAGGACATGTTCTGCATGGCTCGTTTTATTAAGTCTTAATCTGTTTTTAAAGTGTCATTATTCTTAAGTTTCATTGCTTTGAACTGTAAACATCAGTCAATATTTCTCCACATCTATGAAATAATAAATAATAAAATTGATTTAGCAGAACAACAGATGTGTAACATGTGAAGGAAACAGAACACAATACAATGACAGACAGGTGTGCTTACCTGCAGGGCGACACCTCCTCTCTGGGCTGGCAGCTGCAGCTTCAGAGCATCTCTTTTTTTCAAGCCCCGCCCACCCCCCCTGCACTTCCTGTTGGTTCAACACCTGTCAATACAGGTACTCCAGTACTGACAGGATTAGTTTGACTAATTAAACTGACCAGTTTTATTTCATTCAATATTTTACTTTACAGAAGAGGAGGAAGCTGCTGAGCTGCCCTCCTGTGATTGGCTGAGCTGCTGGTGGTGGTAGTAGTAGTAGTAGTAGTAGTAGTAGTAGTAGTAGTGTCACTTTTCATTGGCTCGTAGTGTTTCAGTGTGTGTCATTGGCTCATGGTGTTTCAATGCACCAATGACAGCTTGACAGGTTTGGCGCTATACCAGCTATAAGATGCATAATTGTGCTTCAAAATGAGGCTGTGAGTAGATAGATTTGGAGATTGAGAGGGAGAGTATTTGGCAAGTTTCATGGCGAGTACCACCAATAAGCATTTTATGCTGTGTTCAGTCTTACTGCATCATTAATTAGAGCAGCAGGGTTCAGTCAGGCTACACGGAGCTACTGCAACATGCTGCCACTAGGGCGGCGCCATCCTGCGTGTACGTGTTGAAGTGTAACAAGGAGGCTGGTATATTGCAGTACACCACCAGATGTCGCTGTTGTGGCCCTAAAACTCTGGTTCACTTTCTGGCACATGAAAGCTTCATGTGTTCATCTGAATAACTAGTTTACACCGTGTTCATGAATCCTGCTCTTCACGCTCAGTGGGTGGCTCTTAAAAGAGCCTTTGTGTTCCGGTACCGGTGGGTCAGGACGGTGCAGCTTTAACCTCCGAAGCCGTACAGGGTGCGTCCCTGCCTCTTGAGCGCGTACACCACGTCCATGGCGGTCACCGTCTTCCGCTTGGCGTGCTCGGTGTAGGTGACGGCGTCACGAATCACGTTCTCCAGGAAGACCTTGAGCACTCCGCGGGTCTCCTCGTAGATCAGGCCGGAGATACGCTTGACTCCGCCGCGGCGAGCCAGACGGCGGATGGCGGGTTTGGTGATTCCCTGGATGTTGTCACGGAGGACTTTACGGTGACGCTTGGCGCCTCCTTTACCGAGTCCTTTCCCGCCTTTGCCTCTTCCACTCATTGTTACTGATCTTCTCTTAAACAAGTTAAAAGTCGAGTCTGAGACTGTTTGTCAGCGCATTGATACTTAAAGTCTGTCTGCGGACGTAACAGAGGACATGAGGCGGATACAGGAAGTGACGTGGAGCTTTGACTCTAACAGCCAAACGGAGGACAAAGACGTGCATTAAAAGCTTTTCTCAGCGGTTCACTGACTTTACTTTCACTTTAAGTTTTTTCTTTTCACATCGACATATTTCACTGTAAAACAGAGATTAATATATCACAATCATTTTATTTATTGTGGTGTTGATGAGAATGTTACTTAAAATACGTTATACACTATTTCATACTTTGTATGTACACAAACTAGACCATCTGTTTTTAGATCAGAAGCATATATTATAGCATCTCTATATTATACAGAAAGGATCAAATCAGATCTGCTTATCGGATTTTCTGTTTCTCAGAAAAGACAGAAAGTTACCTGTAAAAAGAACAAGGTGTCAAATCTGTCACACAGGGAGAAAAGAAAGTTAGAAGACGACGACGAACAGCAAAAAATTAAAACACAGTTTTATGGCTGGACCAAACCACCACTGCCACCAGAGGACATTGGTGTTGACCCACATGATGTCTCACTGGACAACTCCAGCCCCACCGAACCACCTGATGCACCTCAACTGCCTCAAAAACTGTACACAGAAAAGAGGGAGGAAAAAGGATGCAAAAGGCGAAGGTCTACAGTGGTCTCAATGCATCAAACTATGAAGCTTCAAGATGTTTTACAGAAGGTGGAAAAATACAAGAAAAGCTGTGAGTGGCTTAAGAAGAAAATAGAAAGCTCAAAACCAAATGAACAGTGGACAAGAACTCTTCTGTTTATGAATACAGATTAAATAGAAATATTCACGATCTAGAGGTCGGCAAGAAGTGGAAGAAGAAATAACATCATTTCTGGAGAGAAAACACTTCCTGCTCAAGTCCATGAGAATACTGAACCACAAGTTTACAACAAATCAAATCAAATTTTATTTATATAGCCCAAAATCACAAAATACATGTGTCTCAGAGGGCTTTACAATCTGTACAGGGAGTGACACCCTCTGTCCTTAGACCCTCGATTAGTGAGGAAAAACTTGTCCACCAAAAAACCTTTTAACAGGGAAAAAGGTGGAAGAAACCTCAGGAAGAGCCACAGAGGAGGGATCCCTCTCCCAGGACGGACAGACGTGCAATGATGTCACATGTACAGAACAATCAACACACACATATTGTACACTCATAATGTATTATAATGAATTACAATGAATGATGAATTATTACAGCAACAGTGAAACTTGTGATAGAGACACAGATGCACAGCAGCAAATCATTAACTAACTATAATCTGTAATGGGGATATGGTAACAATGATGACGGTGACAACACATGCAGTAGACGCCACGCAGGACCACAGCAGCAGACAAAGTCCACAAGAACCTGCTGGACGAGAGAGCACAGAAACTCTGGGGAAGAAGTTTAGTTAGTAACATGATAGATTAGATGGATAGATTTACAAAATGCAGCATTTCTGGATCGTTAAAGCAACAATCAAGGACCGAGATACATGACTTTAAAATACATGCAAAGCTCCAGTTTATGGCATGAATGAATGAATGAATGAATGAATGAATGAATCCATATGCAAGTTGGCAGTTTGTTTAAAAAATGAAATTTGAAATGAAATTCATGTCTGGGGTTGTGAAAACTTGATTAAAAGACTTCAGTAAGATAGTAAAAGGGTATTTGTCATCTAGATGATGAGGAAATATCTATTTTATAATTTAATTACAAACTATCAGTTAATATTTCTAAACATTGTGATGAAGTAGAACGAATAAAAATGTTGAATTTTCTGTCACATATCATGACCTAACTTGTATTTGTAAAGTCACCCATAGACTAATCATAGTTATATGTTGACAAGACAAAGCAGCATTAAAGTGTTCAGAGTGCAGACATTAGTGAACATAGTGAAGTGTGTGTGTGTGTGTGTGTGTGTGTGTGTGTGTGTGTGTGTGTGTGTGTGTGTGTGTGTGTATCAGAGCCGTGAGGATGTGTGCTCTCTGTCAGGAGTGTGTGGCTCTTAAAAGAGCCGTTGTGTTTTTGTGGCGCAGCCGGGCAGGAGTTTACTTCTTGGCGGGTTTCTCGGTCTTCTTGGGCAGCAGCACCGCCTGGATGTTGGGCAGCACGCCGCCCTGAGCGATGGTGACTCCGCCGAGCAGCTTGTTGAGCTCCTCGTCGTTGCGGACAGCCAGCTGCAGGTGACGGGGGATGATCCTGGTCTTCTTGTTGTCGCGGGCGGCGTTTCCAGCCAGCTCCAGGATCTCAGCGGTCAGGTACTCGAGCACGGCGGCCAGATACACCGGAGCTCCGGCACCGACACGCTGAGCGTAGTTGCCCTTCCTCAGCAGCCTGTGGACACGGCCCACCGGGAACTGGAGCCCGGCCCGGGAGGAGCGACTCTTGGCCTTAGCACGGGCTTTTCCTCCGGTTTTTCCTCTTCCACTCATGATTACGTTTATTTTCTCGAGTCCAAACTCAAAGAAGCTGTGATGCAGCCGGTTAAACCCTCCTTTATATGTCCGCGGAGAGGGGACGGCTTCCAGCAGGGCAGAAGGCGGGCTGAAGACGGAGCTTGGCGGGACTTTCCTCCAATAAGCAGCGGAGCTTCAGGCGCCTCCAGGCGGCGTCGAGCTCCGGAGGAGCCGCTCACCAATCAGGACCCGGAGGTCAGGAGCAGCGTCACTTTACGCAACCGATCCGTCAGTTTAAGAGCAGCGTATCGCCGCTTCCCCGGTTATTTTCAACTTACCACAGAAATTAGACACAATGGCCAGAACCAAGCAGACCGCCCGTAAATCCACCGGAGGCAAAGCCCCCAGGAAGCAGCTGGCCACCAAGGCTGCTCGTAAGAGCGCCCCGGCCACCGGCGGCGTGAAGAAGCCTCACCGTTACAGGCCCGGTACCGTGGCTCTGAGAGAGATCCGCCGCTACCAGAAGTCCACCGAGCTGCTGATCCGCAAGCTGCCCTTCCAGCGCCTGGTGAGAGAAATCGCTCAGGACTTCAAGACCGACCTGCGCTTCCAGAGCTCCGCCGTCATGGCTCTGCAGGAGGCCAGCGAGGCTTACCTGGTCGGCCTGTTCGAGGACACCAATCTGTGCGCCATCCACGCCAAGAGGGTCACCATCATGCCCAAAGACATCCAGCTGGCCCGCCGCATCCGCGGAGAGAGAGCTTAGACTGTCCCCTGCTCCAAACACAACGGCTCTTTTAAGAGCCACCAACCCGCCAAAGAGCCGCTTCCTCTGGACACGAACACCATCAGTTCACCATTACATTTCACCTTAATCCACTAGAGTCAAACAAAACAGGAAATCAACTAAATATACATTTAACTACAGGAAATGGTAAAGCACAGGATAAATGAACTTGAAAAATATAAAGTATAAAATAATGACGAACCAAAGACATGTATAGAAAGTGTGTCATCACTATTAGGCTGACTTTACTCCAGATATAGTAGTCAATTATACCTTGATGTCAGGTTAGATCATTGGTCAGTATTGGTACTGGAGACATGTTGCTAACAGCCTCAATAGTGTTATTGTATATTCTTCTACACACAAAGACTGCAGCTCTTAGTTGAAGTGGTGTGTGGTCCTGAAAAGGACCTTTGGTTGTCGGTACCAGCAGCGGTTTTACTTGGAGCTGGTGTACTTGGTGACAGCCTTGGTGCCCTCGGACACGGCGTGCTTGGCCAGCTCTCCGGGCAGCAGCAGGCGGACAGCGGTCTGGATCTCCCTGGAGGTGATGGTGGAGCGCTTGTTGTAGTGAGCCAGGCGGGAGGCTTCACCGGCGATGCGCTCAAAGATGTCGCTGACAAACGAGTTCATGATGCCCATGGCCTTGGAGGAGATGCCGGTGTCGGGGTGGACCTGCTTCAGCACCTTGTACACGTAGATGGCGTAGCTCTCCTTGCGGGTCTTTCTCCTCTTCTTGCCGGTCTTGGTGGCTTTAGACACGGCCTTCTTGGAGCCCTTTTTGGGTGCTTTAACTGGATCAGGCATGATTAATGTCTCTGAAACTACTGACTCTGCAGCTACTCTAACAGCAAATTTAAGTGCGATTAATGCAAAATCAGTGAGCTGTTGCTCGAATAGGATTGGCTGATTTTTAAACGTGACTGAGCATGCGCAATACATGTCAGATCGTCCCATGAGTAGATATACAGTACAGATACTTTATATTCATATATAACCCTGTAATGTAATACAGCTCTACATTATGTTAAAAGGACAGATAAAGGCAGTAATCAATACACTACATTATTGATTGATATCGATCATTCGTGTGTGTGTGTGTGTGTGTGATATACCCTTATAACAGGACAGTTCACTAGAGGGTAAATGTTGTGCCCTTCATAGTAAACAGGGAGAGGTTTGGGATGCAGGGTGTGACCTCTGCTACCTTTAATCTAATAATACACTAATAATGTGGATGTTTCATAATCTCTGAACCGCTGCTGATTATTATTAACACCTGTGCCAAAGACTCAGAGCTACAGTTGTTTTCCAACTTATGTAAAAATTTATTTTTTTATGCTTTTTTATTAAAGCTATTATTTACGAATGATTTATTTACGTAAAGTAATGTAAAATGTAAAGTAGTCCAGGGATCCCATAGTACACACTCCGAACAGTAGATGGCGCAATGCACCGTGTAAACTGTGGTTACAACCCGTCAATAAACTTAAGAAGAGGAACCAGAAGAAGGGCTATTTTTATTTTTCTAGGATGGCGACGGAATTTTCTGTGAAGACCCGCCCTACTCTGCCTCTGATTGGCTTTCCCTGATATTCTTACTCTCACAATAATACAAACCCAACCAACGAAGGCAGCGAGTTCTAGCCAATCAGAGGCAGAGTAGGGCGGGCCGTTCTGTCGCCATCCTAGAAAAAAGCTCTAGCGAAGAAGGTGAAGTTTTAGATCGGTGACCGGAGCAAAGTACATCCCCGGTCTGGTAGAAACCGGTACGTTAAGTATGGCAGCGATATTAAAGTGACCAGAGCAGCTGTAGAGAAGCCAACAAACCGTTTATCACGTTTAAAAACTACATTTCACGTTAAATCAGACTTCAGGTTCCGAGCTAACCAGTCCGCGCTATGCTAATGTTACGTTAACTTTAGCTGCAGCAGCTAACTGGATTAAAGTGAAGCTAAAGCTCGTTAAATGGCTCATTAAACGTGTGAGAAGCGGAGCACCTGACCGAGCCGTACAGGTGAGTGTTTGACACCCGGACACCTGCTCCAGGTTAAAGCCGACATATTTCCACATCACGTTATGACCAGAAACATAAATATATTTTATATGGAAGACCAACAAAGTCCAGACATAAAATCATACATGATAACATGTCTGGACGTTGAGTCTTTCTAACATGGATGTTTGATTTTAAACCGGCGCGTTGTAGCTTCATGTTGAGAGTCGTCCTGCTGGAAGGTGAAGCTCAGTCTCAACCATCAGGTTTTCTTCCCTGTATCTGGCTCCATCCATCCTCCATCAGCTCCAACTATCCTCCCATCAGCTCCATCCATCCTCCCATCAGCTCCATCCATCCTCCCATCAGCTCCATCCATCCTCCCATCAGCTCCATCCATCAGCTCCATCCATCCTCCAATCAGCTCCATCCATCCTCCCATCAGCTCCATCCATCAGCTCCATCTATCCTCCCATCAGCTCCATCGATCAGCTCCATCCATCCTCCCATCAGCTCCATCCATCCTCCCATCAGCTCCATCCATCCTCCCATCAGCTCCATCCATCCTCCCATCCTTCCCTGTGTCTGCTGAAGAGAAGCTGCCCCAGAGCATGATGCTGCCACCACCATGTTGGACTGGTGTGTTCATAGTGATGTGCAGTGTTAGTTTTCCACCACACATAATGTTTTGCATTTAGGCCAAAAAGTTAAATTTTGTTCTCATCTGACCAGAGCACCTTCTTCCATGTTTGCTGGCTTCTGGCAAACTGCAAACAGGACTTCTTGTGGTTTTCTTTAACAATGGCTTTCTTCCTGCTCCTCTTCCATAAACGCCAGATTTGTGCAGTGCATGACTAACAGTTGTCCTGTGGACAGATTCCCCCATCTGAGCTGTGGATCTCTGCATCAACCTATGAACTGCCTTACCCTGGTTAACCATGACCTGTCTGGTGTATTCCTCAGACTTTACGATGCTGTTTTCTCCTAAACCACTGAGGCTGCTACAGAACAGCTGTGTTTTACTGAGATTAAACTACACACAGGTGGACTCTATTTAGTCATTAGGTCAACATTCGATCATTCAGCAATAATCAGGCAACTTCTGACGGCAATCGGATGCAAGCAAGAAAAAAAGGGCTAAATACTTCTGCACATCGCCATTTTCAGTTTTTTATTTGTAAAAAAAATAAAATTATGTATAATTTTATGTTTGTGGTCATAACGTGACAAAATGTGTAAAAAATTAAAGGGGTACAGATACTTTCTACAAGCAGGAAGTTCTGTTGAGAACGACTTGAAACATACATTTACTCACTGTACTATATATACTATATACTACATTATACTATACTCATTATACATTACATTACACTACATGTACATTATACTACCAGACTACATCACTGGACTAAACTAGCTAACTGTATATAAAGTAGTTGAAACTAGCTCCACCTCCAGCAGCTACAACAGTAACATGCTGCTCTAACACTGATGCTTCAGTATTAATAATATAATGATGTCATATATAATAATATATCAGTCACTACTGATACTGCAGTACTTTAACTACATCAAGATCACAGTACTTATGTACTGATACTGCAGTACTTTAACTACATCAAGATCACTATACTTATGTACTGTTACTGCAGTACTTTAACTACATCAAGATCACAGTACTTATGTACTGTTACTGCAGTACTTTAACTACATCAAGATCACTATACTTATGTACTGTTACTGCAGTACTTTAACTACATCAAGATCACTATACTTATGTACTGTTACTGCAGTACTTTAACTACATCAAGATCACAGTACTTTTACTGTAGTAGGATCTTTTCGTACAGGACTGTTGCTTGTAATGGAGTATTTGTACTTTTACTGAAGTAAAGGATCTGGTGGCGTTAACATAATCTGATCTGATTGACAGCGTACAGATTAACAGTTTTAATGATGGATAACTGAATGCTTTCGTTGCAGCGTTGGGTCACATGTTGACAGCCGAGTTGTGACGTGTGTCCAGGATGCTCCAGGGGCCGTACGGCGGTCTGGACCGGGACCGACCACTCATCCGGCTGCGTTTCACCAGCTGTGCAGTGGGGACGCTTCTGCTGCCTCTGAGCGGCCTCGTCGCCTGCCTCTCGCTGTCACTCATCTACCACTTTGAGGAGTCGACGTATACACACTGTCAGGTCAGTCGTCAGGCAGGCCAACATACATGTAAACTGTAACGTTGTTGACAGGATTTACATGGTTAAAACATTAAGTACTGCGGTGCACATTGTCATCTCAAGTTTTGGGCAACACTGATCAACATTTTTCATACCTCCCGCCTTTGTCTCCACCAACAAGGTGTCCAACTACCTCCCGTCCATTAGCGCCGCCATCAGCCGTGTGCCGGAGCGCTACATCTGGCGCTGCTGCATCGGGCTGCACTCTGCGCCACGCTTCTTGGTGTCCGCCACATATTTCAGCTTCTACCGCAGCCGCTTCGCCTCCAAGCTGCCGGAGCTGCTGCTGAGTGCACTGACGCTGCTCTGCAGCCTCGCCGAGAACTGCGGCCTGCTGCTGCTCACATACGTGTCGTCCACCGAGACGTACAGTGAGTCTGCTGCTGCTTATGTGTTGTTGTTTGGTTTTTATTTACTGATCAGTGGCATTTTAAATAGTTGTTTGTTGTTGTTGTTGTGTGGACTCCAGTAAAACTATTGCTAACAGATGAATATAACCACTTCTCTTCTTATTAATAATGAATATAGGCTGATTCATGTGTTTGTGCCTGCAGATGTTCATAAAAACGGCTTCATCGTGTTCATCGCGAGCTCGCTGCTGCACATGCTCAGTACGTGCAGACTGTGGCATGTGATCAGGAGATACTCTGTGAACCCCGAGGTAAACAAACCTCCATCTCCAAAATAAACAAAGAGGCAGAGATTAAATTCAGGTTCTCAGAAGCTTCAAGAGGAGAGTTTGTGGTGCTTGAAGAGTTTCAAGGAGTGCTTGAGGACATTCAAAGGTCGCTTAAGAATTTCAGTGGTCCTTAAAGTGATCCTGTGTCATCATATGGTCCTTGATGAGGACCCAAAGACTTCCTGGGGGGCTTGTGGAGGTTGTGGCGGTCCTTGCAGACCCAGCTAGTCCTTGTGGGGCTGTGGGGGGTCTTGAGGAGGTTTTATTTAGCCTGGAGGAAGTCCAGCGACCTTGAAAGGTTTTGGAAGTGCTTGAGGTCAATTGAAACCATTTTCAGATAACGACAATGAAAACATTATTTCTATGTTTCTGTATCTCTAAATGTTTGACATTAAACTCTGTGTCTGTCTCAGGAAGTGACATCATACCGCTGGAAGGTGCGTCTCTTCCTGTTTAACGTCAGCTGTTGCCTGGCTGCTGCCTACTTCTTCAGGCGCCACAATAAGTTCTGTGAAACAGGAAGTAAGTGTCTCTCCGCTGTGCGTTTGAGCTGCCTGAAAGTGGCTGAAGTGGTGCTGAGTGTTTCTGTCCCTCCTGCAGTCTACACCCTGTTCGCCCTCTGCGAGTACCTGGTGGTCTTCTCCAACATGGCCTTCCACATGACGGCCTTCTGGGACTTTGGGAGCAAAGAGGTGATCATAGCCACGACGCCTGAAGACAAGCGATACTGAGCTCACATCACCTGGAGACTTTATAGAAATGTTTTACGTTGATGAGATTAAACCTGATCATTCCAACAACACCTCTGTTCTTTTCCTTTCTTTCTTTCTTTCTTTCTTTCTTTCTTACATCTGTAACTGAATGTCAGAGATGTTTAAATCACAGATTACCAGATTGAGATCATAAATTATATTTTCTCTGTAGTCATCTGCCCCCTTGCTGTCGTTTGCAGGGACAGGTTGGTAAAAAGTAAAAGCTGAATCCTCCAGACTCACAGTTTAGCATCAACATGTCACATCTGTGAGGAAATAAAAGACTGAAGAGCTCCACTGTTTCCACTGTCAGACCTACCATCCTGTACACTGAGACGATTCGAGTAGCTGCTGCCGTCTTCTGAGTTTGATCAGTTGTGCTCAAGTCTAACAGTAAGAGGCAGCAGCATCTAGTCCATATACACCTGTTCAACCAGTCATAGAGTTGGATTGGTTTCTCTTGTCAAATATTTTAGGAGACGGTGTCTCAGGTTCACCTGTAAAGGTGAGATTGAAGTTCGTAGCTTAAAGTTGACAAAATAACTTCCGTCCTCTACGTGTTAAACGTGACTTTCACAATTCAGAATATTGATTTTAATAGCAGTCAAACCCGTAACGAGAGGAGCGTTGCAGAAACACCTGTAAAGTTACCTGGAGAGATGGCCACGCCTCCACATTGTTTTATTCAATGTGTTGTATTATTGTTCTAAAAAGAAACCGCTGGTGGAAACTTAATTTCTTAACTTTTACCATCTCAGCTTGAGTTTAACCACAACATCAGTTATCTTTAGTTGATTTTAAGGATACAGGAAGAGGAAGTGACTCCCTGCCAGGAGAGGCTGTGCAGGAAAAGACGACATCCTGTAGCTCCGAAGAGAAAGAAATCGCTCCGTCACGCGAGCTGCTTCTGACCGAAACTACAAACATTCAAGTGTTTGAAATAGAAATAATGTCTCAGTGAAGAACCAGGAGGTTTCTCTACATTAATGATTCATGATTATTATAAGAATATATGTACAGTTTGCTGGTAACAGAGTTTGATTGTTTTACTATGTGACGGTACAAGAGTCTTCATCCTTTGGGGAAGTTTGTTTGTCCACAGGTCATTTATTAACCTCACTTCCCCTCTGCTTCATTTACCTGAACAACACCTGCACACAACAACACAGAGACCGCCGCAGGCCTGAAGCTGCAATCTGTCGTTTTGGTGAATGAAAGTTGGATTTGGAATAATTATAATGACGTTTAAATAAGACAAAGAGTTACTGAAACACAGTGTCCAGTTTACTGAAATGAACCTCATCTAATATAACTGATGAATTAAAACGTTTACATCACATTAAACGAACAGAAAGGCACCAAAACCTTTTTTACTGGTGTAATAGTCAGAATAGTCGGCAGCGTTGTGTATTTGTTTTATAGAAGTGAATTACATTTTATTTAAGTTGATGTCGATGATTTAATGTTAAACACAGCTTCAGTCTCGACTTTTCTAATAATTCAATAGTTTACATTAAAGGGCACTAATGTTAATATCTTGTGGGTTAAAGTTCATACTGCTTCCACTTTTCTAGCTAGAAGACTTTAAAATTATATAATTAAGGTGAATTTATAACATATTTACTCCATCTGGAGTAAATATGTGTTTAATCTTCATTCAGACTTTATTAGACTTTATTAGCTACATCAGTTCTTCTCACTGACATCAACCACATCAAAGAAGAGACTGATGTGGCGTTCAGGGACGACAGGAAAGTTCTGTGGACATTTAACTTTAATCTTTAAAACATTTTATCACATCGTTGGTCTTAAAGTCGGTCTTTTTAATGCTTGATGTCGGTCGAATGAACATCTGAGTTAAGTTTTTCTAATTCAAAGATAAAATTCTAACCAAACACATTTAAAACTTAAAAACACACATTTTAACAAACAGTCTCTCAGGCACAGATCAGCCCACTCAGTGTTTCCGCTCGGCTCGGCCCTACAGCAGCACGCAGGGCTTCTTGCTGACGGTGGGCTGCGGGTTGAGGAAGGACCTCACGGCCTCGATGAACACGTCCTTGATGCCGTCCTGGTTGAGGGCTGAACACTCCAGGTAGCGGACGGCGTGGATCTGCCGGGCGAGGGCGGCGCCCTGCTGGTGCGTGACGGGCGCCTGGTTCTGCTCCTTCAGCTTCCTCTGAGTCTCACCGTCGTTCCGGAGGTCACTCTTTGTGCCGACCAGGAGGATGGGAACACCGGGACAATGGTGAGACACCTGAGGACGGTGATGATGAGAAAGAGTCAGGACATTTACTCAAGTACTGTAGTTGTAGTTAACATTTTACTTTTATTTACCACTAAACTACATTTGATGATGTCATATATTATAATATATCAGTCACTACTGATACTGCAGTACTTTAACTACATCAAGATCACTATACTTATGTACTGTTACTGCAGTACTTTAACTACATCAAGATCACAGTACTTATGTACTGATACTGTAGTACTTTAACTACATCAAGATCACTATACTTATGTACTGTTACTGCAGTACTTTAACTACATCAAGATCACAGTACTTATGTACTGTTACTGCAGTACTTTAACTACATCAAGATCACTATACTTATGTACTGTTACTGCAGTACTTTAACTACATCAAGATCACAGTACTTATGTACTGATACTGCAGTACTTTAACTACATCAAGATCACAGTACTTATGTACTGTTACTGCAGTAGGATTTGTCATGCAGGACTTTTACTGAAGCAAAGGATCAAAGTCCCTCTTTTTGTTCCTATACTTCCACCACAGCTCAACAGGGAAACACAAAGAGGGAATTTGATGCTAAACAGACTGTAAATGTGTCAGATATCCACTTGATATGACTAACTCACACTGATGAAGCCTCAGAGAAGCTTCACATCTACTTTAAATGACTGTGTGGACACACTGTGGATTTTAACCTCCATCACTGACACTGAAAGCACATTTGAAGCAGATCTTTGAACAGCCAGTATGAACAGGAGCAATGATTACAGTCACTGTTCATGTGGACACCTGACTGATGCTTTAACACACGCTTGATAAATTGTGAAACTGTCCTTTAATATTGGACACTGTGAGCTTCCATATAAGAGGTTGAATTGATATGGATAGTCACAGTTTCCACACTTGTTCAAGCTACTTTCTGGTTGCTTAAATCTCGTAACTGTGACCGCTGTGTGACCTCTGACCTCAGGATGCCATTTGTGTTTGACGTTCTCATAGGAGGCGGGGCTTGAGATAGAGAAGCAGATGATGAAGACGTTGGTCTGCGGGTAGGACAGCGTCCTCAGCCGGTCGTACTCCTCCTGACCCGCCGTGTCCCACAGGTTCAGACTGATGATCCTGCCGTCCACTGTCACCTGAATGCACCACAGACACACACAGATGATGTAAATAAAACATTGTTGGTTGTTTACACTTCTTATGGATCTCTTTTGTAGTATGAAACGTGTCTTTGTAAATAATAATAATTAAAGCAACACACACCTGGCTGCTGTAGTTGTCGAACACGGTGGGGATGTACTCTTTGGGAAAAGCTCCAGTGGTGTAGGAGATGAGCAGGCATGTCTTCCCCACAGCTCCGTCACCCACAACCACACACTTTATACTCTGCATGATGACCTCTGGCCCCTTCACTTACCTGCAAAACACACGCAGTAGAGTGAAGAGAAAGTTTCACTAAAAATTCCTCTGACTCTGATCTGATGTTTAAATGTCTAAAACATGAGACTCGTGTAGCTGCTGCATCAGTTCAATGTTCAGTGCTTGATTTTACTGTAACATGAATGTAACACGAGATATCATTCAAAGGAGGCTGAAGAGAGAGTAACAGTGTTGTTTAGTATGTGGTCTATAAGAACAACACGTATGTGCCCAGGACGGATGCTGTTTATGACAATGCACGACAAGCCTGTCTGGCTCTGGAGGTGAAGCAGGTCGATCCCCGGCTGTGGTGTGTGTCTGTGTGTGTGTGTGAGTGTGTAAACAGAGGAGTGAGCAGCAGAAACACTGCAAAGCACTTTGGACAAAAGCACTAAATAAGGAGCCATTTACAAAAAAATGTCACAAACTTAAATTAGAGCAGGTTGAACCCTGACTTCTGACTTGCAGGCAGCTTTTCCACAAATATTTACCTCAAGTTTCTGAACTTTGACCCCGTTTAACATCAGAACATGATATAAACAACAGGAAACACAAAAAGCAGAATGTGTTCCTCTAATCCTCTTAATGCTTGAGTAACCTCTAAAACAAGCAAAGATATGGAGACGCTTTACTGGTGAGAATATTTACAGTGAAAATCAAGGATGAAAAATCACCTGTCTGTTTACCTTCAGCGAGTCTAAATGGTTAACTCTTGGTGCGCCGGTTGTCAGATATGCTTCAGTTTCCTTCAGTTAACACAGTTTGTTCAGAGACACGTGACATCCCATCGTCTGACTGCAGAGAGGAGGAGGAACACAGAGCGGAGAGTTTGTCCTCCGTCAGTATTTGTGTTTATGGAAATCGCTGCAGAAGGAAATGGCCTTTAAACAAAACAGAGATGTTATCCTGCACACACACACACACACACACACACATAACAGGACAGTTTCTTCATTGATTATTGTGCCAGTTAAATCCCTGCTGTCACCGCTCTTTCCACGATGACACAAGTTCCCCAAACACACTCTGAAACACAAACATCCAAACTAACTGACAGGAGGGAAACTGACAACAAAAAAGGGAAACAACAGCCGGTCGACTGACAGGAGCCAGAGAAGAAGCTCGGCGTGTCACCGACTCTCTGACGGAGGAAGCACAGAAACATGAACATCAACAGATCATTTTAAAGTCACATTGACAATACAGGTAAAAAAAACAGGTATATCGTCACCTGTCTCTGTTATTCTGTCCAAGGCTGTGTCTGATTCAGCAACTTATGACCAAGTGATCAAGAGTCACTCCAGTTTATATACGGATCCCTGAAGTGTGACATCCATAATATCTATCCGTTAATATCTATAATATATGTATCATTCAGGGTAAAACAGCAGCACGGGACAGTCAGACCAGAGTCTGATGTCAGTGAACACATGAACATACAGTAACTCCAGTGACTGTGTGCTGAACAATGACACATTAACTCTGTAGCGTCTCCCTCCAGATGTCTGGATACAGAAAGCGGCTCAGCCCAGACTCTGGGGACGGTGACCCCACCTTCCTCTGTGTCTGGGCGGAGGTCTGATCTCACTGCTGCTGGAAGCTTTAACCTCTGATCTCACACATTTCTATCTTCTCCTGCTGTCTTCTCATCATATCCTGTGCTGCTCAGTACCTTCCTCCCTCTCCTCTGCCAGCTCCAAGCCCATTGGCTCCTACTGAAGATATTGAAAAACACCTAACAAATATATACTTTCATGTTTAAAGGCTCCATATAATGCTTTTTGTTTTCGTTATTTATATCTTGTTATAATGTCGGATGTTAAACACAGTCTAACTTCCAAAGCTTGAGGTGAACATGTGAAGAAATGCTGCCTGCAAGTCAGAATGCAGGGCTTCAAGATGATCCTTGCTTCAAGATGATCCAATGCTTCATTTGTGATTTTTTTTTTTACTTTCCTGACAAGATGATGTCAGCTGGTCGCACGTCGGCAGTCCATTTGTTGCTAAGGTGGTTGCTAAGGTGTTTCCATGTGTTGTCACGGTGTCACTCTCATATTTAGATGTGATTCAGCTCCAACATGTACGGATGGATGTGAGAAGTAAAGAAGGAGAAACAGAAGAAATCCTGCTACTATAGTTTGTTTACGTAGTATTTACGTGAGTATTGTTTATGTGAGTATTTGTGTTGTTGGTCTGTAGCACACTGGAGTAAGATATCAAGCTTTTACATAAAATAATGTTATAGGAAGAATGAAGCCACAGCTCATACTGTCCCCTAAAGTCAGAATAAACGAGTGATAGTCAAACATTTCTAACACATATAATAGGAATATGTTAATGAGCTGCAGAGACACGGAAGAACAATGAAAGAAACGTCTCAAATGTTGAAATGGACATTTTGTAACTCAGATGTAGTTGAAAAAAAGGAAGCTTTCAGGAGAAAAATATCATTGTGGTTTCATGTTGAAATAAAGCAGCAACAGAAAGCTGTTTGAACTCAGATGAGGTGTTTGAACTTAAAAAATAGTATGAAATACACTTCAGATGCATCTGTCATGTCTAAATATGAAGCTACAGCCAGCAGCATCACGCCTGGAAACAGGGCACGCCAGCAGCCATGTTTAGCGTGTTATTAGTCTTCTCAGCTGATTCAATTCATTTACTAAAATCTCAGATCATATAGTTGAAGTATGTAAAACTCTGAAGTCCTGCCCTGTTCACACGTTATCCTATGAGTGACCGCACTGAGGATGTTAACAGGAAAAACGTTTCCTCTGGTCAGTGTGAACATTGAACTGACGGTTCAACCTCTTTGGTTCACTCTGAAATGTCTCAACAAACATTCATGTTCCCCAGAGGATGAATCATACTGACTTCAATGATCCTCTAGTGCCACTAGCAGATTAATACTCATATTAAATATGATCTCCGTCCTGCTGCACACACTAACATTACTTAAGTAAGTCAGGCTTTTATTTATTATTTTATTTATTTCAATTATTAAGAATTCTTATTATTATTTATATACTGCTGGTATATCACATGTAGATGTAGGTATGGCTCATCTTTAATGATTAATAAGGAACTTATTAAATATTATTTTCACCCATTTTCTTACTCTCCAGGTACCCAGTATTTTTAAAAAACGCCCAGCTGTTACTCATGTGTTCCCCATAGTCTTGTGTTCTTCCACTGTTCATATACTTACAGTAGGAACCACTACGTATTTTGATGGTTCCTGATTCATACAATGAAATGATGCTGTAAATTGCAGGTTTATAACGTGCTACCTAATAACGACAATACTGTCTGTTCCTGCTGATAGAGATTAAAAAACACGTTCTGCAGTTCCTCCAACATCCAGTAGATGCTGCTCAACAACACTCTGACTGTGTTGAAGTGAACAGAAAAACTAACTTCTCTCTACAACTACAAAGTCAGTGTTAGAGCCATAAATGCAACAGAGAAATATTTTTCAGAATTTAAATAAATGTAATTAGCTTAATTAGTAACGACTACGTTTAGCTCTGTCTTCTGTTAACATGTTTAACTGTACTTAGAGGGTTCATATCTGCTTCTTGTGGTTTTCTTTTATTCATCTCCTGTTCTGACGTCAGATGTTAAACAAAACTGAACGTTCATACGTGTTTGCTGCCTGCAAATCAAAAGTCAGGGCTTGCATTTTTTTTCTACCTTGCTGATGTCGCACATGCCCAGAACCAGCGTCTGTTCTGTAGCATTGGTTGCTAAGGCGGTTGCTAAGGTGTTTCCATGTGTTGTCACGTTGTTCACGCTCATATTTCAGATGTTATTCAGCTCCAACATGTACGGATGGATGTGAGAAGTTGACATTTGGAGTAAAGAATGAGACACAGAAGTGAAACATGCTTTTTGTTTTATATATTTTTACAACCGATACATACACCGTTGAGCTCGCGTCAGTCTTTAAAGCTTTAATACAAAACAAGCTGCAAGTTATTTCTGCATCTGACAGTCAGACTGTGAGAGGAAGAAAGAAATAAAACACGTTCAGAAAAAAGAGGAAGAAGAATCGAGATCAGTAACCTGCAGCAGCTGAAAGTGACTGAAATACACTCATTGTGTAAAACAACAAGCTTCCTCTCAGTAAGTGTGAAAACTAAAAAAATGGCTCTGTGCTTTATTATAATGCTGGTTAATCACTAGCATAATAAGTCAATTATAAGTTATAATGACTCAACACAGGATATCATCATTAAATACTGACCTGAACAGTGACTCAAGCTACGGCAACAACTTCAAGACAAATTAGATGTGATTTATTTATTTACTACAGACATCCAAAAACACAAAAATATCATAATAATATTAAATAATGTAATTCAAGAGTATAGCGATGGGTATAGAGATGCTTTCTGCAATAATATGGGGATATTATGGGTACTTTGCATCAACAGAAAACCTGCAGCTGAAGAAGCTCTGGCCACAGTTTGAGGATTTATGGTAACTTCCAACCTTGTGTCTTCTTCTGATGGGGAGGACAGGGAGGAGTTGGGCTGCTGGTTTGGTCTAAATCACCAAAAGTACCAGAGAGAAAGAAGCAGTTTGACTGGTTTGTATGTAAATATTTCAGGAAGTAAGAAACAGCTATGGTTTCGTCTCATCAGCTGTGTTCTTTCTCTCTTTTTTTATCTGGTGGGTTCAGAAAGAAAATATCCTGACCTACAGAGGAACTGTGTTGTCCTGCGGCTGAAGCTCTGATGGGAAAATCTCTCAAAATAGAGACATGAGCTTTACACAATAAGAAGCTGCTGAATACTGGCTTTTCTGTACTAGTTCTTGTTAAGATATCGCAAACAACACAAATGTTCCTCTTGGAAATGGGCAGAAACCTTTATTAACTTGGAGAAGATCAGACCCAACCAGGCTAAAACACCAGATGATACTGAACCAAATCAAGGTTAACCAGAGGATACTGAACCAAATCAAGGTTAACCAGAGGATGCTGGACTAAAACAAGGTTAACCGGAGGATACTGGACTAAATCAAGGTTAACCAGATGATGCTGAACCAAATCAAGGTTAACCAGAGGATGCTGAACCAAATCAAGGTTAACCAGATGATGCTGAACCAAATCAAGGTTAACCAGAGGATACTGGACTAAAACAAGGTTAACCAGAGGATACTGGACTAAATCAAGGTTAACCAGAGGATGCTGAACCAAATCAAGGTTAACCAGAGGATACTGAACCAAATCAAGGTTAACTAGAGGATACTGAACCAAATCAAGGTTAACCAGATGATGCTGAACCAAATCAAGGTTAACCAGAGGATACTGGACTAAAACAAGGTTAACCAGAGGATACTGGACTAAATCAAGGTTAACCAGAGGATACTGAACCAAATCAAGGTTAACCAGAGGATACTGGACTAAAACAAGGTTAACCAGAGGATACTGGACTAAATCAAGGTTAACCAGAGGATGCTGAACCAAATCAAGGTTAACCAGATGATGCTGAACCAAATCAAGGTTAACCAGAGGATACTGGACTAAATCAAGGTTAACCAGAGGATACTGGACTAAAACAAGGTTAACCAGATGATGCTGAACCAAATCAAGGTTAACCAGAGGATACTGGACTAAAACAAGGTTAACCAGATGATGCTGAACCAAATCAAGGTTAACCGGAGGATACTGAACTAAATCAAGGTTAACCAGATGATGCTGAACCAAATCAAGGTTAACCAGAGGATACTGGACTAAAACAAGGTTAACCAGATGATACTGAACTAAATCAAGGTTAACCGGAGGATATTGGACTAAATCAAGGTTAACCGGAGGATACTGAACTAAATCAAGGTTAACCGGAGGATATTGGACTAAATCAAGGTTAACCAGAGGATACTGGACTAAAACAAGGTTAACCAGAGGATACTGGACTAAAACAAGGTTAACCAGAGGATACTGGACTAAATCAAGGTTAACCAGAGGATACTGAACCAAATCAAGGTTAACCAGAGGATACTGAACTAAATCAAGGTTAACCAGAGGATACTGAACCAAATCAAGGTTAACCAGAGGATACTGGACTAAATCAAGGTTAACCAGAGGATACTGAACCAAATCAAGGTTAACCAGAGGATACTGGACTAAATCAAGGCTTGAAGGAAAAACAAAAACACCCAGGAATACTGAAAATATTGGTCTAAACACAGAAGCCACACTGGCCCAAATAACACAATATTTAAACTAGAAACTATTTTGGAAAGTTCTCCTATACGATGACTACACAGTTGTGTATCCATAACATCATATGTTCTTTTTGAATGGATATACCTGCTCAGAGAGTGTTGCATTCTGGGTTGATTTTAGAGTCAGTCAGCCCTACAATGTTTTAGTTAAAAGTTTAAACTGCTGGCTCATGTTTTTCTGCTGCAGAGGAAATAAATTCATGAGTGAAAATGACGTCTTTACTGCAGAATCACGGGGAGGACTGAATCATCCGTCAAACAGCCAGTTACTGCTGTCAACCATGATAAGGAGCTCAGAAAGAAGTCTGAAAATGTGCTCAGTCCGACAGGAGAGAGTGTGGCTGAAAGAAAAACTACACACATGGCATTTTCATTCTGCTTTAATCAAAGGAATTCAGGTTTCACTTTTTTCACAGGGAAAACGGCTTCAGGGATGAGTACAATCTTTAGCTTGGACTGACAGTATCTTATGCTGGCCAGGAAACATGAGCAGTCAGACCAGTACAAAGTTGGAAACAGTCAATCCAGATGATCTAAACTACTTTACTTATAGAACAAAATGAAAGTGAAATTAGCAGAATTCCTGCTAATAATCTCTCATTGAAAAGAACAAAATGTGGCCACAATAACAGTAAGTATGGTAGGTGCAATATTATTATCACTGATAGAAGAAGAGAACTGCTGACTGAGTCTGACAGACTCCACATCCACCGTATAGAAAGCAGTGTTTCCAACCCCCACCCCAACAAACACAGGCCAAAGAGGAACTGGGCTGTGTTGAAACCGAAACAGGAAGGGTTTGTCCGCCACTCTGTTCATCCAGCAACACTTGTGCAAAGAGAAGCCTTTAATGACTCTGGAGGCAGTTTGTACCAACACACGCAGAAAAAAATATTTAAGTTAAATTAAGATTTCCTCTTTAACAAGCGGAATATTGCTCATAAACAGGGCTAAAACATCACAGATTATTGGACCAAACCAGGGCTAAAACATCACAGATTATTGGACCAAACCAGGACTAAAACATCACAGATTACTGGACCAAACCAGGGCTAAACATGACAGATTATTGGACCAAACCAAGGCTAAAATATCACAGATTATTGAACCAAACCAGGGCTAAAACATCACAGATTATTGGACCAAACCAGGGCTAAAACATCACAGATTATTGGACCAAACCAGGGCTAAAACACCACAGATTATTGAACCAAACCAGGGCTAAAACATCACAGATTATTGTACCAAACCAGGACTAAAACATCACAGATTACTGGACCAAACCAGGGCTAAACATGACAGATTATTGGACCAAACCAAGGCTAAAATATCACAGATTATTGAACCAAACCAGGGCTAAAACATCACAGATTATTGAACCAAACCAGGACTAAAACATCACAGATTATTTAAACAAACCAGGGCTAAAACATCACAGATTATTGGACCAAACCTGGACTAAAACATCACAGATTATTAAACCAAACCAGGGCTAAAACATCAGAAATTATTGGACCAAACCAGGACTAAAATATCACATATTATTGGTCTAAACCAGGGCTAAAACATCACATATTATTGTAACAAACCAGGGCTAAAACATCACAGATTATTGGACCAAACCAGGGCTAAAACATCACATATTATTGAACCAAACCAGGGCTAAAACATCAGAAATTATTGGACCAAAGCAGGACTAAAACATCACAGATTATTTAACCAAACCAGGGCTAAAACATCACAGATTATTGGACCAAACCAGGACTAAAACATCACAGATTATTGGACCAAACCAGGGCTAAAACATTACATATTATTGAACCAAACCAGGGCTAAAACATCAGAAATTATTGGACCAAACCAGGGCTAAAACATCACAGATTATTGGACCAAACCAGGGCTAAAACACCAGAAATTATTGGACCAAACCAGGGCTAAAACATTACAGATTATTGAACAAAACCAGGGCTAAAACATCTCATATTATTGAACCAAACCAGGGCTAAAACATCACAGATTATTGAACCAAACCAGGGCTAAAACATCACAGATTATTGTAACAAACAAGGGCTAAAACATCACAGATTAATGGACCAAACCAGGGCTAAAACATTACATATTATTGAACCAAACCAGGACTAAAACATCACAGATTATTTAACCAAACCAGGGCTAAACATGACACATTATTGAACCAAACCAGTGCTAAAACATCACAGATTATTGAACCAAACCAGGGCTAAAACATCAGAAATTATTGGACCAAACCAGGGCTAAAACATCACAGATTATTGGACCAAACCAGGGCTAAAACATCACAGATTATTGAAACCAAACCAGGACTAAAACATCAGAAATTATTGGACCAAACCAGGGCTAAAACATCACAGATTATTGGACCAAACCAGGGCTAAAACACCAGAAATTATTGGACCAAACGAAGGCTAAAACATGACAGATTATTGGACCAAACCAGGGCTAAAACACCAGAAATTATTGGACCAAACCAGGGCTAAAACACCAGAAATTATTGGACCATACCAGGGCTAAAACATGACAGATTATTGAACCAAACCAGGGCTAAAACATCACAGATTATTGTAACAAACGAGGGCTAAAACATCACAGATTAATGGACCAAACCAGGGCTAAAACATTACATATTATTGAACCAAACCAGGACTAAAACATCACAGATTATTTAACCAAACCAGGGCTAAACATGACACATTATTGAACCAAACCAGTGCTAAAACATCACAGATTATTGAACCAAACCAGGGCTAAAACATCAGAAATTATTGGACCAAACCAGGGCTAAAACATCACAGATTATTGGACCAAACCAGGGCTAAAACATCACAGATTATTGAAACCAAACCAGGACTAAAACATCAGAAATTATTGGACCAAACCAGGGCTAAAACATGACAGATTATTGGACCAAACCAGGGCTAAAACACCAGAAATTATTGGACCAAACGAAGGCTAAAACATGACAGATTATTGGACCAAACCAGGGCTAAAACACCAGAAATTATTGGACCAAACCAGGGCTAAAACACCAGAAATTATTAGACAAAACCAAGGCTAAAACATGACAGATGATTGGACCAAACCAGGGCTAAAACACCAGAAATTATTGGACCATACCAGGGCTAAAACATGACAGATTATTGGACCAAACCAGGGCTAAAACACCAGAAATTATCGGACCAAACCAAGGCTAAAACATGACAGATGATTGGACCAAACCAGGGCTAAAACACCAGAAATTATTGAACCAAACCAGGGCTAAAACATCACATATTATTGAACCAAACCAGGGCTAAAATATCACAGATTATTGAACCAAACCAGGGCTAAACATGACAGATTATTGGACAAATCCAGGGATAAAATATCACAGATTATTGGACCAAACCAAGGCTAAAATATCACAGATTATTGGATCAAACCAGGGCTAAAACGTGACATATTATTGGACCAAACCAGGGCTAAAATATCACAGATTATTGGACCGAACCAGGGCTAAACATGACAGATTATTGGACCAAACCAGGGATAAAATATCACAGATTATTGGACCAAACCAGGGCTAAATTTGACAGATTATTGCACCAAACCAGGACTAAAACATCACAGATTATTGGACCAAACCAGGGCTAAAACAAGAGAGAATATTGCACTAAAACTGCTGAATGATTCAGCACTAACGTGATGATCTCAGATTTATCTGACTTCCTGCCTCATTCTGGGAGTCCTAAAACTGTCTAAGTTGTCTCTGAATCACATCTGAGCGTGTGCAGCTGCTAACACACTGTGTGACATCATCTCAGTCAGTCCAGTTTTGATTTGGCTTTTTGTGTTTATTATAATCTTCCCATACTTCTGATGATCACATATATTCACTTCTATAATGTTGATGACTGCAAATGATGATGTTCCTCATTAATTATGAATTCATAATTGATTCAATTAACTGATTAATTTCAACACCATAATTAATATCATGTATCATATCTGCTATCCTCCAAATGCTAAGACGTGAACTGATCTTCATGTGTAAAATCAGTGGAGTGTCCCTTTAATATCTTTAAAGTATTTGGATCCAGTAGTCCTATACTGTTTTATATATATAATATTTATATATTTTTTTATGTTTATAAACTTCCTGTGATATTATTTGTTCTCAGACAGAGTATCTATAATAGTAGTAGTAGTACTAGTGGTGGTAGTAGTAGAACTGTCATACTTCAGTACATGCAGTACATATGTGTGTGTGTTTGTATATGTGTGTATTTCTTATAAAATGTGGTATATAAGTAAATACTCAAAATTACATTGTAAATAGTGGAAGAAGTACTCAGATCCTTTACTACGGAGTAAGTAAATATAAATACCAATACAACAATGTAAAAATACTCCATTACAAGTAAAACTCCTGAACAAAAATGCTGTGATCTTGATGTAGTTAAAGTACTGCAGTAACAGTACATAAGTATAGTGATCTTGATGTAGTTAAAGTACTGCAGTAACAGTACATAAGTATAGTGATGTTGATGTAGTTAAAGTACTGCAGTAACAGTACATAAGTATAGTGATCTTGATGTAGTTAAAGTACTGCAGTAACAGTACATAAGTATAGTGATCTTGATGTAGGTAAAGTACTGCAGTAACAGTACATAAGTATTGTGATCTTGATGTAGTTAAAGTACTGCAGTAACAGTACATAAGTATAGTGATCTTGATGTAGTTAAAGTACTGCAGTAACAGTACATAAGTACTGTGATCTTGATGTAGTTAAAGTACTGCAGTAACAGTACATAAGTATTGTGATCTTGATGTAGTTAAAGTACTGCAGTATCAGTAGTGACTGATATATTATTATATATGACATCATTATATTATTAATACTGAAGCATCAGTGTTAGAGCAGCATGTTACTGTTGTAGCTGCTGGAGGTGGAGCTAGTTTCAACTACTTTATATACAGTTAGCTAGTTTAGTCCAGTGGTTCCCAACCTAGGGGTCGGGGCCCTCCAAAGGGTCACCAGATAAATCTGAGGGGTCGTGAGATGATTAATGGGAGAGGAAAGAAGAAGAAACAAAGTTCTGATACACAAATCTGTTTTCAGCTTTTGGACTTTTTCTCTAATCTTTGATTTTTGCTGAAATATTGGATCATTTGAACATTTATTGAAATGAAACCATGTGAGAAGTTTGGAGGTAAAAATCACTATTTGGTGGAGCTGTTAACAACTCATAGACATCTGAAATGTGACCCGACTACACACTGCTTTTAGTAAGACGTCAACAGACTAAAAGGTTGAAACACTGGTTTCATCTTTAACAATGTGTTGGATTTTAAAAGCTTCTTATATTATCCATTGAGTCAAATCTGCATCTGAACAGTGTTATTGAATTCATGTCAAAGTTCAAAGTGAACGAGACACACACACACACACACACACTGGGAGTGGTCCTTCTCCATCTCCAGTTTCCTGCAGCAGCATCAACAAACAGACAGCAGCAGTTTATTGATCCGATGAACAGATCCATCAACTGACTGGGATTAAAGCCGATACCGAGCTGAAAGTTTGGACAGAAGGAGGAAACACACACACTGAGCTGCGGGTGAAGATCACTAACTCACCGGTCATCAGCCCTCCTGTCCCGCACAGCTCCGCTCCGTGTGTCGGTGTCAGAGTCAAACTGCGGATCTCAGAGAGGCGGAGAGGAAGTGGAGGAGCAGAGTTTGAGGAAGTTTACTACTGGCCTGAGTGTGTGTGTGTGTGTGTGTGTGTGTGTGTAAGTTCGGGTTTTTCTGACAGTTTTGACCAAAGTTGAGAAACATTAAAAATAAACCTCTGTGTCGTGTTTTCAAAATGATTTAAAGAACCAATCAGAAGTCACCATGTGATTCTAGCCCCGCCCACATCATGCTTGAATGACAGGCCTGTTAATAACCTTCAATAAAATATATATGAATTAATTCTTGATCATTAGTTTATATGATCGGTACTGCTGTGACGTATTATTTAATTATTAATTTATTATCCATTAATTACTCTTGTTGTTGTTTTTACATTGTTTTTATCATCCTAAAATACCTGTTACCTGTACCAGTTACCTGTACCAGTTACCTGTACCTGTTACCAGTTACCTGTACCTGTACCAGTTACCTGTACCAGTTACCTGTACCTGTTACCAGTTACCTGTACCAGTTACCTGTTACCTGTACCTGTTACCTGTTACCTGTACCTGTACTATTATTAATATTATTGTATTACTACTATCATACATACGTTTTACAACTGTTTTATTCACATTGATGTAGTTCCAGATGCAAACGTTGCTTCAGGAGTTGGTTTCCAAACCTAACCCTAACACCACCTGTTAAACCCCACCTGATAAACCCCACCTGTTAAACACCACCTGATAAACCCCACCTGATAAACACCACCTGATAAACACCACCTGATAAACCCCACCTGATAAACCCCACCTGTTAAACCCCACCTGATAAACACCACCTGTTAAACACCACCTGATAAACCCCACCTGTTAAACCCCACCTGATAAACCCCACCTGTTAAACCCCACCTGATAAACACCACCTGTTAAACCCCACCTGATAAACCCCACCTGATAAACACCACCTGTTAAACACCACCCTTTGTCGTTAAATTATTATTAATTATATCCACACGTTTGTTTTAATTGATCTTTATTATTTTGCGTCTGCTTGATGTCACAGTTCATGAGGCCGCAATGATTTTTGAGTTTAAACATACATAAATAAGTAAATAATAATAAATAGAATATAAATATAATTATGTATTACATGTGAATATAATGAAAAAATAATATACACATAAATAAATGTTCATATGTGTAAAACTAAAAGTTGAAATAGACTTAAATAAAATGAAAGATAGAAAATAAAGTCAAAATAAATAAAGCTTTAACTGCACTTCTGCTCTCTGAGCGCAGGGTGGCGTCACCGCACTGCTGCGTCACACAGATGCTGCCTTCTCGTGCTGTGGGAAATTAGACCATCTGAAACAAATTACTGGAACACTTAGCAGACTCATGTTCTAGTTAAATCTTGATCAAATCTTATGAAATAAAAAAGGACAAACAAATAATACACATATACTCACAGGTATACATATATATATATATATATATATTTATATAGCCCAGGAAGAGCCACAGAGGAGGGATCCCTCTCCCAGGACGGACAGACGTGCAATGATGTCACATGTACACAACAAATCAACACACACATATTGTACACTCACAATGAATAATAATGAATTACAATGAATGATGAATTATTACAGTAACAGTGAAACTAGTGGTAAAGACACAGATGCACAGCAGCAAATCATTAACTAACTATAAACTGTAATGGGGATATGGTAACAATGATGACGGTGACAACACATGCAGTAGACGCCACGCAGGACCACAGCAGCAGACACAGTCCACAAGAACCTGCTGGACGAGAGAGCACAGAAACTCTGAGGAAGAAGTTTATTAATTGATTATAATTAAACATTTGGAGTTCTTTTTCACCTCTGATGTCGGAGCTTTGTTCGGGTCCCTGAACGCCTCACAGGCGGATCTCTGGTGTGCTTTTTCAGGCGCAGTTTGTTCAGTTTGACTTTGAGTCAAAACTGAGCGACAAACTGTCACATCTTCACATCGACACTTTCACCGTTCAGCTTTGTGTCAGATCGATCAGAGCTGATCAGATCAGAGCTGATCAGATCGATGGATTAGAGAAGCCGCTGCTGCAGAGGTGAGTGGTGAGTTCACGGTGTAAAACTGCGCGATGAGAAAGTTTTTCTGCGCTCAAACTTGTTTTTAGCGGCAAAGATGTTTCTGCTGACCTATGACCTCTAACACACGAAGAAGAAGAAGGGGTTGAGAAAGCGAAGCGGATCGATAATAGAGGATCAGTATCGTAGTGATATCAGTCACATGGTTTAGTGGGAAGTTCGTAGTCTTCTTGTTTTTAGGGCTGAAAACAGTTGCGAGGACCGTGAACGCCTCCACATGTTTCTTTCCTTTTCTCTCTGAAACCAGTGGTTTCAACCTTTTAGTCTGTTGACGTCTTACTAAAAGCAGTGTGTAGTCGGGTCACATTTCAGATGTCTATGAGTTGTTAACAGCTCCACCAAATAGTGATTTTTACCTCCAAACTTCTCACATGGTTTCATTTCAATAAATGTTCAAATGATCCAATATTTCAGCAAAAATCAAAGATTAGAGAAAAAGTCCAAAAGCTGAAAACAGATTTGTGTATCAGAACTTTGTTTCTTCTTCTTTCCTCTCCCATTAATCATCTCACGACCCCTCAGATTTATCTGGTGACCCTTTGGAGGGCCCCGACCCCTAGGTTGGGAACCAACCATTCAGTCATCAAATGATGATAAACTAGTTTCATATGAATTAATTTATTATATTTAGAGTTGCAGTAATTAGTTGAATTCATCTCTAATTATTCGTCATTTCATTTTTAACATTTAAACTTGTTTCAGCTTCTCAGATGTGAATATTTATGATGAAAACTGAATATATCTGTTGATCAGACAGATGAAAACATTTAAAGCTTCAGCTAACAATCGTTTCCATCATCCATTAATTGTCTATTAACTGTCAGAAATTCACTAAAAGTTCCAGTTATAATAAATGTAGATAAATATTAAAATGCCTTTAATATTTATCTATTCCAGAATTCAAAGATATTCAGTCAAGAAACAGCAAATGTTCCCGTTTAAGAAGCTGGAAGCAGTGAACTTTTTGGCATTTTGAATCGATTGTCACATTAGTTGATCAATTAATCAACTAATGTCTGCAGCTGTCACAGTTCATATGATGATATATGATGATATATGATGATATATGATGATGATAAAAGGAGCTGCTGAGTGACAGACCTAACCCTAGCCTCCAGTTTCTTCTTCTGGTCCACATTTTAAATCATTAATACTTTATTTTACAGCTTCTTATATAAACTTATAAACGTTTCCTGCATATTTAACGTTTAATGTTAATTTTTAGGACATTATATTAAATAATATATAAGCTTATTAGATTCTGTTGCTGTTTCTTAACGACGCTATAATGATGTCATGTGATCAATGAATCAATCAGCTGATCAGAAGAACAGAGTTGTGATGCTCATCACTTCCTGTCCCTCACAGACATGGAGTGTGTGTGTGTGTGGCTGGTGTGTGCGTGCCTGCTGAGTGTGTGTGTCGGAGCTTACAGTGGATTGGACAGGAGTGACCACGCCCACCTGGACCACGAACACCATGATTTGGTTTCCAACGGCAACGCAGCATCAGGTAGGAGACAGTTTTTCTCCTTAACTTAAGTTTGATTTTACCTTAAATCTCACCTGGACGTACCTGCAGGATTTACAGAGCATTCATAAACATTCAGTGTCTGTAGATTCATCCAGCTCATCGTAGTCAAAGGAGCTGAGTTGTAGCAACTGGACTTTTTCTTGGAGTTTGAAGACGTTTCACCTTTCATCCAAAAAGCTTCTTCAGTTCTAACCTGATGATGGAAACCAGGAGCTATATCTGTGGATCACAGAGGGTGGAGCTGCAGACCACACCCCTCATTCTGTAGCAAAGTCGTGGTCACATGATCCAGAGAATGAGACCTGCTCTGATGGTGAAGAGCAGTTAAACTTCCTGGGATGAGATCTCAAGGCAGGATGTATGTAGAAGACAGATTATGACGCAGTCCTCCTCTTCTTCTGTTTAGAGTTGGTTGTTCTAAATGTTCATAGATGGCCTCCTTCACTCCTCTCTCGAACCACCTGTCCTCCTTGTCCAATATGTGTACATCAGTGTCTTTAAATGAGCGTCCCTTTTCCTCCAGATGTAGATGTACTGCTGAGTCCTGTCCTGATGTGGTGCCCTCCTGTGCTGCGCCATGCGCTTGCGGATTGGTTGTTTAGTAACTAAGCAACCAAATAATCTGTCTGCTACATCCTGCCTTGAGATCTCATACCAGGAAGTTTAACTGCTCGTCACCATCAGAGCAGGTTTCATTCTCTGGATCATGTGACCACAACGACTCATCCTAATTCACACCTTGAAGGGTGACTCATGTGACCCTTTGTTACTGAATGAGGGGTGTGGTCTACAGCTCCACCCTCTGTGAGGATATAGCTCCTGGTTTCTATCATCAGGAAAGAAGAAGAAGAAGAAGTCCAGTTGGTTACAACTCAACCGCTTCATTTTCTTCACAGTTTCTTATGTTGCAGCCTTGTTTTAACTGGTTAGATTAATGTTTCCCTCATCCCTCCTCTGAATACCCCATAATGACCCAGTCATCATCCTTACAAGGAACCAGGACTCTTCTTAAACAAACTGACACAACACGATGTGAATGTGAACGGTCTGTATTACATCACAGCTAGTTTGGAGCCAATCGTGTTCCAGCGTGAAGCTACAATATGTGCACGATGAAGGAGAAGAGCAGCTGCTGTTTTTAAGGGTTTTAACAAGTTAACTTGAAACAGGAAGTTAGTGGTTTTAACAGAAAAAAAACAAATGAGCTCTGAAGATAAATATGTCCTGTCACTGAAGCCTCCCATCAGCTGACAACACACTTCTCTGTTTTAAAATGTATATATACGTATGTATATACGTGTATCTGCAGTGTGTGTGCAGCAGAGATAGCGTGGGAGCTAGTCGTTAGCTCACCACAGCTTCCTGCTGATGTCACAGGAAGTGCAGTGACAGAAATAGAGTCGTCTCCAGGTCTGTGAACCAATGGGAGGAGAGCAGAGTCCTCGTTAGCGGCTTTTTTAAAGGGCTTGTTTGATGTTTAGTGCAGGTAAACATGTTGCTGCAGGTAAACATGTTGCTGCATTCATTAGGAGGTGGAGGTGTGCCTTCACCCCCAGCCAATCAGAATAGGTTTATGTCAGCAGTATAACAGCACACATGAGACAGATTCTAGTATAATATATCCTATAAATATCCTGATTTTATTCACATTTTTAATTTGCACATGAAACCTCAGAAATGCTAAACATCCCATAAAATCTTAAAATATGATTAAAACTATTTGTTTGGATAAAAATGAAATGTAAACAGTGAATAAATGATGACAAACACGACAAAAGCATCAGATGTGTGATTTGATCAATGTACTTTTAAGCTTTTTTATTGACATTATTTTTAATTTTATGCTAACATTATCGTGATATGTTTACAGTCGCGTATTAAACGTGGAGTCTTTCTGCTGCTGGGAGTCAAACACTGATGTGACTTTGACTCGACCTTCCTGCTGTTTCAGTATTTTTATCCTCTCAGCTGCTGATGTTAATCCTGCCTCACCTGTTACTCCTCACCTCTCTTCTTCTGTGGTGTTGTAGCTGTCGAGTGAACGAGTGGAAACTTGAGCTGGATTGGGGCTTGATGCAAAGGGTTAATAAACTTATAGCACGTTCTCACTACAGGAACACACAGACCTGAAACGTCAGGTGTATTCACTGTATCTGCTCACTTTGATCAGTTTCCAGTGTGTTAAAGCATCAGTCATGTGTCCATATGAACAGTGACTGTAATCATTGCTCCTGTTCATACTGGCTGTTCAAAGATCTGCTTCAAATGTGCTTTCAGTGTCAGTGATGGAGGTTAAAATCCACAGTGTGTCCACACAGTCATTTAAAGTAGATGTGAAGCTTCTCTGAGGCTTCATCAGTGTGAGTTAGTCATATCAAGTGGATATCTGACACATTTACAGTCTGTTTAGCATCAAATTCCCTCTTTGTGTTTCCCTGTTGAGCTGTGGTGGAAGTATAGGAACAAAAAGAGGGACTTTGGCTCTAAAAACACTGTAACGTTGAAACATATCTGCTGGATTTGAAGCTTCATATTAGCTTCACATAAACTTTAAATCCATGTTTGTGGGTTTAGTCTCCATCACTTCCATTGTAAGTGTATTATGAAGGGATCTAATTTCTTCTTTAAATGTCAGCTGTGTTCAGGAGGTGAAACTTAATCCATGTTCAGGCTCTCTCAGGGGGAAGATATTCAACAGAGGACATGTTTGTAGTTTCATTCTTCTTTTCAATGAAACTCGCTCATATATGAAGCAGAACAGCTGCTTCATATGCATCTGAACCTGTCCTAATATTTACCCAGAGACACACACGCTCTGCTGTTACCTGCAGTGTGAACACCTGATGTTTACATCTGGATCAGCTGCAGCGAACATCAGGCCTGAAGGACACTAGAGCAGAGGTCAAAGGTCACCAAGGTAAAAGAAAAGTAAAGAACTGATTAAAAAACACAACACAGAGGATTTGGAAATGTTTTCTTTAAAATGATCTAAATAGTTGAATTTTCTACTCAGTGCAGCTCTATAAAGAGCAACAACAACAAACAGAGTCTCCTCCTGGCAGCTCGGTGCCAGCTGCTGACGGGTTTGATAAACCTCCGTCTACGATGACTCGTACTACACGTCTGAACTCGTCGCTCTTGTTCGTACTCGTAGATAAAACCGTGAAAATATTTTGAAAGAGTTGTTGTACTCTTGTTAAAATTGTTACTTTTATTCACTGAACTGGTTGTAATCATTTCTAGATCATCATTATAAACATGGACATGAGACACATTGAGCATCACATGATCTACATCATGTATGTGGCGTCATGCTGCTGACCTGTGTGTGTGTCGGGTCTCCGAGGGTTAATTTTACCTCTTCACAGCTGAGCAATCAAGCAGCAGCTGAAATGACCAAATGTAGACATGAACGCTCCAGTCTGACGTGTTTGAATCTACTAGCTGACTGACGCTAACAGGGACTCGTCTAACTGCTTTACAGGTTGTCATGACAACAGTAACACAGACATACTGTTAAAGTGACTAATAGGGCCATTGAGTACTTGCTGCTGCTAATTCTTCAGTATTTTACTTCCACCTTCACACACTCTGCTGTGACCCAAACAAAGATGGCAGCCAGAAACGATGGATGGTGCCGAGTCAAAGTTTATCAAAGTGAAACTGAGTCTTTACCTGATGGTTAAACACACAAGCTCACCTGAGCAGGTGAGTCAAAGTTTATCAAAGTGAAACTGAGTCTTTACCTGATGGTTAAACACACAAGCTCACCTGAGCAGGTGAGTCAAAGTTTATCAAAGTGAAACTGAGTCTTTACCTGATGGTTAAACACACAAGCTCACCTGAGCAGGTGAGTCAAAGTTTATCAAAGTGAAACTGAGTCTTTACCCGATGGTTAAACACACAAGCTCACCTGAGCAGGTGAGGCAACGTTTTTCAAAGGAAACCACGTATCTCCAAATGTGGTCAATTATTCAGATACCATCAAAAATAAAAAAGGTGTAGATCTATACGTGATAGATGTTCTTTTATAGATCTATACGTGATAGATGTTCTCTTATAGATCTGTTTGTGATAGATGTTCTTTTATAGATCTATACGTGATAGATGTTCTTTTATAGCTCTATACGTGATAGATGTTCTCCTATAGATCTATACGTGATAGATGTTCTTTTATAGATCTATACGTGATAGATGTTCTCCTATAGATCTATACGTGATAGATGTTCTTTTATAGATCCATATGTGATAGATGTTCTCTTATAGATCTATACGTGATAGATGTTCTTTTATAGATCTGTTTGTGATAGATGTTCTCTTATAGATCTATACGTGATAGATGTTCTCTTATAGATCTAAATGTGATAGATGTTCTATAGATCTGTTTGTGATAGATGTTCTCTTATAGATCTATATGTGATAGATGTTCTCTTATAGATCTGTGTGTGATAGATGTTCTCTCCTATAGATCTGTGTGTGATAGACCAGCAGCTCTGTCAGGATGAGAACTCGCTGCTGAGTTTCGAAGCGATTTGCAGCATCCACAAACTGATGGACGAAGACGACGACGGCACGGTGGACACGATGGAGACAGACGAGGTGAGCCACTTTAACCCTTTAACCATTTTAGTTCGTATTTTTATTTCTCTTGCTTTTTAATCTTCCTGCTCCATCTTCAGTTTCTCAGGGAGGATCTGAAGTATCACGACTCAAAAGCCAAACACAGCAGCTTCCACCGAGCCGACCTGCTCATCAGCGTGGAGGACATGTGGAACACCTGGAAGAACTCCGAAGGTGAGTGGGGATCGACGGGAGACATGATGTTTGTATACAAACTTAAGATCACATTAAAGATCAGCAGCTGAAGAAGAAGAGACGGGTTCATGGAAAAGTGGCTTCACCAAAAACAAACAGAGCAGCTCTTTAGTAAATGGCTGCTGGAAGGAGATCTGAAGGAGAGGATGATCTGAGGCTTCCTTGTCGTAAACACACAAGGCTCCAGAATTTATTTAAAAAACCAACAACATGATGATGTGACGTCAGCTCAGAGAGCTGAAGCATCAACCAAACCTCATTCTAGAAATCACAACTTTAATATTCAAGAAAGAAGGAAAAGAAGAAAGAAAAATTAAAAGGAAGAAAGTCAAAAAGGAAGAAAAGAAAGTAAAAATCAGGAAATGAAAGAAAGAGAGGAATGAGAGAGATGGATTGAAGGAGGATCTTGGTGTGTTTAACATATAAACATTTGATCCTATTTTGGGATCAGATTAATTTTCCAGCTCAATTCATCACTGTGACGATGTAAAAAAGACAAGACTACAAACACATGAAGTAGATGTTTGCCAGAGCTGAGATGCAGTAACGATTCAGACATTAGATATATTTTAACTTATTAAATGTTCCAGATGCACGTGTTTTAGTGTCCAGAGCTGAAAGCAAGCTGCTGCTCTGCTGAGGTATGTGTGTGTGTTTTCAGTGTATAACTGGACAGAACAGCAAGTGGAGGACTGGCTGCTCCGTGTGGAGCTTCCTCAGTACACGGAAACCTTCAGGAAACACCAGCTGGATGGCAAGGCCTTACCCAGGTAACACACACACCTGTTTGTATGTTATACAACGGAGATGTTATACTTCACATGTGAAGACAGTCCCTACACTTTCACCTTAAACAACACATGTGCAGCTCTAACCTCCTTATTGATCTTATCCTGGTCCTTTCTGCAGCCCCTCAGTTCAGCCTCTGTCTCAAACAGGACGTTTTAGCTCCTGTCTCTTTAAGGCCCGCCTCCTGACAAGCCTGCTCTGTTCTGATTGGTCAGCTTCAGGAAGCTTCCTCCGGCTCCGGAGGCTACGTAAACAAACTATAGTAGCGGGATTTCACTTCTTTTTCTCCTTTACTTCAAATGTCAACTTCTCACATTCATCCGTACATAGATTGCTGCCCAGAAAGGAAGTAAAAATACCTGGATCGCCCCTGGTGGCTGGTTGCAGGAGCTATAGGTCATAAATCCTGCCTTCTCCATGTTAGCAGATGGGCCAAACTGAAAGACTAAAGTACAGGTCAAATAAACATATTATGTAGTTCTTAAGAGTTATATTCTTATAACTCTAAATCAAATTCCTCCTGAGCTCTAGTTTAATGCTCATAACAGCAGTTCCCTGCAGGTTCTCTGTCAGATCTTAGATGTCTGAGTGTCCCTGAATGCACCAACTTTTCAGGATAGTCTCACCAGCACGGCGATGACAGTGTTTTTTTCTGGGTTATCACTTCCTGTTGAGGTTAAAATCTTCATGATGTCTCTCCTCTCTGGCAGGCTGGCGGTGAAGAACACCACACTGACGCTGACGGTGCTCAAGATTTTAGACCGAAGTCATACACAGAAACTGCAGCTCAAAGCCCTCGACACTGTGCTGTTTGGACCGCCGCCGCGTGAGTGTGTGGTGTATCATATAGGATGTGTGTGTGTGTGTGTAATATAGTGTTATTATATTGTGTGATCAGTCCGACAGAACTGGTGGAAGGATCTGGTTCTGGGCGTGTCCATCCTGATGGCGTTGGGCGGCTGCTGGTTCGCTTACATCCAGACCAGGAAATCCAGAGACGACCTGGGGAAGCTGATGAAGGACCTGGAGGGTCTGCAGAGAGCCGAGCAGAGTCTGATGGACCTGCAGGGCAAGTGAGTCTATCACACCTGCACCTGACACGTACTGACTCACCTGACACGTACTGATTCACCTGATACGTACTGACTCACCTGATACGTACTGACTCACTTGATACGTACTCATTCACCTGATACGTACTGACTCACTTGATACGTACTGACTCACCTGATACGTACTGACTCACTTGATACGTACTGACTCACCTGATACGTAATGATTCATCTGATATGTACTGACTCACTTGATACGTACTGACTCACTTGATACGTACTGACTCACTTGATACGTACTGACTCACCTGATACGTACTGACTCACCTGATACGTACTGACTCACTTGATACGTACTGATTCACCTGATACGTAATGATTCATCTGATACGTACTGACTCACCTGATACGTACTGACTCACTTGATACGTACTGACTCACTTGATACGTACTGACTCACCTGATACGTACTGATTCACCTGGTACATACTGATTCACCTGATACGTACTGACTCACCTGATACGTACTGATTCACCTGATACGTACTGACTCACGTGGTATGTACTGACTCACCTGGTAAATACTGACTCACCTGATACGTACTGACTCACGTGGTACGTACTGACTCACCTGGTAAATACTGACTCACCTGATACGTACTGACTCACCTGATACGTACTGACTCACCTGATACATACTGACTCACCTGATACGTACTGACTCACGTGGTACGTACTGACTCACCTGGTAAATACTGACTCACCTGATACGTACTGACTCACCTGATACGTACTGACTCACCTGATACGTACTGACTCACCTGATACGTACTGACTCACCTGATACGTACTGACTCACGTGGTACGTACTGACTCACCTGGTAAATACTGACTCACCTGGTAAATACTGACTCACCTGATACGTACTGACTCACCTGATACGTACTGATTCATAA